>VRYO01002772.1:34351916-34412017 GCA_009812075.1 Sialia sialis
TTGGGCCATAGGTCTCTACGGAACTCAGTTGACTCTTCCTTCCTGTCGAATTTTCCAAAGGTAAAAAAAAAAAAAAATCAGAAAGAACTACTTTTGAGAAAAAGAAGGTTAAAATATTTATTAAAACATAGCAGTCATTGCCGTGAATTCCATTTCATCCACGCTTTCTTCAGTCAGTCATTGTCAAGTCCATTTGCAGATTCCTCATAGCAGAATAGAAGTTTTCTCCCTTTTTTAAAGCCATTCTAACACTCTGGAAGTGCCCTGTAAATAATTATAAAAGATATTGGGAATACAATGCATTTCAATGCAATTCCTATGCATCGATTAATATTGTAACCAGAAGCTGAGGTAAGATAAGATTCAACCCATATCCCAGTTTACTGAGACCTAGACTGGTGAATTAACTTTATTTGTTTCATTGTGATTAAATCAGGGAATGGATCTCACAGTTTTTATTTTATTTTAATTTTGTTTTTACTTCTTAGATAATCTAATGAAAAGCATTCATAATAAAAGGTAATTGACAGGAAAGAAACCTGAATAGTTTCAATTGTGCTCCACTAATTAATTTAATTTCTGCCTAAATGGAACTTATCAAATAGAATTTTTTTTAAGCAGATGACAGAATTATCTTTGGAAAAAAAAGGGACATTTTCATATGATTTGTCCTTTATTGAAAGTTTTGCTATAAATATTCACATCTAGATTTAGTCCTAATATAGAACATTAAAGAAAATTTATAAAAAGAAACAATATTTTATATCTCATGTCCCAGAAATTCTGGATTATTCCTATTATCCAGAAGTTCTCTCAATGTCATATTTTCTGTCTATCTTTTATATACAAAATGTGTCACTCTGTACTAAATGCTATTGCTAAACAGACGGTCTAGTTTTAAAGTTACCTGAAATAACTTCTAATTGTACTTTGCAAGGAAGTTTACAGTAACAACAGAGCAATATAAGATTAGATCTTTGTCTTTGTATTTACTTGTGAATGTTCTTGGAAAACCTTAGAAAGGAACACAGTTAAATAATTCTGCATGTTCTGAGTCTTCAACTCATCTCTCTTTTTAAAAACATCTCTTGTATTATTACAAAAAGATCTTGTTCTTAGTAATTCTGGCTGATCCCAAACATATCATGCAATATGGCCAATTTATAAACAGTGACTCCAGCACATAAGGATGTGGTATGAATTATCATATGCTTATTAATATTATATCTATATTATATCCTAACACAATTTCTACTGCTAATAATATAAATGAACAATATACTTTATATCAGCCTGGGTAGCCAGCTTCTAGAACATCATTATAGCTTTTACAATTAATAAAAACATCTAGAGGCAAAAGCAAAACAAAACAAATCTTCAGCCATCAGTATGATAGGAACCATGCTGAGAAGTCTGCAGGCTAGGACAAAAAAAACTAACCTAGACAAAAATAGAGATAGAAACAAATGCTGTACTAATATACAGAGGAATTAATGAGAAATAATTCTAAATCATAGCTATAGTCCTAAAGTGGCTATAAACGGAATAAACATTACATTGTAAATATGTCCTAGATTCTTAATTTCTAATCGACACAAAAAGTGGTTAAAACACATTACAGTTTTTAACAATATGCTTTTATTTGGGACACTTTTCTTAAATAACACATTCAAGATTAAGCTGTATCATCATTGGCAAATATATGTTTTATTGATAGAACAAAGGTAAATATTTGGGATAAGAACAAGCAGAAGACATCTCTCAGCATTCCTGCTGCATCATGTCATGCTGCATCATGTAATGTTTCTTGATTCCTTAATCTTTCAGTTCTCACTGTGGCAAAACATTAAACTCCCACATGTTTCTGGCATCCCATTAATGTTTTTCATTCTCCATAGAAAAAAATTCAATGATAACTGAGCCTCATGGAGTTTTCCATTATGAAATGTCCATTTCCAATATATTCCAAACCCGTAGCTTAACTACAGGAAGTTACTGTGGGTTTCCAAAATATAATTCACTCCTGATCCACTGAAAAGGAAGCTGTTAACGGCTTAAATATAACTAGGTATTAAGTAAGGAGAATAGGAGAATTGTGCTTTTTTGAGAGCAAAAAGTGTGGGGTTTCTTCTATAGAGTTCACAATAGAAATATGATTTTTCCTTTATCAAATATGAAAAGTGAATGTATTCTTTGTTTCTAACTTCCCAAAAGAATACGACTGACAATTTACTCATTGTTTCATGAATGAATTTCATTCAGATTCCTATTAGTTCTTCATTGTAAAAAAGATTTCAAAACCTTTCAGGCCTGGATTAATCTTCCCTCAAAAGAGATCTGGAAGATTTGTTTGTAATTGAATTACCAAGAAAGATTTTTAGTATATGTAAGTGTAGCTATGGAAAGTGTGAATGCTTACAGAAAAGTTCAAGAAAGAGCATGAAGACTACCAAGAAAAGAAGAAACTAAGAAGAAAGACCAATGTTTAATGTGTTTGGGTGACCTTTAATTATTTGGCAATACACCAACAGTTAATGGTGCATTTTTTAACTGAAAACATTGCAAAAAATCTGCCACATATCACAGTGCCAAGCCAAAAGTACATGTCTTCAGGAAGTGTCTATCAGCAATTCCAGGGAAGTGATCACCTAAAAAAAAATTTAAGTCAGTTGATTCCCTTTCCAAGAAAACTATTAAATCAGAAAGTTTAAACCAGGATGCACAATACCAGCAAGTCTCAGCATCCATACTGAAATAATTCTCTCTTTAAAAGGTACAGAATGGATTTATCATGGTTTAATTTTTCTCCATCGGTATTTTGACAGTAGTAAAAGTTGTAGTTCTATGCCATTAAAGCAAGTGAGATAGGAATATTCTATACTTGGTTCATTGTCAAGGTTTTAGGACTATAACAAATTAATTTCTGGCTAGTTGGCTAAATTAGGTTAATGTGTACAGAAAAACATATTCTCTTTTCCCCATAAATCCAAGTAGTAAAAGATAAATAGTGAAGTCCATGAATCAGGAATGGATTTAGCAATTTTAATTTATTGTGACTGAAAAGTGTCTATTAGAAATTCAGGCATAAAATGAGGAAAAGGTCATTTTCATATTATATGCAGCCATCACATTTCTGGCTTTTTGAAAACATCTGTAATAGTGTTTGCAATAATAATAAATTCTAAGAGCTCCTATCCTCATGTGGTATTCTGTGAGACAAGTGTATAAAACCAGTTTGAAATGGAAAATGTTCAATCTAATTTTTTTCCCCAGGGTTTCTCCACTGTTTGATTAGAGAATGGCTGCATTCAAACAAATTACCATTCTGTCAGCAGCGCTCACAGACTTGTACTTTCACTGCATGATAAATGAAGTCTACACAGTTTTTGTAGTGCAAGGATAAAGTCTAGTGATGCACATGTGATTCTGATTTGCTCAATCATTAAACAGTGCATAGTCTTAAACTTTCATGAATTCTATGCAAACATGAAAATCAGGTGGAAATTATCCCCAGTACCCTAGTACTATGGAAGTAGAGAGAACATACCAGCTTCTACCTACATCTGTCTGGCTGACAGAAATTTTTCTCAGTTATACTTGTTAAAGAATTGTATTTAAAATTAACCCAGTGTTTAAACAGGTTTATTTGTTGACACAGTGAGAGAATCACAGAATACACTGAGTTGGAAGGGACCCATTAAGGATCACTGAGTCCAACTCCTGGCCCTGTGCTGGACACCCCTAGAGTCACACCATGTGCCAAATGCTTCTTGAACTCTGTTTGGTTGGTACTGTGACCATTTCTCTGGGGATTCTGTTCCAGTGCCCAGCCACCCTCTGGGTGAAGAATCTTTTTCTAATAAACCAGCTTAAAGCTACCTCTGACTCAGCTTCATCTCTTTTACTTTGGGTCCTATCATGTCACCAGAGAGAAGAGATTAGTGCCTGCCCTTCCTTTTATGAGGAAGTTGCAGACTGCAATGGGGTCTCCCCTCAGCTGCTCTTCTCCAGACCAAGGGACCTCACCTGCTCCTCATACAGCTCCCCTCAAGGGCCTTCTCCATCATCTTTGCCCTCCTTTGGACACTCTCTAACAGTTTAATGTCTTTCTTACATTGTGGCACCCAAACTGCCCCCAGCACTGGAGGTGAGGCTGTCCCAGCTCAGAGCAGAGCAGGACAATCCCCTCCCTTGCCCAGCTGTGATGCTGTGCCTGATGCCACCCAGGACAGGGTTGGCTCTCCTGGCTGCCAGGGCACTGCTGGCTCAGGTTCAACTTGCCACGGACCAGGATCTCCAGGTCCCTTTCCATGGCACTGCTCTCCAGCCTCTCTTCCCTCGGTCTCTACAAACATCAGACATACATTCCCCTTACAGTGTGGCTTGGTAAGCAGTACATATGCAAAATGTGTAGAAATTAAATTATTACTTCGGGGTTTCTTTTTACACAAACTGTTCATTCATTCTGTTAGCTGATGGATCAATTTAATGATATTTACAGAAGTTCTACCTTATTGTGAAGGAATATAGAAAGCTGGTCTTCTCAGTTTTATGGGGATTTTTTTTAGTGGAATATCAAAGTCATCTTCACAATATAAAAGTGCCTAAAAAAAAAACAAAGAAAAAAAAGAAAATAGTCCTCATAATGATAGGCTCTTCCATTTACCAGGTAAGAATGCAATCAGTCAAAAACTGAACACTGACATTAGAAATGATTGTATGAGTTATATCATTCAGTAGTGCAGAAAAAGGTTAGATCAGATTGCACATTCTCCATTTCATCTAACTTCTTTCTAGGCTGAAAGTCTTTCTAAACATTTTGCTTTGACTCAAAGGAACCATGGCTTGCCATCTTCAGGTCTTTTGGCTAAGGAAAATTTCAGACTAGATGATCCCAATCATCCTTCCTTGTGTTAAAATACATAGATACAAAGCAACTGGGGTGTTGTTTGGGGAAAGACAGCAGGAAAATCTTCATACTTTATGTGATGAGCTATATTTAACTACAATGGGCAGTAGAAATAATTGTGAAGTGATTTATCACTCCTATGTGATCTGCAGAACTTCTCCATGTGTTGCTCACAGGCACAGCCAAAGGACTTGACTAGACTAACACCTTTTTCCATAATTGTACAGTACTGGCATCCAGGCTGCACTGTAGGAGCTCCAAACTCCCTTTGACCTCCAGGTCACAGACCCGATATTTCAGTGCCCTTGACTTATGGAAATACACATTTATTGACTGAGGGAATAAAAACATATTTGCTCTATCTGTGTATTTATCTGAAGGTGAGATCTACCCTCAGGAAAATATTCTAAGTTTCCAAATACCGTCTTCAACTATATAAATATCTCTTACAAAGAAAATTATCAGTTCTTTCAGACAATCAATGTCATACATAAGTGTAAGAGGTCACACTGCCAGGAAACTTATTAAAGGAACCCTACTTTTCTTCTTGAGTACAAGACATGACTGTATTGCTGAGTACATTATGTGAATAATCTATTACAAATAAAATCTACAGATTTTTAATTCCTTTCCCATTAACCTGTAGGATTAGGATTCCTAAACTGCCATAAAAATGACCTAAAGAAATGTGTTATAAGTTATAGCTTTCATTTTAATCCATGACTAACAGTCTTCTTCACAGACAACTTATTGGGGTTGTTTCATTCTGTTTTTCCTCTATATCAATCAGAAAAGCAGGACCATGGTTAAAAGCAGAGTATATAACCTTCCCTTTCAGAACATCTTTAAGTGTAAATGAATATAAGAATTCTATTCACAAAATATTTTATTTCATACTTTTGCTTATTTTTAGTTCTGAATTAGATTTTGCATGTGAGTTCAAAATAGTTTTTGATAAAGAAATCAACTCAAAACTCTTAACC
This sequence comes from Sialia sialis, assembly GCA_009812075.1. Taxonomy (NCBI): domain Eukaryota; kingdom Metazoa; phylum Chordata; class Aves; order Passeriformes; family Turdidae; genus Sialia; species Sialia sialis. The sequence continues at coordinate 34,357,809 of VRYO01002772.1, forward strand.
TTCTCTCAGGCTCTCAGTGGGTCTAAATGAGCTCAGTTTGAGCGCTGTAACTGGTTTGTATCAGTTTAGTTTGCGCCATTTTCTGCTAAAGAAAAGTACTGAAGTGGCTTCAGAGTTTGTCTTTCAAAGGACAGGGAGATTTCACACAGCAAAGGATCTTCAGATAAAGGAAAGAAAAGGAAAAAAAAATATTTTAAATTAAAGCAATCAAGATGTCAACATCACTTTATCTAGAAAAAAACAAATTAAAATGTACTAAATGTAATGAAGAATTGCTTATCCATACAGGAGTCCTATATGAGATTTTGAGTTCCCAGTTAGCAGGAAATTCCCCTTATTCCAGAAATGTTTGTTCTTGTCCTCCATGTTCTCTTCCATACTTTCCATTTCCATTTTTTTTCTCCATTGCTCTATGCACATCTACATCCTTCTTTCTCTTCCTCTTTTCTACTATTACTTTCATACTCCAACCAATTTATAATTAATAACTGAAAAATCTTACAAAAAATAGTGGTCATATTAAACAGACATAGAAATAAATATATGCTTATATAATTTTATTGATGACTTAACTCCATAGTTTTCAAAATGACAGATTGCTTGGATCATAAATAAGAAAAAAAAAATCATATTGCTTATGAAAGAATTTGTTCTTCTACAGGATGGATCAGCAACTCATAGAAACTTTAATGTATTGCTCGCTGTAATAGGAAGAGGCAGCATGTGCAGAATATTTTATTTAAATGTATTGATCTTTTGACATATGGTTAAAAAAGAGAAAAAAATCTAGTAGATTGAATGAAAAATACCTTAAATTATGTTTTGCAGTATTTTTGCATATATCAATTGGCAACTTCAAAACTAAATTCTTTACAAATATATTAATGCTTGAGTTTCTCATATGTAAGCGTCAGACAAAACTCATAAGTCTTTTTCATGTATTGTTGATGAAGGTCACAGAAAAGCAGACTTTCAAATGACCTTCTCTCTCCCTAAATTGCTGCAATGAAACTGTAAAATGAACATGTCAAGAATACTATATGATTTTCAGTGGCATACACTCCACTTCAGTGATCCTTTCACATCAGTTGCAGGGTACAGATGCTTAAGAAGTAACTGGGCAAGCCTGTGCCTGGCTGTTCTGTTTCATGATTTGTCTGCCTGCCGAGATGAGGCATAAATTGTGTCTTTTAAATCCTTTAACAGGTAAAGAAGTTGTGTGTTCAGAATATAATGGGTTCTACAAATAGCTACAGGACATAGCAATTAGTGCAATCATTCCTGCAAGGAAATATGATCTCCTTTCTGCCTCATCCAATAAGCATTTTTTTGTGGAAGCTAAAACTTTGGATACACGGTCTTGTGGTCTCTCTTCACCAGAACCTTACACCAACAAGTGGAGAGCAGCGATGATGTCTCTGAGAAATTTTTTGCTCCTATGGAAAGGATATCCATGGGGAATATCCCAGAAGCCACATGTATGCATCTGGACAGATGTGTGTATGCTGACTACATACTTGGATGGTGGTGATTAGATGTTGCTGCTGGGTTTTGTGCAGTCTCTAAACTGCCTGATACTGAAATTAAACTCCTTTGACAAACCAGGACACTACTAGAAATAAATTAAAAAACACACCAAAAAGAAACAAATGAACAAACAAAAAACAAAAAACAAACAAACAAACAAACAAACAACAAAAACAAAACAAACAAAAAAAAAACAAACAAAAAAACCCCACCAAACAAACAAAAAAACCCAAAACTTTGAATTCTAAGCAAATGTTTCAGAATTAATGGTTTAATAATCCTCTTAAAAATACAACTACTCCTAACCAAGAAGTTCAATTTTTACCTGGAAACGGAAGTTCTTATATTTCTTATGTATCGTTTATGTCACCTTCTCAAACATTTTGCCTAAAGCCGCAAGTTGTCACACTTATCCTCTGCAGAGCATTGATTCTTTTCTGTAGGAATTTATGCACTTTTCTTTTTTTCTTCTTTTTTTGATCACATGAAGAGTAAAATATGAATGCCACTTCTCTCATGAAGCAGCAATTAGCACTCATGAGTCACCTCTTCAAGGAAACTGAACAGGGAAAAAAAGATAAACAATAAAAGTCAAATATTCTTATTGAGACTGTCCATTCTAAGTCCGGAAACATCCATTTCTTCTCCTTTTCTGAACTCTTTTTCCTTCCCTGCCTCCTCCACTGAATGGGCACCATGTGTCTGTTCACCAGAGAACATACAGGAGATTGTAAGAATTGTGAATGGAAGGCCAGAAGGTGAAACTAAAGTTCGACAGCACAAATTAGTAAGAATTTTCTATAATATTGGTAGGTATGCAGGATAGTTCTATCTTGCTGGGCATAACTGAATTATGAATTAAATGGGGAATCGGGGGAAGAGAGAGAGAGAGAGGGGAAGAATAATGTTCCTGGTCGGACAAGTGCAGCTCTAGTATCATCAGTACAGAAAAGAGACTGAATGAAGAACTACAGAGAAGTTATGATTTAGAACTTTTTAGCTATTTATCACTTTTTTTTATTTAGTGTTGTTGTATTTCTGGTTGGTTGCGTATGCATTTATGACTGATGAATTTAGCATATCAGCTGTTTTCACACTGTATTTATAAAATACTTCTAATGGCTTATAATGGAATATTTTGCTTTTTGATAAAAAGAATAATTCATCAACACAACAGGCAGAAAGGAAATGAAGAAAACATTTGTTCAAAAAGCTTTTAAATTATGTTGTTTGTTCATGTTAACATTTTTTTTCCCCTCTCGCTATGTCTATCCTCTTCCACAAGGACCAAATCAAGCAATTACATAGAAAAAAAACTCCAAACAACATTGTCTGATAGTTTACATATTACCAGGGGAACCAACAGGGAATGATTTGCAAAACTGCTGTTTGCTGAGTTCATGTATCAACAGCTGAAGTCCACAACTGTTGAAACTGGAACACAATGAGCTGAACTCTAGTGAAGTAGAGAGGGGAAATGGAGGAGCAGATGCTGATCTCTTCTCTCATCTCTAATCTCTGGGTGACCAGTGATAGTTCCCAAGCAAAAGGCATGAAGCTGTGTCATGGGAGATTCAGGATATCAGGAAAAGGTTCTTCACTCAGAGACTGGCTGGGCATTGGAAGTGGCTCCCCAAGGAAGTGGTCACAGCACCAGTCTGAGAGCTCAAGAAGCATTTGGACAATGCTCTCAGGCACTTGAGGATGGTCCTGTGAAGGACCAGGAGTTGGACTTTGATGAACCTTGTAGGTCTCTTCAAGCTCACTACATTCTGTGATTCTATGAAAGATTCAAAAAAAAGTGTGTTGTCAATATATATAATAAGACACTACAAATTAGAAAGTTTCTGCCTTTCCCTGGTTCAACTAACCTTTTGTAAGATGGGGTAACACAGACACATTTTTACAGGAAAATTGGGAAAAATCTATGCATTATTGTCTGAGGCCCTACTGGTAGGCACTATAATTCCCCACATAATAATCAATAATGTCCAGGTGTCCAGGACAAATTCTCAAATAGAGTGCAGAAACTGTGATGATCAACAGAATGCAGAGGAGCACCTCATCCATGTGTACCCACCTATTCAAGCGGCATGAGATGTGGGCAAGCTATCTAAAGACAGTTTTTGCATGTACTGAACTTAAAATTTCCTAGATGGATTTAAACTCTTAAACAATTTTGCAGTAACAAATACAATAAATAACAAGAGTGGAAAACTAAGAACAGAGCAAAGGGATAAAGTCTGTAGAATGAGCAGGAACAGATAAAAAGAAAAAAAAAACCAAAAAAGAAGCCCAAGATAATGATGTGTGTTCAGTGATATAGCGAAACTGAAATGTCCATGAAGTCTTTTTGAGAAAGACTTTATGTCAGGCACTCTTCACCATTTAAAAGTCATCAGTGATAACATTTTGGCACAGCTCTGTGTATTCATTTTGTACTAAAATGGAGTGGGAGGGAAAAATTAAAATTGAATAGGTACAACAGCCCACTCATGCTTACTTAGCCTATGAAAACGTTAGGACAAAACCAAAACAGTAACAATACAGTAGATGTGAGTGAGCCAGGTAAGTCATGGACATCTTTAACTTGCAATTTTAGAGTAACTTTACTGAACATGATTCAAATATTTACCCATGGATTCCCAAGAATGTTAAGGGAATCCATTATTACATAAAATCAATTAATGTTTCACTTTTAAAGAATTATGAAAACATTAATTAATACCAATGAAAGTGTATGGTATTATTATACAAATGCCCCATGGTAGATTATCTGCCTTTTAAAATTCTATTTGGAAACTATCTACCCTGTGGACAGATATGACTATCAAATTCAGTGCCTGCAGCACATTTGCTGACCTTCATCAAGCTCTGCCTTTTTTATGTTGCAATATTATTTTGTTTTATTATTTTACCCGAAGAGAGCACTCTGTGATCAGCAAAGAGATGCTTTTATCTTAATAATTGTTCCTATATTCATAAATATTCAGATTTTCAGTCTCCCAGGAACACTGTTCACTATTTCTTGGTATTGACAAAAAGCAATGAAATCATTTCAACTAAGGCTCGATACACAAAAGCTAATAGTCCAGTTATGTTATTAGCATAAGACCACTTTTGTTTGTGCTTCTTAAATTCTGTAAAATTATAAGCTTGCAAATCTTTCACATTAGATGAATTTACAGCTAATTTAATTCAAGAGGAGCATGTCAGGCCATGAATTTGCAACATTTTGATGGAAGCATTTTCTTTATTCTTACTACTAGATTCTGGTAGAGTTGACCTGTGATTAAATATGTCAAGGACCAAGGAACAAGTCAATACATTAAAAAAAAAAAGACGAACCAAAACCAGGATGAAGCCTGACACCAATATAAAACTGGAATAATGTAATTAAATTTAATGGATTAAAACAGGCACTTAGAAACAATCTGTCTGTAGTGTTTTGGAAAGCAAGAGAGACATTTAAAGAACTTTCAAAATCATCTACTTGGAACATATAACTATGAAAATGATTTTGTGAATTCAGTGAATTCAGCAAGTTGTCTTCAAATCAGATTCCTTCAATTAAGTATGGCTGCAGAATAAGCTATGTATATTTTTATAAAGACATATGCATTGGAATGAGAATGTCAGAAGCATAATGATGACTATGACTCAGATAAACTCCTGCAGAGAACATCAAAATACATATTTTTACAAAACCTCTTTCTGTTTATATGAATGTACTGTTCACACAAATATTAAGAAGAAAGCTAAACAAAAACTTAAACAGAATATACATGTTACATATAATACATGTAAGTATTTGGATATGTAATTTTATTGGGTTTAAAAAAATATATTAATTATGATTATACTCTACTTTCAGAGGCTAGTGAAAAGTTGTTAAATATGAGTGTTTCAGATTATGCAGTCACTTGAGTATCAGGATGCTGTCTGAAGTAAGACTAATATGGTTATCTCTACCATGGTTTAAGATATTAATTTAACTGTAAAATTTTACACCAGGATAAACCGGAAAAATGCTTCTCCAAAACACTTGGTCTTGGCAAACAAAATTTTGGCTGTTGGTAGAGCAAAGGAAAGGACTTATCACACTATAAATACTTTGATCTTTCATATTGTATTTCTAAATGATATTATATATTAGTACTTTTCCTCTATTAAAAATGGTGTGAGAATGTTTATCAAGTTTAAAATATTAATACTATAAATATTTTAATTATCTGAAGTGAAGGATTTGTGCCCTCTAAATTTTATATTTGTCAGTTATGAGAAAATTAGATTTTGTCAAGAGTCAATAATGCATATTATTAATAAAACCAAAAAAGTTTGCTTGAGCACAAAGAAGAAGCCTTTTACTGAGTAATCCAGTAGTGGTCCTTTGTGGACCTTAGCTGGGTGGATACCTTATCCTAGTGAATAAGGTGCTTTACCACCAGTACAACAAAATAAGTCATGTCCTTTATATTGGGATATGATGTGTTCTTTTGTCAGTACATGTATTTTGTCAGCGAAGCCCAAAGAATCTAGGGAATAATTCTCCTAATAGTATTTTTAATAGTGAAAAAAAATCATAGATGAGTGTGGCATGATTTGCAAAGAAATTTCTGATGCCATCACAAAGAACTGAGTGCTGAGTTGCAGCCTGACCCAAGATAGCTCTGAAAACTCTCACTTTATTCAGATACAATTATCAGCATTTTCACATCCCTTTAGTAATATTTAAAAAATAGTCATTAGTTTTTTTTTTTAAAAATACTTCCTTTCTAGCAATGCCTCTGTACCAGCAAATTTTGCTAGTTAAACAAATTTCCATTAAAAATCTGGGGGAAAAAATCTAATATCACTGAATTTACAGGTTCTTGAAGTAGCAGGAAGCATTCTTAGTTTATTAGGCACTTGATTTACCATGTGTTCCAGAGACATATACTAAACTTCAAAAGTACAGAATGCTACTTTTCTTGGTAGTTTATTCCAAGACTAAACAAACATGGCTATTAAAAATAAACTACTCATTTGCAGCCATAAAATCAATTTTTTAAAAAGTGTTTTTAATGGTTCTGGGATTTTACTAGAACTTGACAAGTGTCCATGTCAATGAAAAAGAAAAGGTGTTTTTTTTATTATGCATTGCTTGGAACAAATGCACTTAATGTATCAACAATGCTGGAGGTAATATTAATACAATTTACTCAGCCATGTTTAACTTGGTTAATCAATATTTTTTTCAATAGAATTCTACAAAAATACACCGAAGCATCTTGATATTATGGAGAAAGAGAGACACAACAATGGTGTATTTAAGTATTTCCACTCTGTTCATTCTTCTCTCTCTGAAGTAGAAGCCCAGAAACTGCTTCTGACATTGCTGTTACTATCTAGGAACTTGGAGAAGAGCACATGGGAAAAAGGAGGTGACTTTTTAAGATAAAAACAGAGGCAAAAATGTATGATAGAGAAAACAGAGAAAGAACAAATTCTTTGCCGCTGTATGTGTTCTTCACATTGGTATTATGATGATGATGACTGATTAGTCTACAAGAGACTTCTGGGACTGTATGGAGGCCCTTCTTTGCTAGCCAGTAAAAAAGCTAAAGAGGTTTGATATTTAGCCAGTTTTTGTGCCTTATCTTTTTCATTACCCATTTTCATCATGACTTTACAAGCATGATATTGAAAATGCAGCAGCCAAACAAAAGTGGGAAGAGGAGGGACACAGAATCCATTCTCACATATATGAGTGGTGACTGGCACTATCCGAAAAAATGAAATTTTCAGTCCATTAAGAAGTGTTTATCCTCATGAAGAAAATAGCAGCCAAATAATAACACTGAAACTAACAGCACTGGTAAAGTTTCTAATTGCCTATTTTCTCACCAGCAAGGTTTACCTGCTGCTTAGTTAATGAATATAGAGTTTGTTCTGGATATTGTTCTAAAACAGAGGTGTTTTCACCTAGGATAACATAGGCAACTTTTTAAAGTGAAAAATATATATGCAAATTAGTGCTCTGCCTATCTAAAACCTAGATATGCAGTCATTTCCGTACTATCTGAAAACTATAAAGCCATTAAGATTTTTTTTTTTACCCCCTGGATGCAATAGTGAAGGATAGAAGTACCCCCCCTACATCATTGAGATGAAAAAAAAAAAAAAAGAAATAAAGAAAGACAAAGTAGGCTATAACTTACCTAGATTGACACATCTGATGTGTTGTTACACTGGGAACTATGAAAGTGCTAATGGTGTGGACCCTTTTAGAGATAAAAACTTCTACAGATTGCTTTTCCTAATTTATAAATATGACATACGAAAATAAATTACAATATTGCAAAATAAACACAGTAAGAAAATAAGCAAATATAAATGCTTGATTCGTGCATAGTGCAGATTTTATACAATTTCATTATCATATAAATAGCTCACATATATAATCTTTCTTGCGTTAATTCTGATAAATGTTACAGTAAAAATTAAGATTAATTGAGGTTGCTTTGAAAGATTTGCTAAGAGTTATATCTGCGGTACTTTTTAGCCTAGTTACATTATGTTCTAAAAAGTTTCAGTATTCTATTAGTTATTTACGATATCTGCTTACTCATATTTTTATAGACTGCTAAACTGTGTAAAATTGCTTTTTCCACTCTTAACTTTTGATGCTTAGAATTTTTCACCGCCTTTTTTTTTTTTTTTTTTTGTTGAGCTTGAGTCTTCAGAATATACAGAGATCTGCTAGAAGACTCAATTGCTAACTCTTTTGGAACAGCTGAGAAGAAGCATTAAATCTGCATAAACCTACAGAGGTTCATAGCTAAAAAGTGGTTACAAAAAGAAAGTGAAGGACAAACATTATTTGTTGTTATTGAAGGACAAAAAGTTTTTGCACAGTCACAAAGGTATCTAGGAATATATTAATTCTTCCTTTGGATCTTACACGCAGAGAAATGCTGCATATCTTTTTGTGTAGGCAGAGATTCAAATAAGACAGTTGAGAGCAGGGAAGTTTATCTGGCATGTTTAATAAAATATGCAGTGAAATACTAGCATTTTGATTTCATACTGACTTAAACCTGGTACAGGTATTTTTTGTGCTTGAAAACTTATAAAAAATTAGATTTGTAATATAACCACATCAAGATGTCAGCATTTCATACTCATTTTTCATAGACTTACAAATCTGTTATGTGTGATAGACTATGAAAAGCACATTTCAGTACAAAAGCCTCTCTTTTCCCAGCTATACCAAATGTAACTTTTCTTTTCAGAATCCCTACAAAGCTTTGTGCCACACTACTGTATCCTGAGAGCCTATCAACTGCAGATTTGGGCACCTTCATTTCCATTAGTGCACTGTACCTTGTATCATTGTTTTTAAGTTGCAGTTTAGCATTTGCAAATTTTAATAAAAGCAATCCAATTAACTTAGATCGCTGTCCTTTTAGTTCTACCCTTTCTTCTCCTGTATACTGTCAATTTTTCTTTGAATGCCATCCATGCAGTTAGGCTAGAGGACTACAAGCAAATCAGATTTTCTTGTGTGGCATTAACCACCCTGCTGCTTTGGAACTCTACCCCAAATAAACGAGTACAGTGGATCTTCAGTCAGTAATGCCAGGCTCAACAATGCTTAGAAATTAAATTCCCCAGAAAGCTTAATAAAATATGAGAGCATTTATCCCATTTTCAGTGAATAAATGCCATGTCCCATAGTTAGTATTACACTATAAAATCACACAATAGCATATTAATGAATAGGGATATTCTTTGTTGTTACTTTGCACTCTTTAGAATTCTATAATGCATATCATGCAAGTGTTCCTCTGGGATGAAACAGCAATAAATCTTTAATAAACTACAAACAACATTTCAGTCTTAGCGACAAACACTTTCCTAAAAAAGTATTATTGGATATATTATAACAAAAATAAACAAAGGAGGAAATATTATTAAAAGTTTGCCTCTTTTTCCAGATGTGTCCCATACTGCTTGGAATTAAGCATCAGTAAATCTTTAATGAGGTACGAACGAACATACCAATCACTTGAGAGTTATTGACACATCAATATCCACAGAATAGTATCTTATTAAACTATTGCAGTTCCTTTCCTGATAGGCATTATATATTCAGTATCAATAATACATGAGCATTTTTAATTCATTTCTGTTGTTACACCCTGTCCTTACTCCTGCAGCAACATTATTAAAACTGATTTTATAAATATAATTTTCTCAAGATACATGTGTTAAATGTGACTGGTACTGAAGACTTGTAAATGTAGCTGGTTTAAAATTCCTAATTTATTACTGCTAAATAATGCATGGCTTAACAAACAGAATAGCGTTACACTTTCTACAAGATTGACCCAGAAGGAAGGAGAAAGCTTTTCTTTTACAAGTTTGACCTATATTTGTAAATTACTAATTTGCAAAGATCAAAGAGCTATGCAACTGTGAATGCTGATCTTTTCACTTTGACATCTGGCTTCTGAGAGTTCTTACTGCAATGTCATCTACATCTTTCTTAAGCTTCCACCTGTCAATTGCTGTTACACTGAAGTTGTGGTCCTAATCTGATTCAGAGTACAGCATCCCCCTAAAGACAAGGAAAACCCAGTTTCCTTTGGCTTCTGTCTTCACCTGACTCAGTGACATTTACAATTGTTTTCTACCAGACCAAACACTGTGACATTGCCCTGCTGTCCTCCCAAGTCAATTGGACAAGCACATAAAGCAGCACTGCTTAAAAATGAGACAGCTTGAGAACTGCATTTTGTAAATGTAGGTTTAAACTACTTGCAGAATTTATGGTCCTGCAAAACAAGAGAAAAGCTGACTCTGTTCTGTACTGTTTGACTACACCCTTGACCAACTTTTTTTCTTCTTAATCACTTCATATTTTTACTTTATGTCTGTTGGATCACTTTGCAGCAATTAATGAATGATGTCTTGTAAGATGTGTGTGTAACAAGTAGAAGGTAAGCATAATTTCCTGAAATCACTGATGAGGACAGAAAAACCTGATGCCATGCTGTGATTAGTTTATATAATCTCTAGTAGTCCCTGTCATGGATCCATGGCTGGATCACTTAAAAGATATCAACTATGATTTTTCAAAAAAAAAAGTGAATTTCATGTTTCTTCAGACTATTTACTGCCCCTTTACTGATATATTTTAAGTACAGCAGTATTAATAAATGTGATCATGTTACTGCCAGTAATGATTTTGGTGATGGTGATTTTTAGGTATTCATCTAGATTCCTCTTAGCAGTTGGTTCTCTATTGAGCTCCAAATTTTGAATCTAGGACAAAAAGACTTTACAAGGGTGGAAGGCAGTAGAAGTTCAGATAACTAAGAGAAAGGATGGTGATCAGTGTCTAGAAGGCTACTGATCTGGAGGCTACTCACAAATGCAGGTTGAGGGATGAACAGATTGAGAGCAGCCTTGCTGAGAATGACTTGGGGTACTGGGGGATAAAAAACTGGACATGAGTCAACCGTGGGGGGTTCACAACCCAGAAAGCCAGTGCTGTTCTGGCCTGCAACAAAAGCAGTGTGGCCAGCAGGATGAGGGAGGTGATTATCCCCTACTACCCTGCTCTATTGAGACCCCAGCGGGAGAACCGTGTCCAGGTTTGGAGTCCTCAGTACATGAAAGATGTGGACCAGTTCGATCAGAGGGTTGGAGGCTGACAGAGATGGCACTGTTCAGCTTGGAGAAGGGAAAGCTTTAGAGAGATTATATAGCAGCCCTTCAGTACTTGAAGGGGGATATATAACAGGTAGGGATAGATTTTAGCAGCATTTGTTGTGATAGGGCAAGGTGTAATGGTTTTAAACTAAACCAGGGTGAATTCAGACTTTATATACAGATATATATATGAAATGCTTTACAGTGAGGCTGGTGAAATACTTGAACAGATTGCCCAGAGAGATGGTAGATGCCTCAACACTAGATTGGACATGACTGAGAAACCAGATCTAGTTGGAGAGGTCCCTGCTAACTGCAGGGGGGTTGGACTAGATAACCTTAACATTTCCCTTCCAACACAAACTATTCTATGATTCTATGATTCTGCAATCTTTATTATACTTAAAACATATAATTTGAACAAGCAATGCGGAACCTTTAGGCATAGAGTTAGTAGGGAAGAGAACAAAATATAAATACACTTGAGAGTTTCTGCGGGTCCTGCAAATCTTTAATTCAGTTTATTTCTGAAATAAAAGGACATTTCAAAAATCACTAAAATCTGTTCGATTTTTCTATTTCCTAGCTTTCTAAAGATGCCTTATGTTTTCACTATCCTGTAATGTTTATGCACTGTAAACCCCAGTGCACTGCTGTCATGGTTCCAGCCAGGATAAGGTTAACTTTTGGTGCCGCAGGAGGGGCACAGCTAGGACTGTTATGTTATGTTATGTTATTCTATAGGACCTCACACCATGAACAGGGAGGGTCATGTCTTTGTCTGTTTTGCTTAAGTGTGCAGTGGGATAGCGCTGGGTTCCTCATGATGAGTAATTGTATATGAATTGTTTGCCTATCTTGTACACTCTATTATTAGCATTGTTGTTATTACTGTCCATCTTTTCATTTTATTGCTGTTTATAGTTAATTGTTCTTACCAAAGAGCTTTGCCTTTTTGTGTCTCAAATTTTGATCTCCATTCTGCGGCAGGGGAATGGAGGAAGTGAGCAAGCAGGTCATTGGCTGGGGTGTTTCAGTGAGAATACTCAATTGGGAAATACCATTCCTAGACCACAACAATTACATAAAAATACTTTGCAAGCCACAGTGCTGGCCATGTGTCATGAAACTTCTTCCAGGATAAATTGCATTCATATCTGATAAGGAAGATAACTTTTCTAGTACTAATAGTACCAATAGGTATAAAATTGCTATCAAAGAGTTGGTACTCTGAAGAGGATGAGGTAGACATGGCAATCAAAAGACTGGTTGTGACCTGTGTAGTATTCTCTTCAGCGTGCAATAAGATGCCCTTTTGTCAAAATTTTAAGATCTCTGAAAATTCTGTCACAAGCAGCTCAGAAACAGAGCTTGATTAGTAGTGTGTTTCATTGAATTTAGTTCTTCAAAATAAAACAAAATAAAACAAACATCAAAAAAGCCCCTAGACAAAAAGTAGAAATCTTTGCCTAGAATTTTGTAGACTTATGCACGTCTGAGCTCTCAAGGTTGCTGCCCTGCTCCAGGTGCTGGCACAGACCAGAGCAGTCACACACTCAAACGCAGGAGTCCAGAGCTCTGCAGGAGCTGATCTGGACCCCTTGCCTCTCAGGCCACATACACACAGAGGAGAAGAGTGAGAAATTTAGTTTAATGAGGAGATAGGATGACTTGTACTAATCAGGCACAAGCCCCACAAATGTATCAACCAGAAATCTACTTGCCATACCCAGCCCTTTCCATCCCTTTATCCACTTTCCCACTCTTGTCATTTCCAAGTTCACATAGACCTCTGTTTTTCCTGATTCCTTCCCATCATGTTTGTGTAATCTTGAATTGTTTTTTCCCTGGATGTCCTAATGTCCCATACATGGTACATTGAAACCCACTATAAGCAGGTTCTCTGGAGAGTTGTCCCTGATGACCTATCTTGACAGGTTGCATGTCTGGACTCTGGAAGTGAGGCTTTCCTGGGACAGCCCTGGATGGGATCAGGTCAGCATGTCCCTTTTCCTCAGTCCATGATTTTGGTTCCCTCCACCTTTTGTTGTGCCACATATTATTATGCCCTTCTGGATTTGTGGAGGTGGGCAGGACGGCAACTATTTGGAACTGGCCGGGACAGCAACTGTTCAGAACTGTTGCTGGGTGGGACAGTATTTGTAATCCTCCAGGTGCCATTGTCTCCCTGAGTTTCTTTGTGGGTGTGTAGATGAGCTTTTTATAACATAACACAAAATATGGTAGATAAATGGTATTAAAAAATATCTTTGTCTATAAATGGAAAACAGAGAAAAAGTTTGAGACATAAACATGTTGTAGAAATCATTAAAGACTTTGGACTTCAGAGATGACTAAGCTGGCAGAGAATCTATTGCCCTATTACACTAAATACTTTTGCCTCTAACAGGATGTATTTCTACCACTTGCATTCCAAATCTCAAATATTATTACCACTTCTGAAGTTATCTCAAGCTCCATTTTCACTTTTTGTAAAAGTGATTTTTTAGTATGCTTTGTTAGAGATGAGAATATTTAGTTCTACTGTCTGTCTGCTTTTAAACAAAACAAAACAAAACAAAACAAAAATCTGGGTTTTTTTATGACTTTGCTCCAAGCTATGATCTCTGTGGAAGGAGTGAAATGGTGTTTGCATGCCTTAACACAGTCTAGAGTAAAAGAGCATATTTCAGTAAATTTGGTGCATTTTTACTTACAAGTATATATTCGTATAAGCACCACAATGAGAAAGTATAAGTTCCAAATGAGAAACTTCCTAAAGAATATACACTTACAATTTTTATTATTCTGTGAACAACTACAGTGGCCTCTTTATTTTTCATTATTGTTAGGGGCACAGGTCAGTCCATTGGATTTGCTTTTTAGAGCTTCCTGTGACTGATAAAACATTTCAAATTATATTTACCATATTTTTTTAATCAGTTCCAAGCACTGAGCAGTTACTTGTGCATGCCTTTCAACACTTGGCAAAGTAATTTAAGTGCTCATGTGTAACGTAAAGCACCAGTATAAGTTTAAAAGAAATAAGAGGCTGTCTTTCAAGTGTGATAACATATTTAATAATTAAAATTTCTACACCTTCTTTAATGGAAAAATATTAGATTTTATTAATTAATTGTCCAAACACATATGACACTGCAAGTTTCTTTAATGCTCTATTTTTACAGATATAAAGAAAAGAAAATGTAGAAAATAAATATCTATAAAATCTAAGACAAAATATATTCTTGATTTCCCCATCAATTTGATAGACCCCAGAATACAAGCTGGAGCACCGCAAAAATATAAGATGGAGATTGTTCTTCTTTAAGTACCTATGACACAATGGGAAAGTAGAGTCAACACAACTCTCGGTAATGAGGGAAGGCAATATAGTTCATCACAGCAGTCACTCTTCAGAATACTCCTGTTTTAATTAAGGTGATTTTTTTTTTAATCGGATGCACAGTACCGCAATTTCACACTTATAAGGCGCACCGGGTTATAAGGCGCACTTCCGGGTGGCCAGGAAGTCCACGGAATTTGTCCATATATAAGGCACACCGGCCTATAAGGTGCACTTTGTTTTTTTTTTTTTAAAGTGTGCAACAAAGTAACAAATTCGTAATAGAATACTGTCAGGTGCTCAATTTGCAAACAGTTTTCACAGATCGCCATAGCCTTTAAACACAGCCCCAGGCGCCCTCCCAGTACTGCGGGCCCCAGCACTCCCTCCCGCCCTGGCCCTGCCCAGCCCCTGTCCCTGGTGACCCAGCCCGGGCCAGCCTTGCACACCCCCTGTTCCCAGCAGCCCGGCCCAGCCCCACCCAGCCCCCAGCCTGGCCTGGGGCTGCCATGGGGGGCAGCCTCAGCCCCACTTGAGGCTGGGCAGGCTCGGCTCGGGTCAGGACTGCTGTGGGCTTGCACTTCCAGGTTGACAAGTTTCCAAACTTTGTCCATATATAAGGCACACCAGCCTATAAGGTGAACTTCCGGGTTTGTATCGAAACTTCAGTGAGAAAGGTGCACCTTATATGCCTGAAATTACTGTAAATGCTATTATTATCTGAATAATATATCATAGTAGTGTCTATAATAATCCAACACATCAAACATAAGAGAATAACTCTTTCTGATTGTTTATTATGGTCACAATTGGCAAGTCCTTAGAAAAAACAACAGTACAGCTCTTAGTTAATCAGTTAATGGCCATTTGCAACCGTTGGATTAATGCCATGACACAGGACTGGAGTTGTCTGTGACTCTGCACCCCACAGAAACAGAGAAGACAGACCCTCCTCAAATAAAAGAGATGAGGGAAAACCAGTCTCTTGGTAGAAGATATTTAGAGTGGCTCTGATGAAATTCAGGTCCTCTGCCAACATGAGACTGGATTTTGCTTAGCAACCTTAGGTAGGAATATAATAACATTTGAGTAGAACTAAAAAACTGAGTGTTAGTTTTCATCCCTGTCTCCAGATTTTATATAACATCTATTGTCTTGCATATATTCCACAGTCTCAATCTTACATTTAGGTTTTCTCACCCATCCTGTTCTAAAATGTCACTATTCAATTAGAAGAACCTATTCTATTCTCAAGCTTAATGTATTCAGGTATAAAGTTTGTATGTTCTAGATTCCTGTTTCCCTTTCTGGAATACACTGGTTTTTGTACCAAACTCTTCTATGAAGTAACTTGACCTTTCTCCAGATAAAAGCCCAGGAGATTTGACACTAAAAGCAAATATTCTGTGCTGTTTCTAACAGTGAAACTGTGGTAGGTTGACCATGGTTGGGTGTCAGGTGCCCACCAAAGTTGCTCTATTGCTCCCCTCTTCCAGCAGGACAGAGAGAAAATATAATGAAAAGTTTGTGAATCAAAATAAGGACACAGAAGTATCACTCACCAATTACCATGACAGGCAAAATTGGCTCAGCCTGGGGAAATGAATTTTGTTTATTGCCAATCAAATCAGAGTAGGGCAATGAGAAATAAAACCTAAATCTTAACTTCCCCCACCTCCCCGCTTTTTTCCCCAGGTTCAACTTCACTCCCGATTTTTTCTACCTCTTTCCTGTTTTTCCCAGGTAGTGCAGGAATACAAGGAATGACGGTTGTGGTCATATCACATGTGTCTGATATTACTTCCTCCTCAGGGGGAGGACTCCTCACACTCTTCCCCTGTTCTAGCATGGGAGACAGTCCTTCAAGAACTTCTCCAATGTAAGTCCTTCCCATCTGCTGTTGTTATTGCTCAGATTACTCCAGTGTGGGTCACTTGCATGGTCTTCAACACAAGCTGCAGGGAAATCTCTGCTCTAGTACCTAGAGGACTTTCTTGGTCCCTTGGGCACACTGCTCATGTTCAATGGTAGAACAAAAGATTTTTCAGCAGTTGATTAGAGCAAGAGCTCAAGGACTCAGCAGAAGAGGAAAGTCTAACCACCCAAAATATCATATAAAAATGTGAATGGATTAAAAATGTGGTTATAATCTGTAAACTATGGAAGAGGAAAAAATTGAAGATGAATCCCAGGTTATGAGTCTGAATGATAAGCATAGGGATGGGGTTGTGGGAAGAGAAGGGGTGGGAAGGGAAGGGAAGGGAAGGGAAGGGAAGGGAAGGGAAGGGAAGGGAAGGGAAGGGAAGGGAAGGGAAGAGTTTTGACAGACCAAAACGCAATGTATACCCAAGAGGGGGGAAAAATTAAAAATAGAAGAGAAAGACTGGAGTTATTTAGAGCCTTGCTTTGCCACAATGCAAAAAATCTGTCACACCGGGTGCAGGCTCATGTCTGAAGATATAGAGCAGAAGATGCAAGCTGAGTTTGTTTAGTTTGGATGAAAGGAAGAGAAAACATTAAACCATAACTGTCATAATCTGAACTAGTGAGTATAGATTCACAATGTAGATGGATTACAAAAGAGAGACAAATTAAACACTAGAAAAGTCTATTTGTCTTTATTGGTTATTAAAGAAGATTCTGAAGTTATGCACTAAGTTATTTCAGATAATAAAATTCAGTAAGATGATTCCAGTGAGATGCACAGGACTTGAGCAAGTATATATGTACTGAAATATTAATGCAGAGATTAGAAGTGGGCTTGTGTTTGCAGGTGAGCTTACCTAAGCTAAGGCATACAAAATATCAAAGGCCAGTCCTCCTGAGTATGTCAGGTGCAGGGAGCATCAGGGGATGCACATGTTGTACAGGAGAGTGGGTAGAAAATTAAGATTACCTGGTAGTCATAGCATAAATGCATGAGATGAGACACAAGGTTAAGACCTTGCTCCAAACCAGAGGAAGAAGATACCAAATTTTGCATTTTAGGTAAGTGCCTCAACTGCTAAGCCTTTGAAGTATTCTACAGAGAGGAAGAAGAGGAATTTTTCAACTTGATGCACCATTTTGATGTGAAGGATGACTGGGGGAGGTTGCATGTAATGACACACATATGTAATGAAAACAGATGATACCGTGTTTGTTGTTCACTCTGTGCATCTCCTGACACATTCTGGATCAAAGCCGACTTGGATCTGCTCTCCCTCAGTGTGATTAAGTCCACCAGAACCTGCAGTGAAACACAGCCTGTAGGCTGGGTCTCAGCTGTTTGAGTAGCAATGATATGAAGCAACATATATTCAGAGAGGCAAACAGATCTTTGTTTGGTTTTAAGACTTTTAAATGAATATCATATTGAAACTGGGAAGCATTCAGTCCTTGAAAATATTACTGGACAATACCAAAGCAGCTTTGAGATCTCTTAGGGAGTTTTCTCAAAGTTGGCTGTCTCCCCAGCACTTATTCAGCATTGCATTCTGCTGTGTTATGTAATGACAGCATAGAACAAGTTTAAATTCATTATCCATTGGATTAAAACAAATAATACACAAAAAATTAGTGAACCAGACAATGTTGTTGAATGTATTCATTGTAAGCAGTATTGGCAGGCAGCTTGCTGTATAATTGTATTTGGTAGCTCAAAGGGAGAAGGGAGAGAAGCATTAACTCATGCTTTGATCTTTCCTTAGCCTCCAAATGTGAAAGCCATTCCTGCTAGCTCTGATATTTTGAAGGATTATGTCCTTCTCTTTTGTCACTTCAAAACTGACTTTCTCCTGGAAGGTTTGGACAAAGATTAGTTCTTGCTAGGAGAAAGTGCATATGTTTTGGGCATGCCACTTGACTGCAGGAAAGATCTTGTTCTTGGCTTTTTCTCCCGGTTAAAAGGATCAGGCTCAGCTGAGGTCTCAGCTCCAAGAGTTCTCGTATGACTGCTGTGATTGCCCACATTTGATCTTCTGTGGCTATTTTCTTTTGTTAGGTTCCTAGAAACATCAAGGGATTTAAAAGTACCCTAAACCAGATCAGAACATACCATGGATTTTAGGAATCTTGGCACCATTAAATTGTACAGCTGCTCTCTCTCATAGTATGTATCAATACTGCGGTTATACACTTTTCCTGGTTTATTAAGCTCCTTTCCAGCTGGCTTCAATGCACAGCCAGTCTTCTGGTGCTTTTGGGACTCTTCTCCCCACCCACACATTCAGAAGCCTGTAAATAGTCTGTGGAGCAATAAGAGCTCTGACCTTACAGTCCCCTTTGGACACTAATGTAAAATAAATAACCCACTGCAACAGCAGGGAAAGTATTTATGAGTCCTCTGTGGGAGTCATACTCAGCATAGGGAAGAATATTTCAGTGAAACACTTCAGATCACACATGCTTTGTTTTATTTCCTTTCTAATCTTATAAATAGGCAAACTCATTTTTCTTTTCTCTTTTTTATTTTTTTTGTTATAGTCACACTATCACAGTTTGGAAAACACTGAGCTAACTTGAAGAAAGCTCAAGCTGCTCTTGAAACATTCTCTTGGTCTAAAGTTTAGATATTGTCTCACTTTGTATAATCAAATGTCTGTCAGTCAAACCTCTCCCAGCTTCACTTATCTAATTAAAAATATGTCTCTGCTTTTGTTTTCACTTTGCCTGCATTAAGCTTCATGTACTAGTCTGTTTGCTACATTTTCAATATACATGTCTTATTTTAAGTCTCTTCTTTATTCCCAGTAGCTGTCATAGTTTTTCTTTTCTGTCAGAGTAATATTTGTCTTTAGTGATTTGTTTTATTATTTCCAGTTGGTGTATCTAACTTTATTATTTTCCTATTCCCACACTAGTTTTTTGTTATTTTGACTTCTTCTCCCAGTTCTTACCTTATGCACTTATATAATTCTTCTGTTACTAGGTGCTTTCAACAGAGTTTCTCTTAATTTTCTTTCCTTATATTTTTGTCCTGTGAGATTTACCTTATTGGTCTTTCCAGGTATTTACATCATCCTCACTATTTTTCTGTTTTATATGTTGGTTTTAATATTTATTTTGTCTTGTGTTTTTCCTCACAATAAATCAAATAAAGTCTCTGCCTCTCATATTAAAATGCATCTCTGCAGTAATATAAGAAGTTTAAAGTGATGACATGACAACAAGTATCTCAAACTCACTGCTCCTTTTTAACTCAAACAGTGACAGTGTTAAAGGCTTCAGAGACAAAAGAGGAAAGCCACTACCACAAAAGTACTGTTTTCTGTACAGCTGTTTTTAGGCATACCTGAAACTCGAGGTCTTTCCAAGAATAACTTTATTCTATGCCAGCGCACAGGGAAAAGTGACAAGGTGGGTACATTCAGGGAGGAGTAGGAGACACCCTGTTAGCAACTGGGAAATTCTCTCCTTATTAGCAGGTCCTTCTGCAATATCCTCTCCTGTTGCCCCTACTCTCTTATAGTACTGTAGGAATAGAACAGATGCCCTTAGATAGATGCCGTTCTTCATGAACAGTGTGGCAAGTTCTGTGGACGTTGTTCTAAATGGAGAAAGTATTTTATGCATTCTCATGACTACAACAGTTAAACTAATCCGTTAATTAACTGTTAAAGCTTAGTAAGTGGTTCAGTTACAGAGATATGCATCATGTATTGGGTCTGGCTGAGACAGTGTTCTCCATAGCTAAAACATGATAATGTGCAACATTTGTCTAACCTATAGAGGAGGGGTGGGGTATTTTTTTTTTTCTTTTAATAGGTCTTGTATCCCTACTGTTAAAACTGGAAAATAGCGCTTATCTCTTTGACATTACATGCCTTGATGTGGCTAAGGAATAATTACTCATTTATGTAATAGGAAAAAGACCAAAAATGTTCTTTCCTATTCTTCTTTTTCTTTCATTAAGTCACTCTTCACTGTCATCTACTCCTGCTTTCTTCATTTTCTTTCTCTATTTTCAGAATGCAAATAGAAATCTCACTACTGTGGGAGGATTGTCAGACTGTTAATAGGTTCAGAACTCTGCATCAATCAGACAAAGTGTTCTACATCTTCACAATGACTGAGGAGGTCACTACCACATCTCCAAATATCACCAGTTCCAAGAACATTTTAAACAAAGAGCTCTGCATTTGAGAAAAGGAGCTATTACAAGATGAAGAAGTATGAGAGTTTATTTTTACTGAAGTTTACAGCTGGAGGTTATGGAGAAACCTGATATTTGAGACAGGTCTTGTACAAGAAATTTTTATTTACAGAGAGTAGAACACTGAACAGCTTGAACTATGTGCTGTCCCACTTTGCATATTCCTCTTTCAAATGCAACTCCATTTTCATTTTGCAGGTGTCAGAGAGAAATGTTCCTGAAAACATTCATACTGTGTTTCACAAAATGAACCTGACTAAATTTTGCCGTAAGTCTCAAATGTGTACTTGCCACCCAAATTTTGAACTTCTAAAAGGTGTGTGCTCAATTCTATGCCTCTGTATTGCCTCCTATTTAGGCTGCAGAACAATTCAATATCATCGCAAAAAAGATTGGCCTTACTGCTACTTCAAGTGAAACCAAAGTATTCCAATTTTGATTTATACTACAACAGGATGAAATGGAGGAAGAAATGTAATCTGAATTTACTGTACTCTAAATGTGAAGAGGAAGGCAATGCCAAAATTAACAGAATGTGAAACAGGATTCTGCAATCCATCACTACCTTCTTCTCAGCTGGAGGTGGAGTTGTTGAACAGATGTGTTGGGATTTCTGCAGAGAAAGGAGAAAGAACCTGGAGACACACAAAAGGAAAGCATGCTCCATTAAGGACATCTTGAGAAAAGATGGGCTGAGAAGGACTCTGATATGCCACTCAAAATATCCAGTCAAGCAGTGTCTAGGACATTATCTCCTCATGTTTTTCTCTTTGGCACAAGGTACAGAATATCTGAGGAATGTCATGACAGAAGGCATTTTATCCCTCTGTGTATCAAGTCTATCTACAAGGCAAAAAGAAAAGCAGTCTGGTTTCCAATATTTTAAGCATTTTTTATCTCTGATTTTGGCACATGACGCACAGCCTTCACTCTGATGGTAGATTTCTGTTTTGTCTGGATATAAGTAGGTCGACTAGATTTTTTAAGACATGTCGCAAGTTAAAAAGAAACTGTATGCAGAGAGCCTAGAACAAGCTCACATAAACATCTCGAGGCTTCCTTTGTCAAGCTCAAAGATGGAATTTTTTATTTGTTTTTTTTGCAAGCAACATACCTTCAGAATTAGGGAAATTAACAAGAAGTAACAGGACAACATCAAAAGATGCTGCTAAAGAGAAAAAGACCAGTTTCCACTGTTTTGGACAAATTGGCATGGTAGGTTTCATTTTTGATTACATATATTACTATATCTGGAGTCAAAGATTATCCAGAAAGCTGACTGGAAAATGCACCTTTCAGCCATACTGCCTTTAGCTATCTAAATGTGATACTCCAAGTTATGACTCTGCATAATAAGGCAGAAAAGTACTTACAGAATTTTATTAATTTGTTTCAGATAGATGAGTATGACTAAAAAGTAAAATCTTCAACTATTCACCATCTTGGACTTTACTGTTTGCACTTTCCAAGCATTGGGTATACCTTTCCATCAGATGCTTAGTATTTCTGGGCATTAAAGAAATCCAAATGTATAAAGACTTCCAAAAGAAAGTGAGTATTTGTTAGGAGTGGAAGTTTGAATGGTGGAATTTAATATAACTTCTGTATTTTCTTTCAGAATAAGAAAGAGACAAATGACAGCAAATGAAAACTGTTTCTCTTGCTGGAGCGGTAACGGTAGTCCCAATGGATTCAGCAGCTTGAAAATTCTGAAAAAAGAGAGTTCAAAATCTGTATTTTACAATATTTCAGATTAGACTATACATTTCCTGCCTGAAAGTCAGTGTTTCTGTCTATCTCACTCTTTGATATGGAGTTACTTTCAGAATTGCATCCATCTGATTAAGGATAGGATTTTTTCATCAATGTGAGTAACTAAATTACTTGTGAAAGCAAGATCATTATCTTCAGGTAGTAGTGTGATTGGATATATATTACTATTTGCACATCTCTAGAACCAATCCCATTACATAAAAATTGGAATTTGATTTAGGCATCTAATTTATAAATATAACATTGAACCAAGACTTTGGTTTATATTCCTAAGCCATGATTAATAAATCTGCCTAGTAAATCAGTCTTTTTTAGCAAATAAACTGGGTTCCATAAAATAGATCTTAATAACCAGAGTATATGAAATCCTGACTTATAAATCACAACTATGACTAAAAATCAGTCATTTGGCTTATAAATCAGCAATGCTACTTTTTAAAGTGCCATGCTTCTGAAAAAAAGGTGAAAGACAAATGTTTCTTTCTTTATGTATGTATGTTTAATTTAGGTATTTAAAATGAAAGCAATTATAAAGCTACTTCTGAAATGGTTATTTGCACCTTAAAGCAATGATAGAGCAGAAGGGGAGTTTTATTGGTATTCATAAATGTGCGCCTTGCCATTTGTAACTGTCTTTGTACTCTCCCCTCTGCACAGGCTGCCTATCAGAGTTGTAGTGTGCTGTCAAGATTGCTGCAGGTCTGATGCTTGTTATTCTCCTGTTTAGTTTTTTTTAAAAAATGCCCTTGCCAGTCTCAGTAGCAAGAGATAGGCCTGCTTTAATTTATTCATTTCCAGATGCAATTTTATAGGTTGGGGCTAAACCACAGTTCAGAAAATTCAAGTTTGACTAGATGGAAAAAGTAAGAGGAAGAGATTAATTGATCCTTAAAAATGTTGAAAGCAATATTTTTTTTTCTAGTATTCTTCAGCAAGTTTTTGCTTTTCTTGTTTAGTGGGAGCATTTGTGAATGAGCCCATATTCTTCTACTCAAAGAATAAGTGATATACCAACAGACTTTAGAGCTAACTTCAGTGTATATAAGAAAATTCAGTAAATTCTTCCCTAAAGTCCTTAAACATTTAGGTTTGGTATGATTTGGTTTGAATTTTGGCTTTTAAAATTATTTATTTAAATAATTTAAATTATTTGGTTTGTTTACTCATTTGTTTTTAAAGAACAGAGATTTCCTTTTTCAGTTTGTAAGAATAAGAAAAAAGAAAGAAAGAGAAAGAAAGTTACAAAAGCATAAACTGTAATTACTTCAAGTCCAACTTCTATGTAAGTATAGTAATAATGAAAATGCTATCATCAATATATCTTTTAGTTCTTTACAGTAGTTTTCAGTTCTCAAATATAATGAAAATCTTTCCATAAACAGAAGCAGAGGCTATCCTTCCTCCCCAATGAAATTAATAATATTTCCTGCAGAGTTCAAAATGGTTGAACTTTTAATCTAAGTTGGGAAAGACATTATCACTCTCATTCATTCTGCACTTCTTCCATGATGGACCAACAGTCTGACTGGAAGGATGCTAGAGGGAGTAACAGTGGGGGAAAAAAGACTTTTTTTTTTTTTTTACCCTGTTATAATTTGCATAGGTATTAAAATATCATCAATGCAAGTTTTCAAATGTATCCCCTAGCAAAAGTAGATCTTCATATCAAAGATGTATGCTTTGTTCTGGATTTCTCTTTCTCTCATTTAAATAATAATTTTTACATACTTTGTCTTCTTTTGTATCCAATGTTCTCAATTGAAATGTTTAAATTAATTGAGATTACTACAAAAAAAATAACAACAAACAAACCTTGCCTAAAAACCCATATTCTATCAAGGTTTACTTTAAAGCATGTTTTGTCTCACAAATTTCTCTTTCTTCCTTTCATGTAATTAAAAATAGAACATAAAAAAAGGTTTAATAAGTTAGTAGATTTTAGATATGCTATTTATACACAATTTTAGCTCTTTTTTTTTATTTTATTTTTTTAAATTTTATTTTCATTACTGAGAGAAGAGTACTAATAGCCAAGATCTCAGTTTGCCTACACTGTCAGTCATTTGGGGCTTTTCGTAGACAGATTTGTTGGTGTAATGCTTTCCTGTAATTATTTTCCAGAGACCAAGTGCAAAGCAATCAACTACTACCAGCTTGAACCTAAAGAAATCGAATTTAATAGATAAAATTTAATCCTCTTTTTTAATCTATTTAATGTGATGATATAGTCACTCTCATTGTGATGGTGCAAGTATACAAAGAGATCCAAGTTTTAAAGAGAGTTTGTTAACACAAGAGAGACCTGTACTGACAGAGCAACTCTCCTCTGTTCTATGTTTCTGTTGATATGGCACACACAATATCACAAACTTGTTCCTTTAAAATATCTGTGTGTGAATTATCTGTGTCTTTTGGCTTGCTATACTTACCTTTTCTATTCTGCAGTGTCCCATCTACAAAATGAAGATTATAAAAGTATTTTTTTAACTTTTTTTTCTTTTCTTTTTTTCCCCTCCAGTCTGTATTTTATTCACTTTCTTCTTTTATGATTTTTTTTTTTTTTGCAATATTCTTGTGGAGAAGTGTCTTGTCCACATCCTAGGTACATTAAGCCTTATGCCTTATAAAGGGGATTCTTTGTCACAGCTTCCTCTACAGATGCTACAGGAGAAACGAAAAGAGAAATAATGCTAAATTTTTGTTTAAACTACTTCTGTGTAATTCTGATCAGAAATCATTTCCTGTTGTTATGATGCACTGGAATAATGTTAGAGTCTGCTGAAATAATGCTAGGATCTGATTATTAAAAGATTCCTCTGTCCAAATTAGTGTGCAAATGAGACTGTAAGCCAAAGTCATTAGAACAGATTTTATTTAGCTGTAAAGCAGGGAGCTGGCAGTAAAAGAAAAAGATATAGAGACAGACAGATTAAGAAGAAAAACAGTCACCAATGCATGGGTTCCTGTGGCATCCTTTCTTCTTCTGTTCCTCTCAGTGTTGAGGGTCCCCAGACAGTTCTTCTGGAGGTACCACTTTTATACAGTCCATGTCCTGGGTATCCACAAGGTGCTCATGCCATTCCCACAGGCTGGGATAGCATGTGTGTAAGCAATTGCTTCCCTTCCCACAGTTTGCCACGGTGTGAATTTTTGTCCATCCAGTTTACCCAGATTTGCCTCACCAGGCCTGGCATCTTCCTGTTGTCATCGTCAGTGGTTTTCCCACAGTCTGCACTGCGGGATTTTGACCAGTGTGTGTCAATACTAAACCTTTCATTTCTGTCAGGCAAAGTCTTCAGGGACTGAAAAAAGAGGAACATTGCAATCATTTGTTTAAAAAGTTTAAAAGTGATAAAAGGAGGACCTTTCTCAATCATTCTTACTTCTGTGTCCAGTGAGATCATGGAATAGATTGTCCTGGAAGATACAGCAAAACCTAGAAGTCAGGGAAATGGTTAGAGAAAATCAGTGCAAGGAACTCCACTTGGGATGACTTGGGATATCCACTGGGATCAGTACAGGCTGAGGAATGAGTGGACTGAGAGTATCCATGTGGAAAGGGACTTGCAGATACTGTTAGATGAAAGATTTTAATATGAACCAAGACTATGAACTTGCACCTCAGAAAACCTCATCCTGGCCTGCTTTAAAAGCGATGCGGCCAGCAGGGCAAGGGACGGGATTCTACCCCTCTACTCTCCCTTCATGAGACCCCACCTGGAGTGCTGCATCCAGCTCGGAAGGGCTCAGCCCAAGAAGGAGGGACCTGTTGGAGAGGGTCTAGAGAAGGCCATGGAAATTTTCCTTGGAACACCTCTCCCATGGAGGCAGGATTTTTCAGCCCTCTGGAGTGAGAAGGCTCTGGGACGACCATACTGAAGCCTTTAAATATACATGGGGGGCATATGAGAAAGATGAAGCCTTTTTTCAAGGGTCTATAGTGACTGAACAAAGGCTGGCAATTTTAAAACTAAAGATAGAAGGTTTAGGTCAGAAGATATTTTTTGTCAAGAGGGTGATGAAGACATGCAGATTGTAAATGCCCCATCCCTGGAAGCGTTCAAGATAGAGTTTTGCGTAATCTAATCTTAATGAAAAATGCCCCTGCTTATGGAAGGTGGATTGAACCAGATGGATGATTTTTCAAGGTCCCTTCCCAACCTAAATCATTCCATAAATCTACGATTTTATGAAAACAAAACTAGAGACTATTTAAAGTAGTGCTTTACATGTAGGGTTGTGGGGTGTTTTTCAAAATTTGCTGATTACAGTATCATATTTGTAATGTAGATAAATGTTTTGCTTTCTTATCCCTATCTGAGTACTGAGTCCAAGACAAATACATTAAAAACAGAGATATTGAAAAAAATCATGTATCTTTGAAAACATTTATGTCATTATTAATCATTAGCAAAAGTAAACTAATTCTTCATACATTATTTGAATGCTGTGTCAACAATCTCAACATTTCAGCTGAAATGCAGCATCCTAAATCTAAGAGACCCTTCATTCATTAAATTGCAATTTTTTAATTCTTCTAGATATCTGTGAGGGGCATTGAAGATAAGAAGGGCATAAAAAATAGTAACATCATAGAAAATAACAGACTTTCATCAGACTGAGAAGCTTACTAACCACTACTTCATACCCATTGTTCTCCCACTTTTATTCACCAGGTTCTGATCAGTCTGTCAAGAAGAAACTGGTATTTCTATAGATAGCTGAGACTGTAGCTGGTTGTTTTCCATTTTGAGCTTGGTTTTCCTGGTTTTGGTTTTTTTTTCTGCACTGGCATGTTCTAAGACTCAAGGAAAAACAAAAGACCCTTTTTAAACGTCATATGGTCATTTTATTTGTATTTTGCCACTGAGGATGGTATTCAGTCAAAACTAATGGTCAGTGAACCAGCATTCCTGTATTTGCCAAATTTCTACAATTATTCTTTAGAGAGAAGATTGGGGTAAATCCAGTGTGATTTTACCTAACTAGGGACGTGATTTTAGGAATATATGGATAGATGTCTCCTCCTACTCAATAAAATAGGAGATATTTACTACATAAAAATGGATTAAACAGCAGTCTAAAACATTATTACATGCTAGATGTTTGAGAGACAAACTGATTCTTTTTTTCTGTCATACTTTTAAGAAATGGCCATCTACCTGCATTGGTGAAATTTTACAGAAATTTCCTGTTGAAAATCTGATTTCTGAACTGTTTACTCACCACTTTTGGACACAGTGCACTCTGAGAATCTCTTGTGTCCTTCATTCTTGTCCCAGGAGAAAAAGAGTAACTAACTAGTGGATCTGAATATTGTGATTTATTGAAAAACCAATGTAATTAGAGTTATTTGATTACCTGAGATACTCACTAGCCCACAGTGTTATATTCAGCAGGGCTGAGCTGCTCTTCCCCACATGGAGAGCTGGTAAAGCTGGGCAGAAACTAACATAAGCTCATGCCATAGTTCTGCTCACAGTTACCAATCTTGGGTGTCATGCTTCAGGGTGCCTCTCTCGGGTCTCCCATCTTTCATCTTCGTGCATCTCTGTGATCTCCCAGATCACAGATTCCTCAGATTCCTCAGATTCCTCATTTCCAGGTTTTTCCCTCCAGCCAGCACAAAACTAAGGACTTCACCTTGTCCTTTCTGATGCTACTTCTTCCTAAAGCCATTTTCTTTTTGTGAACCATATTTTTTAGCACCAGCCCCTCTGTGCTCTATCCTAAGCCTCCAGTTTTTTTCCTGACTAAACAGACTGTATACAAAAGTACAGCTTTGCAATTGGTGTTCCTCTTTCATGTCTTTTTATTAACTGAAGGATTTAGGATGTGCTAAGTCTGTTAGATCAGTTGTTCCAAAAATTTACATCCAGTCCATACCACTTTCATCTAGCAAATAGAAGACATTTGTTGGGGAATTCAGAAGTTCAGGTTTGAATACTCACATAAATTTATCCCATTTGCTGACTTCTGTTAGTATTCACAGCTTAATGACTAAGGAAAAAAAATACACCACCAGATAACATTCACTTTAGCATAATTTTAAAGAATCATAAAAGTAAATATATTTTAACAATGGGAATAATTTAATTCCCGTGCGAAAGTGGAAAAAGTCTTTGAAGGTCAAATATTTGATTACACAAGTGGAACAAAACTGTTATTTTCTGAGGATGAAAAAAGATATATAAATTGTGACATAAAAATATAATAACAGTCATAAGTCAGAAATTGAGCATTAGGTAAATTAATGCATTAATGCTGTGAGATCAGCAAAGAAGATAATATTTATGAATGAAATGGAAAATTAGTTCCTCAAGGTGAGCAAAAAAAATATTTTGCTGAAAATTTAAAGCCCCAGAAAGCTTTAAGAAAGAAAAAGAAAAGATTGATAAAATGTAATTATCTTACTGTGCTTTAATATTTCTTGTGTCAGTTCTCATTTCACATTGGTCCTAAAACAACTAAGAGAACGATTGCTTGTTTCTGGAAGATGGATTGCTGTCAAAAGTAGAAATGTGCAGCAAGCAGCAAGAAAAAAAAATCTCCTATCTAAGGGCTTTTCTTCTTATAACAAAGTGAGTAATAACTACAAAATGTTTCCTTTGGTTTGAAATTGAAAATTAACTACTTATCATTGATATTTGAAACTATTGATTTTTTGTTATATGTTTTATCAATCATAGCTGCTTTTCATATATACCACAAGGCTATTTATGGCAATAAAGGCCACTTGTATGCATTTTTGGACACAGCTCAAAATTTTCACTAGTGTTTTTAATATTAATTTATTATATGACCTCCTTTTTGAATAACAGGTCAAGCAGTGATTCAGTGATTGATGTTCTTCTTGAAACATGCTGGTATTTTTTAAGTAGTTAAGATTACTGGTTTGGTTAAAAAAAGAAAAAAAAAAAAAAAAAAAAGAAAAAAAAGGTGATTTTTCACCTGTAATTTCAATCTTCTCCACTCCAGAATATCCCACTAACATCAGTGTGAGCCTTGTTCTTACAAATTTCACATTATTACAGTTCAATGAAGCATGGAAAATTTATTAGTATTCAAATTTACCAAAGACCTTTATAGCTTTATAAAATATTAAATCCTTCTGTAAGATCACTGATCAATACTTTTATAAATGTGTAAATTTTGTTCCAAAATATAAAAGCTGCCTCAGTTAGAAAATTCTTTTAAAAAGGACAAATCAAAACTCTAACTATGATGGAAAACAATAACCAACCTCAATAAGAAAAGTAAAAAATAAACAGATGGAGGAACATATGGTAAGTAAAACATAAATGTAAAGAGAAATCACTAAAACCTAGAATTTCAGATTCCTTTTTTTGTTTGTATGTTTTACCTTAAAGAAATTTGAAAATGTTAAGTTACAAATGTAAGCAGAATTTCACCAAGTATCACGGTAGTGAATCAATGCAATTTGTCCAAGTAGATAAGACCCCAAAAGGAAAGGAACCTAAAAGGTGCCTCAAATATGTTGCTGAAATGAGGATAAAATATGATAGAAGAAAATGCTGTACCCCATTATGGCAAGGCTGTCTTATCTGTCAATCTCCTATTTATCAATATTTCAATGTGAGAATATTCACCATAATTTTCAGCAACTGTTGCTTCTAAAGTATTAAAAAAGTCCAAATTTCATCAATTTTGCAGCTACAGATACGATGCTAAACAAGCCTACCAATTAGGAGAAATAATAATATTTCTTAAAAATTGTGGGAAAAAAACCCCACAAACAAATAAACAAACAAAATATCCCACCAAAAGGTGCCCAAAGCACATCTACTTTCTGCTTATTTTCTTGAACAAGTTTTCCACTAATTCTCTTTTGTTTTGGGGACTGGAATGATGGTTTCTTGCTGGTAAATATGCAGGGTCCTAATTTGATTCCATTGTGATTTATAGAAAGGAATTTGTTCTTTTTCTTTTATTTTTCTTGTCTGTTCTTCAGTTTGTGTTTTTTAAACTATTGATTCTCTTGAAAAAGAGGGAGGAGCCCCAAACAAATGAACAAGTAGTTAAAATTTCATCTTTGACTTGACCAAGGTTTTGGATATAGATTATTCTGTGAGAAGAAAGGAATCATAAAACACTCTTCACTCTCATTAACAGTTGCAAAAGCTTAAGAGGATGAAGAAATACTGGATTTGTTAATTCTTGTAATTTAATTAACGCTACTGATTTCCATTACCATCCTCCTCACACTTAGCAGGTACACATTCATCTCTCACTTCCAATGAGAAATAGATACCTTTAGGAAACAGATTAAAAAGTCAAGAGCTGGAGCCCTGAAGCCCATAGTTATGGGCCCATGCTGATTTCAATGAACGATTAGAAACTGGCGCTGTTATGTTACCCTGTGTACACACTCTTATGAAGTGTATAAATCTGGCTTCAAAAGATTCACAATAAATTTTCATTTCTTGTGAAGCATTCCTTCTTCAAAGCTAGTTTCAGTTTTCTATAAAGAAGGATTGAAAATTCCTTTGCAATAGGTAGTAAAACTTTAGCATGACTCTGTTATAAACAGAAGTGCCAGAAATGAGCAGTTCTGAAACTATGTGGAACCAATGAAATTCAGTATTAATCAATGAAGCTAAGAGCTCTGTACAGGGGAACTCCAAACACATTGTTTCTTCAATGTGAAGCAACAGAGCTGACATCATTTCACATACCAGGATAATTTATTTTCTACCATTGAGTGAGATTGTGAGAAAAAGCCCACATTATTCTTCCTTTTCTCTTTCATTAATCTCTATGATTTGGATCATAAAGTCATTATTGGACACAATAGTGTTTATCTCTACCTGATGTTTTACCTTTTTGAACAACCACATGGAATTGAAAAGAGTCTGGCATAATAGTTTTGGATCCTCCCTATCAGAGAAAATTGTTACACATAATCCGTTTGTAAAAAAAAATTAAGAATAATTGGGTGTTTGTTTGTTTATTTCTTTGTTTGTTTTGCACTGCTGCTGCTAGAGAGCTATTACAAATCCTTGTTCCTCTATTTCTTAGCAAGTACTTTAGCCTTTATGCTGGGACTGTATTTGAATGCCATCAAATAATGTGCGAAAGGTTAACACACTATTAATGAAGCAATGTATTCTATCTCCCTTTTATGTTGACTTTGATCTTTCTTCAGATTGTTCTTTCTTTCAGAAAAAGGTTTCAAGTTAAAAAATATGGTACTACTCCAAATTTCTTTTTATTACTTCTTATTCTTTTATTCATAAGGAAAAAGCTAGCAAGCATTATCCTGGTTATTAATTTTCAAATCTTTGCACGATACTTCTGTCTTGGGTAGGTGAAGCAAGGTATAGGTTGCAGGGTGGTACAGCAGTGACTTCTGTGAGAAGCTGACAGAACTCCCCCTATGCCCACCAGAGCCATTGCTATGTGTGGCCAAGATTGACCTCTCACTGGCCAAGACAGCTCTTCAGCAATGATGGTAGTGCCTCTCAGGTAACACAATTCAAAGAGAAAATATATACTGTGTGACAAACAGACTGCAACCTCCATTCTACATCTCTCTGTGCTACTTGAGGAGGAGGAGTAGGTAGAGAATTTGGGAGAAATGTTGAGCCTGGGAAGAAGGGAGAGGTTGTGGGTGGGGATAGTATGTGAAATAGTTTTAAGATTTAATTTTCATTTCTCCTCAGTCTGCTATGATAGGTAATAAATTAGATGGACTTCCCCAAGGCGAGTCTGTTTTGCCCATGTCTGTAACTGTTGAGTGATCTCTCACTGCCCCTATCTCAACCCATCAGAGCTGAGGTAATTATATTTTCTCTCCTCTGTCCTGCTGAATAGAGGAGTGAAAGAGTGGCTTTGTTGGGCACCTGGCATTCAGCCAGGCTCAAGCCACCAAAACCATCTTTAAATGTATTGTCAGGATACCACTTTCCCAGATGCAGCTCCTAACTCACTGAGTTGTTTAGTATATATTAATAGACTTCCAGTGTTCCACAGTAAAATTAAATGGCTATTGAGATCTTTCTGGAGTAAACTAATGTGCTGCCTCCAAAGCCAAACTTAAATGTGATTCTTCAAGATTTGCTCTAAGAAACCTTCTTCAAGGGTGGTGTAGATGAAACTGCACCACAACTGATTGCTTTGTCCTGTGCAGCACTATAGCGCCCATTAACTCTTCTATGTTCTATATGTTTTCATGAACATATAGAACTTCAGTTTCATACAACAAAAATACTAAACTGAGAATATGCATTACCGTTCTGTTGATTAAAACAGAGGGAAACATACACGAAAAGGAAGACAATATCCATCTCTACTATGTGAGCAGTTTTCAAGTAGGCAGCTTCTAAACAACTCAGGGGTTGCTAATCAGAGAGGACATCATTACCATCTGCCTTAGGAGTATTTGTTTTCTTGTATTTGTCACAGATAAAATTGTTTAAAAGCAATTGGATTTTTCTACAGAACTGAGTTGGGTAGGAGCTCAAAGATGTTTCTGTTTTTTTGAGAAGTGCTATTCATTCACTCATTCATTCAATCATTCATTCATTTATTCATTCATATATCATATGCTACACTGATGTAATATAGTATTAATTTTTAAACCAGAATATCATGGAAGAATTTCAAACTTCTGATAGATTTCCAGTATTATTAGAGATACACTTCTAATTTTAAAAACAACATTTTTTCTAGCATCAAGGAACGAAACAAATTTTGACAAGAGTTGTTTCCCATAAAAATGTATTAGTACATGATTATATTCAAGTACTTTATTCCTCAATCAGCTTAATTCATTGACTCCTTTTCATTGTCTTCCCTTGGATTGTTCTCAGGCTAAATGTTATACTTACCTGGTCATGCTACTTATTTGTTTCATTGGTTTTAGTTGGCCTAATAAAATATCTCTACAATTTCCTTGATATACTCAGATACATACCAAATGAAGATAGAAAAACTGAAGATCTCTTTAAGTTAACTTCCTTTGGCCTCTGACAGTAAGGTAGACTTCAGTCAAAGTTGTTGTCCTTACACATGGAAGTACCCTGTTTTGGCTATAAAAGGATTTTTTTTTAAGTATTCCAGATTTAATTTCTCAGTCATTTAATTTGTTTTTTTATTAATTCTGGGAAATTAAAACAAGAAAGTAGATATATGTGAGCAGATTATCCTGTGTGTAAAATCCAGCCATGATCTTGTTCCTATATATAAACTCATTACTTCTACTCTTTTTGTCATCCTCTCAGGCTTGCTGGACAAGCTGTAATTCATAATCTGAACATTTCAATCACTCACATTCTCTCTCCAGGTTCCAGCAATACCACTCATATCAAATTTATTCTAATTAATAAGGAATTACAGTACCTCATTAATGTTTTCCAGATTACTAAAACTCTGCAATAAGCAAGTGAAAAACTTCATTATCTTGGACAAATTGCTACAACGTGTGCACAGCAGGTAGAGTTTGCAACTGCCTCTCATATTTATCTTTAAATTAATGGCAGTGGGTAGATTTTTAATTGTACTTAGGATCAAATGGGTTATTTTAAACTGATTATATCTAGTCTTTAATTTGTATACGTTTCTCCTATATCCATATATATGTAGATATAGATGGATCATCTTGCTGTGATGTGACCTGAAAGCACAAAATTACCCTTCAAGTACAGCAATATAAATTCAATATATGCTATCAAACCAGACAGTTTTTTTTTTTTACTCTAATGTTCACCTCTTTATATCTCCTATTTCAATGGATAGCAAGCGTGGGATAGACATTTAAAACACAAACTTTCATCTTCAATTCACATAGTGTCTCTTTGAAATTATGCCACATATGGGATATGTGCACGCTGCATCCTGATCTGAAGCTCCAGCAAACCACGAAAACCCTACATTTCACTGAAGCAAATTGCCTATTTTAATTGAAGATTTCCTTTTTTTTTTTTTTTAATGAAGATGTAGGAATGATGAATATTTGCTGCTGAAACTGTATGAAATCCCCAGAACTTTAAAAGCTCATGTGATCCTCAGTGGTCCAGAGCACTGTGTGAAACCTTGAAGGAATAACTGATGGAAGTTAAAGCAGTCTCTCTGTAATCCATGAGACTTTTTATGCTATGATCTTTTCCCAAACCCAGTCCAAAAAGAATGTGAGAAATTCTCACTCCCAATCACAGAGCCTTCTTAAATTGGGCTGCAGAGAATTGTGCTTCCAGCTCTCAAAGTCTCCTGGGTACGCACTGTGGCGAAAGCAAGGGGCTGTAAAACTCTTCTTACCGGAGGAATGGGTAAGCAAGGGTGACAACCACAGCTGAGCAGTGGTGACATACAAACTCTGTAGGTGCCTCTGCCAAGGAATAATTTCAGCTGCAGTTCCAACGTAGGCAAGTGGGAACAAAATACAAAGATAAAAGTAGAAGGAGGGGTTGAAAGCGGCACCTATGTAGGAATCTTGGGGGCAGTCAAGAAAAGCAGCACACTAAGCAGAAATGAAAGTACAGCCTTGATGGGGAAGACAAGGACCTTGAACACAACCAAAGGGATGGTAGGCAGTGAAAGAATTTTAATTGGGGAGTTTCATGGCCTGAGTCTCAGGAGATAAAACTGACTTTCACAGCAGCATTGTGGAAGGATTTAAGGGGAACAAAGCAAATAGCCTGGCTTTTATCATAACTTGTGCAATTGTTAAATGGAATTTATGTACATCTGTTATCCTTAGCTTTATAATGATTTTTTAAAAGACTTGGGGAGGGGTAAAAAGAGAGAAAGTTTCATCTGTGCTCTGTGAAGGATATATTCTGAGGGACAGACAATTGACTTTATAAGCTGATTATCAGAGCTCAAAATGTTCGAGACTTGACAATGTTGTCCAGTACAAAAATGAGGACCCAAATAAACAAAGAAAGCTCAGCATGGAAGGTAATAAACTGCTTCCAAATTGTGTCAGGTTCACAGTAGATCATGATCATGTTTTAAAAATCTAGTCCTGCCACAAATGCACAATAAAATCTGGACCCACTTTGCTAAGTAATTCTATTACTTTCGGGTCAAATAGTTTTTTAATTTTTTTCCCTGAAAAATCTATACACAGTGCTTTTGTCATGTCAAAAATATACATTATTTTTTTCACTGTACTACTAATGGGTATTCTATAATTAAAAAAAAAAACCCTTCAAACTATTCATTTGATAGTCTATAATGTTTATGAAATGAAGGCAACACTGCAGTTAAAGATTAACAGTCTACAGATAATTCACTGACTGAATCATACAATGACTGTGTTGGCACACAAGATAGTTAAGGACTTCCAGTGTAACAACTAGAACTTCCAAATTCATACATTGTAGAAGCACGGTCATATTCCAACCTAGAGCAAATTTACTATAGAAGATTTGTTAAAATTAAAGGTGCTTAAAAACTAAATTTTTGCATTGACATTGTCCCAAAAAAAGTGAGTGAGATAATTCAGGAAAAAAATACATTAAAAATAGAGAGGATCTGAGCTCATAAAAGAGATTTTTGTGTTACACTTCTATCCATTCAAAAGAGACAAAATTTAGCAAGTATTATGTCAATTGCTGCCCTTGTACTAAAAATGACTGTCAGGCAGATCTCACCCTCTGTGAAAGCTTTCTGGAGTCTTTATATCTCGTCTTTGTCTCTTATTTTGGCCTTGCTCTGACAATCTTAAGAAAAGTTAATGATTTAATTTCAGAGCTCAGATGTATTTTGAGCCTGTGAGACATTAAGGACAAGTATAAAGAAGCAAGCAAGTAGTCACCAGTCTGGATATGGAGCAGTTACACGTTTGTATTTATTCAGATTATAAGAAAGAGATGCTTCTACAGCCAATGTAACCAGGATGAGTCCTTCTTTTTAGAGTCATCAGAAATAGAAAACTAAATCTGGCAAGCATTAATTTCAGATCCATTTGTTGGTGATATTCTGAAAACTGTGTTTGATCATAATAAAGCTTGATAGCACTTTACAGATCATTCTTTAAAGTATATCAAGTATTTGAGGACTGACTCTCACTAAAGCCAGACATAAAGACTAAAATTGAAACTTCAGATTGGTGAAGTCAGAAGTTTTACCATGATCAGCTCAGTGGGTCCAGCTCTGGAGAAGACAGAGAAGGCAGTCTATACGCACATATATTGGGGCCTGTCTACTGAGGATGTATGGATGAGGATGTAATGAGGATATGGGGATGTACACTGGAGTTTAACTTTACATCTGGACCAAGGTGAGGCTTCACTACATGCTAGTCCAGTTTCAAGTCAAGCGGACAAATGTACACCACTACATCTAGGGATATTTCCTTTCTGGTTTACTCCTATATTAAATATTCATCTGATGAACACAGCACTTTGGAACTCTGAAAAGCACTAGTTAGTTTAAAATACTTGTGGATTAAGCAAGCTCTATTTGCTTTTAAATTGGCACAGAAGGTTAGAAAAGCATTCACACAGGTCTTAGACAGCCAAGTACAGTACATGTACAGTACAAATATACTGCTGTGGCTTCAGCTGCTTGTGCATCTTTCCACACACACTTTCACTCCAGTTTGCCTCCTCTTCGCCAGAGATGGTTTCCAGGTACTCATAGAAGGGTAGCAGTGGGCAGAGAGATAGAAAGTAAATTCAGCTTGCACTAACCACACAGTGTAGACACAGCTCAGATTGCGATGACACATTTTTTTCAGTCATCACTGCATATGTTTTGCTGATCACTGTGTGTGTGTCTCCCACCAGTAGCAGGAGTTTTCAACTACATCATATCTTTATAAAGTGCTCACTCCTCTAGACACGTGACAGAATTTGAGAACAAAAAGCTTAAGAAATTACCTCAAGAGCACTAAATTTCCTGAAGCTGCTATGTTTCAGAATGGGATGAACTGTTTGGATTCTTCCTATACCTCCTCAAAATGGTGTTGTGTTGCCAGTTTGCTGGAATTCAGAAGACTCTTCACGAAGAAGAATAATTTCCCTTTTCTTCTTACCATGACAGTAATAATCATTTTGATATTAACATAATAGGAGAGAAAGAGATCTTATATATGACAAAGACTCTCTTATGGTAGTCCTTCTACAGGAAGCTGTTCACTGTCAGTATGACACTATAATCTCTGATATATCCCATCACTATTGTATGACACTTGAATAAAGTAAGTATAGCAGAATTGCTAGAAAGTACTGAAGTGTTACTGATTTATTTCTCATTACATTAACAATAACAGTAATTCCTGAAGGATCATGTGTATTACAGCCATGATTTATAACCCCCCTTCTTAATGGAAAATTCTCAGTTTTGTATGCGACATACCCACCTCCCCCATTATTAGACACCACTAACTGCTTCCCTTCCATATTTATTCTTCTTCTTCTACATATCAACAAAACACACCTAATTTGCAACAGAATTATCTCTCTTCTAATTGAGGTTTTAAGGGAAGCAAAGTGAGATAATTTAATTACACTCCAAATAGCTGCTCTACCTCAAACTGTTCAAGTCTCTTCAAATCAAACCTCACATGACGGATGCAGTGCATGTAATTTCACAAATGTGAAAAAATATATCATATGCCATACATAATTTAGACTAAATCTTGACAAATGAAATTACTGTAATTTCACAATTATAAGCCGCAACCTTTTCATTGAAGAATCCAGCCTACCCCAGTAGTGCGGCTTATATTCAGGTGTGGCGTATCTGTGGAGAAATCCCAGTGAAATGCTAACCCGGAAGTGAGAGCCAGCTGGGAGGGCGCCTGGGGCTGCTTTTAAAGGCTTCACTGGTCCATGAAAACTGTTGCAACTTGAGCACCTGACACCAAACCCCATGCTGGAGCAATTCTGTTACTAATTTGTTACTTTGTTACACATGGTTCCCCCTTTAAAAAAAAAAAAAAGAAAAAAAAAAGTACGGCTTATATTCAGGTGCGGCTTATATATGGACAAATCCTGTGGTCTACCTGGCTACCGGGACGTGCAGCTTATATTCAGGTGCAGCTTATAATCGTGAAATTACTGTAAACCCCCAAATTAATAGCTCAGTTCTTGAAATAGAGAGCCAAACACAACATTAGTGTTCTCAGAAATAGGAGCAAGATCCTAAGCAAAACACTGTATCAAGTATTTTGAAGACAAGAGGATGCACAAAAGTAGTACAGCATCTTTTGGTTACTTCAGAAAAGGAACCAGTCTGACAGAGCAGAAATTCTACTTTGCTAGAATTAGGCTGATCAGACTTCTTTCAGGCAATCAGCAGGTATTTCTCTCTATCTGCATACTTACATGCCCTCTATTAGCACACTGTCTGAGCATTGCACAAAATTTAATGAACTTGTCTAATGCAGATGTAGAACCAAGATGCATTTCATCAGTGCAAGATTAGTGAGGTGAGGCTAAGAATGGTCCTTGGTGGAACATCAGTGCTGATGGACTAAAACTAGATAGAGGGCACAGAAGTTTAAAAATCTTGATCACTCATGATTACTCAAGCTCCCTTGGATTTTTCTCACTGAACTGTAATGATTGTAAAGGGGAAGGAAGCCAGAGTTGAATTCTAAGAAAACTATTTTTGGAATTAATTTACCATGCAACTCACTGTGAAACTGAAAGTTCAGCAACGCTGGGACCACAGTCCTGTCTCTCTTTTTTTCAGTTGTACTGAAGAAGCCTATCTACACACGATGCTTATCTCATGGTACATTGGATATAAACTGACACAAAGTTGTGCCTGTAGTGGGACCATGATTAGCCATTGCAGGAAGGTAAGCAGATTGAGAAGACAGGCTAGAAAGAATAAACAAATGCAATTTGAAAATAGAAGATCCTTCATGTGACCATAATAAGAGTCAGCTAGTGGCTGAATGATTATCGTGTTTGGTGACCTCCAGGCTAGATTGCAGTGGCGTGTTACACTTAAATACCTGCACAATACCTAACACAATTTTAGTGGATGCAGATAGGGAGATCTGTATTTATGTGGACTAACAAAGGGTAATTCTGCCTTCATGCATCACTGAAACAATGGAACTAGCATACAGTAATTTTTTTCCATTGCCTTTAGAAGAAGCTTCTGAAGGCTGCTGATATCCCATAGTACGAGATTCTGTATGGACAGACCAAAGACAGACCTGAGGCATTGTGGCAATGTATAACAGTGGACAGTTTCACAAGTTACCTCCCAGAATCATAAAGATAAATTATTTCCTAAAGAGGGACTGAAAAAACCTTCCAGCCAAATGAAAAATGAGACATGATGCCAAAAATGTGAAAGCTGAAAAGGCCTTTCCTGATCCTTCTCTTTTCTCAAATAAATTCTGTCAGATAATAAATGTAAAAGATGGTAGATGCAGAAGGTAACAACATCCAGAAAACAGCAGTATTTCATACTGGAGAAGAAACAATAACAGTGCCCTGAACTAGGATGCACTGATTAAACTGTCTTTGATAAACATGCTAAAATTAAGGAAAACTGAAGCAAATGAAAAGACATATAGAATTTCATGTAGACAATCCAAAAAAGAAAAAAAGCACAATAATTTGGAGGTCATGTCAGGAGGCAATAAAGGAAAAAAGTGTCAAGCCTGATACAGAATGCAATTAAGGAACTATTAACAGACAACTCCAAAAAGTGATAACTACAAGGGCATACAGAAGTTTTTCTTGTGTCTGCAATCAGTAGGATACCTAGAGATACAGTTGTCAAAATCCATTACTATCACCTAGAAAACCTCCCTTTTTCTGAGATAGGAAGATATTTCTTCACAGGTTTGTAAAATGTTAACCTTCTAGAACCTCTTAACAGTAACATTTAAGTGGAAAAATAGAAGAGCTGAAGAATGAAAGTAATGTGAAATTATTTAGACAGAGGTGAGGACCTTTAGATTTCTATTTTCTTTTGACAATTTTTAGAGATTTTATGCGTTTTTAGCTGATAAAATTAGGAGGGGTTTGCAAATGGCAAAAGAAAATTACTATCTCACAAGAAAGAAGCAACAATGAAGATATGTTTTGAGGTTTGTTCCTTTTCCATAATTCCACCTTAAAAGTACAAAGGATTAAACCCCAAAGGTCTTGAATCACTGTAAACCGGCAATACTGCAAATCTAGAAGAAAGATACAGTCCTATCAATTTTTTGACTAGACATGCACTGTGAAGGGTCAGGAAGCAGAAGTGGGGACAACTCAATTGAACTATCTGAAACAAGGTCACGGGATCTCTTATGCTCCCAGAGTTAACATAATAAGTAAGATTTTCAACTGATTCCTTTTAGGTAAACCTCTGAAGATGTATTTTTGTGGAAAGATTCCTTACTATGAAAACTGCAAATGTAAATGAAGTGAAGATCAGATAAGGGAATGTGATAAATTAATTTTAGGTTCATATTACACTGGGTCTCTGAAGCTCAAGAATTTTACATGAAAACATGACTGCAACATCAAAGGTTATTTTGTATGGTTCATATGCCATGTACTTTTGAGACACTTCCCTCAGCAGTCCAGCAGACAAAGACAGGTTACAGAATATACAAGGGGGGTACCACTGTGGTAGTCCTCGCAGCAAAGGAGAGGGGAAAAGTGGAACTTGAGAAATAGTAAACAGCATGGCAGTAATATCTGCACTTTGCAAAGTTGAAAACCTTTTCTGTAGGATGGTAGAAAATAAAAGCTAGTGAAAAAATCCATAATGAGCATTTCTCAGAGTATTGCTTGGGAAAACAGGAATTTACAAAAAAAATTAGACATGGATATAGGAATTAAACTACTAAGAATAAAAGTATTAAATGCCTGTGAGAAAAAAAAGATAACTTAAGAAATGGCACAAGTACAAAGAGGGAGTTCTTTGCAGCCTGGTTAATTGCTAATTTTTAGACAATGGTACAGGAGAAACATGGTTTTTACCAGAGCACTCTTTTTGAAAGAAATAGGATTATGTTTTATTACAACATATAT
Organism: Sialia sialis; assembly: GCA_009812075.1. Lineage (NCBI taxonomy): Eukaryota > Metazoa > Chordata > Aves > Passeriformes > Turdidae > Sialia > Sialia sialis. The sequence goes on from VRYO01002772.1 coordinate 34,399,249, forward strand.
CAAGATATACCTGTACAAGGAAGAATAGTGACCATTAATAGCCTCATTAAATTAATCTGCATTAATGTAAAAGACCTTAACAGTATAATAATAAAAAGGAGAGGAAAAAGAGAAAGAACTTGGAAAGTTTCTGGCAGACATCAGGAGACACATTTCAGAGTTGCAAGAACAATTATACAGAGAAAATTGGTTTGATCAGGCTTCCTTCTCCTTGTACCTCCCTAAAAGGAATTTGGTGTAACTGTAGACAAACATGACCCACTTGCAGGAAAAAAAAAAGAAGAAGAAAGAAAAAGAATATGAAAAAAATAGTCTCAGTCTAACCTCAGAAATTACTGTAGGTTTGGGCAATGCCTCAAGCTTGTACAGACTTTTTGCAACAGTTTCAGATCTAGTGAAGTCTGGAGCCAAAGCTTTCTCATTTGGCTTGTAAAGCAGAATTCTGCAGCATCTGGTGCAACTGTTGTTCTCCAGATGTCTACTTGAAGACTTGGGTAGGATTCATCTGCCTGACTTAGATATTTAATCGTTAGATAATCTAAATTCTAAACTTAATAATAAAACCCTACTTTAGCACTTCAATCAATTTTTTTAACAGTTAGAAGGAAGTCCCAGTGGGCTACTCATCTCCTCTTGAAGTATCTATGTAACACAGGCCATGAGAGCACCTTAGATGTAGATTACTACAATTTATTGTTCACATAGGGCAGAAGCCCCCCAACAGTCATCACAACCAATTAATTGTGACTATTTTCAGGATAAAAAAGCTCTCAAGGCTCTCTGCTTTTAGGTCTTTACCAAGTTCATGATAAATTATTTCTTTAATAAACTATAGGCTAGATTAATACAGACTCCTTCTTCTGCTCTTTCTGTATTGGGAAAAAAGATATTCCTGGCCTTGCTTTTGGACTTTTTCTAGTCTTTTGTAATAAACAGTGACTCAGTAAGTAGGTTCTGCTGGTCCTGTTTCCAGTAATTACTTTTATTTTTTTGGGTGAATTTTAAAGAACTTTTATTTTTCTTTCCTCTTACCTACAAGGAAATAATCTATATTTATTTTATTATCACTTCAAGCTGCCTAAGATATAATTGGTTGGAATGCTTTGTAAACTACCATCCTCAGAATACTTTTCTAGTTCTAAACTACCTGTCTGTCCAAGTGAACTCAACTTTTGAATGTGTAAACTGGATATCTCCATTTTCTGCCATTCAATTTGCACTTGCAAATGTCACTTTGCCTGTAGAAAGTCACGATCTTACAAATAGAGTATTTACATCTACATATGTTTTGAAAATTTGCCTCGAGGCAAACAATTGCATTAACCTAAAGTGAATTGTTCCTTTCCCAAAAAGTAAAAAAGTTACCAGACCTTCAGGTGAAACGGACACTTCAGCTAAAGGTCAAGAAATCTAGCTGTAATTTTTCTCTAACTACTGCTTTAGACACCAACTTTAAATTCTAATTAAAGGTTTTGAGGTAAAAGCAAGAAATTCTAATGAAGAAGCTGTAGGGCATATTTTTCAGTGTTACATCATGTCCTCTGTTATTTCTAAAAGCAGAATATAATTTTTGAGTACCTAAAATAATTTCAGGGCTTGGTTTTCACATAGAGAGGAATATGAAGGTTCATACAGAGTAACATTGAAGTTCACAGAGAGGAACGTGGAATTTATATGAATAAACACCTGACTACTGGTATTAGGGATAAGATAAATCAGGATAATCCCTTATTTAATTATATTTTTCTGCAGTTTAATTTTAAAGTCACTTTTCATAAATTTCAGAAACTGACTTTTGTTTTTAGTCATAGTTTGTTCTTTTTTTCTGAAGGCCAGGAAATCTGATCTCGAAGTCCTGTTGAGATTTTTCTGGTATCATGTACTCCATGCTGGCTAGTAATGGAAAAAATCTAAAATTAAAAAAAAAAAAAGAATAAGAAAGAAAAAGAAAAAAAAGAAATAAATAAATTTTTAAATACTACTACTAATAATAATAATAAAATAAAACTTAGGTAAGAAAAATTACAAAATTTAGCTGGCATTTCAGAATTTGCATGCACACTGTCCAAGCCTGATTAAGGCTGACAACTTCTTCCACGGCTAATAAAGATTGCTTCATATTCTTTTAATTGAGTTTTGATTTGTGACTTTTGTTCAGGCACCTTTGGACTTTGTAGAAATGCAGTCTAAATTCTCCAATTCATGAAGCCCTGAAATATGTTATATAACCTAATGGCAGAAAAGTTGCATCACTAAACATTTCTGTGCAGAAATCTTTGTTCTCCCTTTATCATCAGCCTTGGTCATACAGCTAAATTATTCCTTTCCAAATATTCAAGGGCAGGTGCCATGAATGCAAATTCCTTACCACTACAGCAGTTTTTAAATGATGCTTAAACAGTTTGTAGCTTCTTACAATCATCCATCATACCAAGAGAGACATATTCTCATATTCACTTTCAATATCCTTAAAGCGTTTAGTTTCCTTCTTGAAAACTGAAGAATGAGCTTACTTGACCACATTATTCTCTGAGTACAAATACAACTCTTGATTTCATTCTGTCTCAGAAGCAAGATAGAGTTTCTTAAGCATAAAATTCTCTAATTTTAATTACTTCAATCTTGAAGAATTTATAATTGTTCCAATCATACTAACAACTGGGCATTATTTTCTGACAACGAGATTATATTTTTGACATTATTCAGGTGAACCTGGGCTAAGAATATGTCTTCTTTATATTCTACTTCAATGCACTGAAATCAGCACAAAATTGTCTTCTTACAAACTTCAATTTATGCTGTCAAAGTTGGGCATTTTTTCCTTGTTATCTGACCAGTATAGGATTAGGTCTCTTTTTGGCCTTGTTTCACCTCTTTCTTTGTGATTTATTTGGAACTCTCATGAAGTATTTGGCACCCCTTCAAAGAGGCAAAAAAAAACTGTAGGATGTTGACAGACTCTCTATTCTCTTAGGTTATAGGTTGCTTTCATCCCCGTTTGATTTTTTTTTTTGCCACCAGAAATTATTTTCCTGAACACAAAACATTCTTTTGCTGGAGTTTTGATGATATTCACTGCAGGTATTTCAAAATACTCAATACTGGCTTCTTCACAATAATTTTCAATGTAACCAGATTGCATGTCCTACTTGTGCCTGCAGCTCAAGAATTAGATTATTTTTTCTTTAAAGTATCATAGCCAGTAGTTGTTTCTCTACCTAAACTTTTGATTGTTCTGTGCTTGTTATTATTCCACTGGACAATCACTATGGCTTGTTGCTTTAGAAGGCATAATTTTGTAACTTCAGATGATTCAGATGCCTAAATATTAAGAAATAAGAGTAAATAGTTGTAAAAGAATAAAATTCTTAACAAAGAGTCAATGCAGAGAACAACATTCTGGTCAACATCATTTTCAGCCTAGGGAAAATCATGGGGTATATTTGTGAGCACATGAAAGTTACTGGGAACACTTAGCAAGGATTTACAAAAGATCGGTCTTCTTTGATAAAATACATGATTTTTTAAATGAATGGAAAGTGGATTTCATTCACCTTGACTTTAGCAAGGCTTTAAACACTATTTTCCCACATCAAAACTGAGATTTTATAGTCAGAGTATGTGTTCAACCAGGAGGGTAAAAAATTAGATTAGATTAAAATCTGGGCTAATTATGGGGGGCAGTAACAAGAGTATTGTAATAGTTTACCTCTAGACCTTTTGTATTATCATCTTCACTGGACACAACAGAAGAGACAATGTGATGGACTCTTCAATCTTGGTGGAGAACAAGCTGATATATTTGACAGCAGAAGGAACATTTGAAAGGGCCTAGATAAACTATGGGTTGATAGTAACCTCCTGAGGTTAAGCAAAACAAATGCAAAATCACCTATTCAGAAGCAATAACACTTGCAGCAGCAGAGTCTTCCTTGCTCTGCCTAGGGAAGATGGCTGTTGAGCAGATCTAACAGTTCCCCCTTCCACACACATGGGTAGGTTTTCAGAACACAAAGACAGGCTCTTTACAGTGCTGTGTTGAAAGAACAGTTGAAAGAACAAATGTTCCAACTGGATGTAATGGAAAACCTTTCCACCCTGAGAAGAGCCCAGCCATGGAGCAGGTTGCTCAGGTTGAGCAATCTCCATCCTTGGACGTTTTTAAGACAAATGCAGGGCCACATGATTAGATTTCACAGATGACCCTCCTTTGAACAATAGTCTGGAACAGACTACTCCTGGAGTCCCTTCCAACCTAAATCATCCTATGATCCTATGAAGACCCCACCTTCTGTAAAGATGCCAAGTTTCTCAGTTCAACTTTTTTCCAAGTATTTTATTATTCTGTTCCCAATACATTTTCAGGGGTATTTGCAGCTTGGTCTCGAAGAAATGGTGCCAGCTTCATGACATTTTCTCATGCAAAATAATCAGCTGTAATCATGCTGCTAAATAAAAAATATCAAAATTTAGGCCTTGAATGGACTTTGTGCCAATAGAACTGAAAAAGTGTTTTGGATGACTGGCAAAAATAAACAAAAAAATCAAAAAATCTTGAGTCATGTCTAGACTTGTAGAGTTATTTAGATCTTGTAGACTTTCCCAGCTGGCATCTCGCTATGCTTCAGACAAGCACAACTCTTCAACAATCCTGTTTGCTGGTCCTGTGCCTTAGATACTCCATACTACTGACTTGTGCTTACCCAAATAAATCGAACTGTAGTTCTTATGAATGATAACTGGAGATTAGACATCTATTCATCCATTTGAACACCTGCATCTATTCATTAAATTGAGGTACCTCTAAGTGAAGTTTAATCACAGAATTTTCAGTGGATCAAAGTCTCATTATGGCACTAGTCATATAGTGGAGTTAAATCCCAAATACGTAAAAGCTTTTTGTATACTAAATAGTCTTTATTATGGATTTTTCTAACATAATATTTTTTGTGTTTAAATGAAGGATGAGGAAAGAATGAGATTTGCTGTGTGTCTTCAGATCCTTATACTATTTTTTTTTCAGAACTACAGAAATTTTTTCCTAAGGCCATGTTTACACACAGTATGGGGCACATGCAGAGAGCCTGCACCTGTCATCTAAATTGCTTTCAAAGCCCAAGTGAACACTAGGCTATGTGAAAGTAGTAGTTCAATGCAGTGAGAGCTTTGGGTAATGCATTGACACTATAAATCACCTTGAATCTGCAGCCAGCATAGTTCCCCTTCCATGATATAAGCAGCAGAACAGAAATGGGGAAAATAGATGTTTTCTGAGATGTTACTGATGATCCTGTCAACAACAACAAAAAACACAGGATTCAAAAATATATATATACAGTGAAGGATTTTAAATGCATTTTCATGTGCAAAAGCTCGATATGGAAATGTAAAAAAAAATGCCTCTCTATATGAAAAACAAGAGAATTTAGAGTTGATACTATGGTCCATGTGCTTTGTAATTCAATAAGATGGATTAGAAATTATTTAAATATTGCTAGAATAACTAAGAGGATTTCCATGCACATTTGAATCACAAGGTTAAATTTATCTGCTAGCATTACCAGATGATATTGACATGCTTAAATGAATCCAGAGGAGAGCCACCAAAAATGAATAATTAATAAAAAGTACAAGAAGAGTTAAAGAAAATTAGGTTTCACAATTAGGTTTCACACAAACACAGAAAATTGTTTGTTCAACTTTGTGCACTCTCGACAAACCAGACTCAAACCGGGGAAATCGGTCTAATTTATGACAAATCAAATCAGAGTAGGGCAATGAGAAATAAAAAACTAAAGGTTAAAATGTTTTTCCCTTACTCCTCCTTTGTAAAATTCACTCCTGAAATCTCTGTCTCCTCCTTCTTTGCTGCTTCCTTGCAGCACCACATGGGGACAGGGAATGGGGGCAGTTCAACACATTTTGTCTCTGCTGATCCTTCCTCCTCAGAGGGAGGGCTCGTCACACTCCTCCCCTGCTTCAGCATGGGGAACAATGAGACAATCCTTCTCAAAATTCTTCAATTTTAATCCTTTCCACGACCTACAGTTCTCCACAAACTGTCCCAGTGTGGGTTTCTGTGGACACTGTTCATGAGAAGAGGGAAACAAAATAAACAGAGTGGATATTTCAGGGGGACTGTGCAAAACCATTAGGGAATTCATAGGGGGAGAATCCTGTGTGGGGCAAAGGAAAGCATTAGGGGAGGAAAAAGACAGGGAAGAATATGAGGAAGGAAAAAAAGGGTTTGTATTATAAGTACTCATCTGTCTGAGTCCTCTGCCTGACCAATTCAGTTTACTCTATATTTATCCTTAAGGTGATTTTTTTTTAAACCATTTTCTGTGTAATTTCTATCGCATGCATGAGTGATGCAAGGTCTAGGTTCTAGGATATAAAAAAGCAGCCATGGGTGATAGGGCTCCAGTTCTTTATGCCAATGACTCTGGAAATCAGGGCATAAGTCCCTGCATTTGGGAATTGTAAGGGTTGGTAGTTATGGAGAGGTCTCAGTGCTTTTATATTTCTCCCTAATGAATTTAAATTGATGTCCATAGATATGTATATGTAATTCAACAGGAAATTTCAAGATGGAATAACCAGTGAGGAGTTAAATATACATCTGCAATGTTTAATAACTTTACAAGGGAGTGCAGGTGCCTTACATCAGGGCAGGGGTATCAGGTGGCCAGGGCACACACTGGAATTTGGGAGAAACCATGAGTTTGGGGTGCCCAGGGGCTGAGTATGTCAGCTCTGAGTGGGTGCAGAGCAGCCAGCAGGACCAGCCAGTGAGTTGCTCTGTTATTGCAGAGCTTTCCCAGTGAGCTCTGAACTTTTTAGTCTGAATATCTGTACAATTAAGATGGTTCAGGGGGCATAAGGGAAAAAAAAAATAAAAAATGTTTCCGGTGAAAGGATCCTGTAGATATACTACAATTAATGTCAACAATGACAGTGCCTTGTTTCTTGTTTGCACTTGCACCACATATTGACTAGAGTGATTGTTGCAGTGATTTCTGTTTTGTAATAAATCAGAAATTATTTTTCTTGTCAGCGTGCTGGCAGAAACAGCATGATGATACAGAAACACTGACAAAAGAAATTGACAGTAGACACTTCAGGTACCTTTGTCAGATATGAAATATGCAGTATCTAGTAAATAAATCTCTTCTTTGTAACAAAATCCACTGAGAGTTACCCACAAAATTTACACTTCCTATAGGTGGACAAAGTTTTCTGAAGAAACTGCACCAAGCATTGTCTGCTCATGCCTTGGGCTGGACAAGGCAGCAAATATGCACAGTGGATATAAGATGCAAGATTATTTATTCCATTTCAAGGAGCTTTTGGGTCAATTTGCAAACGAACCCAGGCACTAGAGTTGCTGTGGAAATACTTCTGATATTTTCAACAATACCAGTCTTGAAGTGAGGTGCATGTATCTCATATGTTTTCCTGGCCTTTGTCTGTCAGGAATAGATATAGATGACTACATGTGACCCTGATTAGTGTGGCAGTGCTAACAGTAGCCTATCAATGCATTGACATAAATATTTTTGTTCAGAAAGCTCTATCTATCTGATATACTTGTGTGTGAGATAAGGACATTTTGTAATTGCTGAGCAAATTTAAATCTCAAAAATATGAATAGATTCCTTGAGATTTTTTTTTTATAATTTTTTTTTTAAACACCAAGTGGGTACAGAACAAAGGTAATTTAGAAGAAAAGGATATATTAACATAAGTGAGATTTCTGTACTTTCTCTTGTGAAAGGGTGGCAGCTAGCAAGAGATGAACACAAGGAACACAGTTTCAGTGTATTTGTTTGGGGCACTGTGTTCCAATGTGAATACAATGCCACTAATTGACAATCTGGACCCTATTGACTTAAAAAGTTCTTAGTACTGTTTTATTCAATATATTTATGCCTAGTGGTACAGCACTTATCTGGGATCTAACTGTGATCTGTAATTATTTATAATATTCCCTTTAAGGTAGCAATCTAAATTAAAATTACTAGCCAGAAGGTTTTTTAAAAGAGCAACTCTAACCTCCTTAGAAAATCACATGCATATTGATATAACTAGTTCATCATATATTTTCTAGCACCCTAAGGCATACCAGACTCCTTTTTTCTATTTGTTACATTTTTATATAGTATCTCAGTGAGCATTTTCTCTATTCTTTCAGGAATTTTTCAGGAATATAACTCTTCCCACAGCTCTAAATTGAAAGCTTCTGTATCAATTTTATTTCCTTGTTTATTGATTTTTTACTTTATGTAAAAGCAATGAAATATGAATTTTGTGAAGTGACAGAACACTGGTAAATTTTATATTATGCTGCACACAATATTGACTCATTTATTCTGTTATTAACATGAAGCTTTTCTTTTTATCATTTCAAGGAAGGAGTATGATGAAAATCTGTTTCAAATCTCTAGTCTGGTTTGTCACTCAGCAGGGAAATAAATAAATGTCTCCAATAACTTCATTCAAAGCATTTTCTTTGGTAAACACAATCAAATACACATAGAGACATGCAAGAAATGAAATACCAGAACATCTGGTGAACTACAGGTGGGCCAGGAATATGAAGTTGAAACAGGTGCGTAGAAGCAGGTTTTCTGATTCTGAAATTGTATTAGATTCTGGTAGCTTTCTATATATGTGAGGCAATGACCTGCATGATTTCCACATAATTTAGAACCAGCCACGTGTCATGTGCAAGAACATATTTCACAAAAGGGCAGAGCTGTAAAGGGAGCAATTATTACTTTTTTTTATTATTATTTTAGTATATATTTTTGCTACAATATCTATAGGTGTCCTAATCTCTTCACTCCTTTCCTCTGGCTCCTTCCCCTAATATCAGTGCTTTTATACATGTAACTCTGGTGTTAAAAATATGGTTTACTAAGTAAAAACTACTGCTGCTTAAGATGCCTTCTTCTCTTTCTAGAATTCTTTTTTCCCCACTACTATTTAGTTGCAAGTATTAATGTGGGGGATGGGGGAAGAAAAGGCAACTCACAGTAAAATGATGTTTCAAAATTCCATTATTATTTTTAAGATTTCAAAGATTAAACTAATGCTTCCTAATCTCATCGTTGAGTTCAGCCATGAAAATACATTTGAATCCCTTAGGATTGCAAAACATAAATATTTGTAAAATATTTCAGGAATAAGATGCTCAATATTTTGTTGTGTATTTTAACCTCATTTAGAACTATGAGGAGCAAACTTCTTTCTTAGGTTCTATAAATTAGTGAAAGAGATCTAAACTAAAACTTTGATGTCTTACTTGAACTCAGTGTTTGTCATGTGGCTTCTATAACGTAGATAATACATCCATCCAGATAGAGTTTGCTCACCTTCTGTACAAAGAGAGCCTCTGCTTTATGTGTTCGAGTCTGTGCTCATCATGCTCTGTACATTACTCCAAACAGTTTAGGCAGCAGAAAACTTACAGAGATATTTCTAAGCTACATCTCTCAGGGTTTAAATTAAGTTTTAAAAACCCAAATTAAACAAACAAACAAACAAACAATGAAAACCCCAAAACCAAAACAAACAAACCCAGAAATGAGGCTATGATTTCTAAATGCACAAAACCCTAAACCAAACCATATTAAGATTGAGATAGTCACTTTCATTTACTTAGGTCACTGTTAATTACTTACTTACCAGTTCTGTGTGGTAGATCAAGAACCCTGACTGTCTTTTTCTTACCCACTTTGCTGTCAGAAACATTTACTCAATTATGCATTTTCTGCTTATTTTATCGAAAACTAAATCCTTAGATCATCTATACACAAAAAGTTATTCCACTGATTTTTAATATTTCCACTTCAAATGTATTTAGTTCTAACATTTGGAAAATAATATTTGCACCTCTTCTATAACCCTCAGTTTTTTTATTTTCCCCCAAATTGACTTGAGGTGTCCCAAACAGCCAAAGAAAGCCTGGAAATATTTTTCATTATGACTTGTTAAGTCATAATATCTTACCTGCCAACAGTCAAATGTTATGGACTCATTTACCAGATGCTAATAGCTCAAATTGTGTCAAATCTGCTCAGTTTACCAACTGACTCATCTGTAAGTTGTTGCACATATTGTGCCTATTAAATAGGCTGCACAGTTGAATTGGGAACATCAGAGTGGCTGTCTTCACCCCTCCACTGTTTGTAGACCATAAACCAAACATAATTTGACTTATTTTCAAATAACTTTGCATGCATCCAATAAGCACACAGGCTTTCAGACCAGCTTTACTATGTAGCACACTTGAAAAATGATGAACACCAAAAGTCATCAGCAAAATCACTGAACAGTGTTCTTATCAACACATTCAACCCAGAAATCTATTCCAACTTTACTATCCCACTAAGAACGGTGAAAACAAACCAATAATTATTATTTATGTCAGTCATGAGCCAAATGTATGTAATTTTAAGATGCACATAGCATTTCAATTAAACTAAATCTTATTTTAAAATGCACTTATGGGCGCAAATTTGAACCAGAGTTACAGTTGTTAAACATACTATTGGTTTTCATTGGAGAAGGGAAATCTAATAAGGAGGAGAAAAGGAAATGTTCTTCCTTTCTCATAGTGGCATTTTTTCTTTGCCCACTATGTTACTGTTATTTCCATTCATATACCAGAACCTCTTTGATTTTAATATCCAGACATCCCATTGAATTTCCTCACCTTCTTTTGAGTTACACAGTGACTTGCATTATTCTGGCCCCCTGTGCCAACATAGTTTCCTAAGAAACCAACTCATACTCTGGCCTGTGTAACTACTGTGTGAAGGTGCAAGTTAACCCAAATCTCTGCACACCATAGTACAAAGACTTCAGAGCAACTTATCCTTGCAGAGAGGTGGCACTGCAAGTCTGCATGCAACCTTTGTGGCAGTTCCAGGCTGCAGAAAACCATAGGGGGAAGAAAAAAGCTTGATTACTTCTTTATTTTACTGGTTTCTAGTAAGCTTTGGGGAAAACACTCTCCCTGATGTTTCTTTTCCTTTCACACACCATATTCTTTACTCCTTCACCAGATGGAGGAGTCTCTATTCACTAAGCAGGGACCCTAAGAAAACCATCTTTCAATCCATATCACTACAGAGAATACTTTCCAGGGATTCTGATTCTTACCTAATTTAGATCAAACCTATCCAAAGTATACCAAAGGATTTAAATGGCGCTACTTTTTACTTAAACTTGTGCAACTCACAGGGGCCTCAGAAACTTCAGGATCATAAATCATTCTTACCTTAAATGAACACTATTTTTTTCTTTTGTGACCCAGGGAATTGTTTTCTTCCATTAGTAACTGTTGCAGCTGCTGATGGTTCTACTAGAGATTCCTGATTGCAATACTTGGCCATGAAAGTCACTGACACCTCTACATTTCTCTCAGGGAGACAATAAATGTGAGAAACCTAGCTTTTGCTAAAATTGCAAAAAGTTCTGATCAGTCTGTGCACGTGACAGGAATAAATTTCATTGTTCTCTCTAAAAAAACTGATTGGTGGGTTAAAGAACACAAAAATGTTCGGAGCTGTTAGTTTTTAGCTTTGATAGCTTCATTCCTGAGTCTGCCTCTACTCAATCACATAGGTTTTATGTATGGTTGAAATTCAGCTCTACTACTTTCTGGCTAAAAATCCCTCCTTCCTTCCTTCCTTCCTTCCTTCCTTCCTTCCTTCCTTCCTTCCTTCCTTCCTTCCTTCCTTCCTTCCTTCCTTCCTTCCTTCCTTCCTCTCTTCACAATATTGTCCTTGGCAATAAGGTAGTCTGAATGCCAAGGGGTACTATATCAAGGGTAATAATAAAGAAATCATAGACAATTAAAGGGAAATTTGTATGAAAGCCAATGTGCAATAGCACTCTAGGAGACAAAATGAAGAGCTATGATTGTAAACAACTATCTTGCAGTATCATAATAAGTTAAATAAACATCATCCATGCATTTAGAAAACTTTTATAACTGATACTTCCCCATCATCACCCAATATAGGTGATGCTACAAAATGTGAGAAACATGAGAAATTGTGGTCTGAAATATCAGAACACAGCCCAGCCTGATTTTCTAGCACTGATGCTGACCACTAGTAGATATTCAGGGTCAGAGTATCATAAACAGGGACATGGACCTGAATTCACATCAGAATACCAGAATATTGGCTTCAAAGGGTGCATTCCTTTTAGTACATTCCATAAGTAATGAACGACAGCATCCATACAGGAAAACTGCTCATCTTTGAGCTTAAACCTTGAGGAAGATAAACTATTCTTGGCAGCTCATCGGAATCTTTTTCTGCAAAGGGCTGTCTGAGAAAGAATATAGGACCTTTGCAAAGAGTTAATTGAAATGGCTCCATCAAACATCATGGGAATGATAGGCAACACACATGATAGGAGAGATTAAAAGAAACAAAGGAATTTATGTTGAATAGTATACATAAAAGACTAATACCTTCCAAATATTTATATTATTTTTTTTATTTAAAGCATCAATTGACCAAAAAGAACCTGAAAAGCATAGTCCTACAGATCCCAGGAACTCTTCTTTAAAAATTGCTCTCAATTTTAAAATAAAAATTCCAAATAAAGTTGTTTTAAAATGAAATTCAAAATTAGGACTTTTTTATTAAACTTTAGCTACAAAGATGAAAATGTTCATAAGTTATGCATCAAGTTGAAACACTAATCTTAAAGAAATTAGGATTTTAGTAAAAGTTGGAAGAAACTG
>VRYO01002772.1:34413017-34431971 GCA_009812075.1 Sialia sialis
CCATCACAGTTGAGTATCAGTGTTAGACCAATACTCATATTTTGGTAAATCAAAGTAAATGATATTTATATATTTAGATACAAATCATATTATTTATTAATCAAGTTGAGAAAATATATATGCATACATAATCATTATAAATATAAATAAGAGAAGACTCACAAGCTTTCCATGAATACTCTGCTAACAGTAATCACTTCATTCCTCTGCAGTTATAAAGAAACTGTGATGTCTTTTCTGGCTCCCAGCCATCATAGTGCTTGATGATTTAAATTTCAAAACACTGGTATGAGAAGAGAATGTTATGCTTTTGTTACAGAGGGAGCAAGAAACAATAGGGCACAACATCTTTTGAAAAGTGGCATGGCTTTTTTTCCAGCCACCTGGAAATCTGTGAAGCATCCCTCCATCCTTTATAATGAGTAATCCACTGGACCACACTTTGTCTCCTTCTCTTTGCTTAATGACTGCATCTTTCTTAAGCCCCATCTCTCTCTGAGGGGAGGGTGGACTCCAGAACATACCACTATTGCCAGCCTGCTCGGGAGATAACAGGAGCCAGACATCAGGCTGAGCACCACCAGGGACAGGTCCACGCTGATAGGCACAAAAAGCAACACTTTGCTGCGCCTGGCTCAATTACAGCCGGGTCTGGCACACAGTATTAATTTCTCACTTCCAAAAGAAGGAAATGGGCAGTAAATCTTTCAATGAAACTGGAAATAACGCAGCTCTGTTCTACATGAATGTGTGAAGTAGAAGTTCAAAGGTTATTCCCAAATCACAGCCTTATATAAAATCAGCCTGCCACCATGTTAGCATCATATGGAAACACTTTAAACACTTTATTTAAGCATTTCATTTCGAAACAATTACTGTAAGTTTTTGTCTAACATAATTAATAGGTCAAGCAGCACTTATTAAGTCTTTAGGCATTAATTAACATTTAAAAATTATCACATATGACACATTAATTAGATATCAATCACTTATTAGAACTACTGACATTTAATAAGCATTTTAAATTCTAACAAACTCTCCTGCTATACATATCTTTCCAAACTACAAGTACCTGTAAATAGTACTTAAGGTGTTTAATATGTTAAGACTTATTTTGTCCTTGTAATTATCACATAGAAAAATCATCTGCTCTGTATATGCTGTAGTGATAAATACATGTCTGTATCTTTTCAGCTCACTAATGAATAACACAAAAGGAATAAAATGCGTGGCAAGCATATTAAAATAGTTTTAAAAGCACAATTGAAATTAGCTGTATCTTTGTCCTCTTCCTGTGTCAGATTTAAACTTAACAGAATTGAACTTAATCCTCTGATTCTACTGGCCTATCCTGAGGAAAGAAATACAAATGTCCAAGTGTTAATTGCTGACCTCTGTCACCCCTTAGTTATGTATTCATGTATCTTTGATATTCCCTTGAATAGCTGTCTCCTTCTGCAAAGATCTTGCCATCAGACACTTCACAGATACAATTTCTCTCTTGACCTAATTGAACTTATTATCAGCTAATTTTTATAATACTAACTAGGTATTTGGGATGACATGTAAAAACCCTACAGGGTGCCCGAATTTTACAAGGCTAATGTCCATATTGGCAGCTTGACAAAAATCAGTGAGCTGTTTCTTCAGCACATACTTTTGCATACATTTTCCTGCTAATATATGCACTAACCCATGGGATACTCATATATTTGCAGCTTTTCTGAACAAATAGAAATCACTGCTTTTTTCACAGATGTTTCTTGTCTAACATACACCTATGTGATGAATTACAGTGGGATTTTAGAATTTGTGAATGCAGGGCTTTTCCCAGATTTCTCTGTACATGTGCTTGAAACATATTCTTCTTTCTGGAAAAGTAGTATGGCAGTAACCTGGAGCAGGGAGTTGTGGGAGGCTGTAGACATGCACCTTGATGAGCTCTCAGCATCCTTATTTAACTGGCTGCCTCTATTTTGCCCAGTGAACAGCAGCATCTGCCAGTGGTTCACCCTGCTATCCATGAGAAGCTGCAGCTAGAGCCACTGAAAAATGTGAAAGGCAACTCTATGAGCTACACCTGCAATGTTTGAGAATTGACAGATCTGTAGCACACCTGTGATGCTTAATTGGGCTATCACACATAACAACAAGGAGCGAAAGCAAATTCTCCAGATGTTCTGGGAATTTACATGTGAGTAGCCATAATGTCATCTTTCATTACATCTGTTAGCTGGATTAAGATGCCAACTGCAGGATAACATGCTATATTCTCACCCTATTCTTGAAGTTTTAAGCAAGTCTAAGGGTAATTAACTAGCTTCATGCAAGTAGTAGACAGATGTGATGAGAGTAAGGATCGGACCAATATGAAAAACACTATGATTCCCTGTTTTATGCAGGTGAAAAAGGAAAAGACAGTTGACTTGAAGGCTAGATTGCAAGGAGACCTTGTAACACTAACTCTCACAACATGTTCTTGGGATCTAAAGTACAGTAGTTTTACACTGATAAGCCGCACCTATTTCACTGAAGAATTGAGCCAATGCAGAAAGTGTGGCTAATCACCAGGTGCAGCTTATTTATGGACACATTCTGGACAATTGCCAACCTGGAAGTGTGCGCCGTGTGGGGAGCCACATTCCCCGCCCCTCCGCAGCCATGCGGGAGAGCGGGAGCAGGCGGCCACAGCTGGCCCCGGGTGTCAGGAGCAGAGCGGGCCAGCAAGAATGCGTGGGCACTGCCGGCCCCCAGGTGTCAGGAGTGGAGCAGGGCAGTGAGAATGTGCGGGTGCCGCTGGTCCCTGCGTGTCAGGAGCTGTGTCGGGGGAGTGAGCGGACAGGTCGGGGAGCACCCCCTCTGCTGAGCAGGAAAAAAAAAAAAGGCAACTAATCACCTGGTGCGGTATTTATGGACAAATTCTGTGGTCTTCTCGGCTACCCAGAAGTGTGGGTTATAACCAGGTGCAGCTTATGAGTGTGAAATTACTGTAAACTTGTTTGCTATGATCTCTCAGTAGTTTACAAGGAATGAAATGCATCACCAATGACTAGTTCAAAGCAGAAACAAAACTCATTGCTTAAGTACAATCCATAGCCTTTAGTGAAATACTTTGATTCTCTATACAATGCACAAGGAGGATTAGATGGGATTCAGAACAGACGACATGCTGTGCAAGATTTATATAATAGAGAAAGTCAAGACTTAAATCCTGCACTTACGTCAGGCCAGGTTTACAACTCAGAAACCTCTCTTGCACTAATGCAACGCGTTCCTCCTTTCAAAATAACAGGCATCTGCTCCTTGTAAAACATAGAGGTCAGGGGATTCTGTCTCTACTTTTTAAGTGGGATTTAGACTGTAGGAATTCAAATCCAAGTAACTGCGAGATGTTGAGGAATCTTAACATTTTTGTCACTCTGTGTTACTTTGCAGAAACAAATGTGGGATGCACTGGGCTGGAGAGTAAAAATGGAATCCCAGTGACTACTGAAAGATAGGCCACCTACCTCTTGACCCCATCCCCAAGGACTGTTACAGTGCTATATAAATCAAAAAGTGAGTGAAGCCATATAAAGACCTGGCAGCTAATCTTTTACATTTTTTCCCCCTCTGAAATGTCACTTAGGATGCTTGCTCTTTCCACTGCCATGCATCTGCTTGACTGAACTCATTGCCTCTTGACATCAGGAGATCCCTTTTTTCTCCTTTTTTTCAGCCTATGTTTAAGACTGATTTGTTTTCATTGACTTTTAACTGACATTAGCTAATTATTAGCTCTTGCAGGATAGATTAAATTTTAATTTTAATGTCATTTTAAAACACCATGAGCTGCCTCAGCATGATAAGATGCTATAAAAGTTTAAACTGTTGTTTTAAGTTAGCCACCTGTTCAAAACATTAAAAATCTACACATTTAAATCAATCACACTGCACTGGATGCCCCATCAAGGCTAATGTTGATAAATTACACTCTTAGCTCTAGTAGATATAGAGTCATTTTTCTCCAGAACAGTATATATTGGACTTTATTTTGTAGAGTTTTAGTTGGGATTGCAGTGTCTTTTTACAAAATCCTTAATACACTTCAATGTGCATTTTCCAATCTGCTAAATTGCTCAGCAATTATCCTGGCTAAACAGTACCTTTGAGTTTCTCTCTGGCATGTGAGACATATACTGGAGAAGTACTGTACCAGAAAGGAGTTCATGGAAGGCCAAATCAGAGGAATGGGATAAGATGATAAAACTTCCTATACCCTTCTGTCTCTGGACAAAACAGATGAATCTGCAGGCTGAAGCAAATGAGATTTTTAGACTTAGGTGTGGTATACAGATAGGAAAAAAAAAGTCACTTGTTCTGGATTTTCTACCTTTAAAATAGAGCTACTATTTTCCCATGCCTGTCTTGTCTCTTCACATGGTAAGTTTACTTGTGTAAGTACTATTTCTTATTAAAATCAAGGGGGTTCTTTCTACAGCTCCAATAAAGGAAGGCAACACATAGAGGCAGCATTTAGTAGCCCTAATTCTGCAGTCATGCATCTGACTTTACTACCTCTTGTTCTTGTGCTCAGAAAAGTTTTATAAGTAAGCCAAAAACATGGACTTCATAATTTTATTATAACTGAAACAATCTTCAGCAATCCTGCAGCTTCATTGCATGACTACATTCATTAACTATTTTCGTTGAGAGGAACATAAATTCTTTCTACCACCACACAAAAAAAGCTGTATTGTCTGAGACAGGTGACAGACTCTTCAGTTTCCCATTGTAATATGCCTCTGCTGATTCAATATAGGAATTCAGGGAAAGACTCTCCAAAGAAATCAATTTTAACTTTGTTTTGGCAGAGGGCAAAAAGGTTAAAGAGGATTTACCTAAATGCACGAAGCTTAGCACAGGTTTGCCACCCATAATCATCTAGGACTGTGTTCCTGCACACGATGTCTGTGCATAAGAACCTGTGCTCTGACAGTGATTAGCAGTATCAGTGTAGCTGATGGATGACAGAGGAACAGGGTGCTGTACACAGGGACACAAACTGCCTTGCAGCCGTGCAGATGAAAACAAACTTGCTCTGGAGCGTGCTCTGGAGCCCACACAGCTCAGCTCTGTGCCCTGCATGTCTGGAGGAATGGTGTGCTGCTGCTATAAACACAATGTATAATTACTACTTTTATGAATTTTCAGTTCAAAGCACCTGTCTGTCTCTGAGTGCAGCTCTAACATTTTAACAAAGCTGCACATCATGAGATGTTCTATTAGTTTTTCAAGTGTTGTGTGGCAATGACCCAGAACATGGCAAAGAAGAGATCAAGGAGAAGAAAAAATCAAATTCAAGTGTCCATTCCCTGTCTCTAAGACTTCTATTCATGCAAATAAGATTTTCCTAATTATGACCAAAAGTCAGTTAAATTAAGCTGTTAGATGATTTAAACAAAGTATAGATTGCAGGCTGATGGTAGGGAATGGAAATTTTTAATACCTGAGTACTTCCTTCCTATTAGAGACAAGTCCTCTGAAACTTTGAAAAACTTAAGAATATCTTTCTTTACACATGTAATTTTTGTTTGTCTCTTTCTGTTTGGAATTTTTTCAGTAAGTTAGTAATGGAAAGCTAAATACTGTTTGGCCTTTATTTCACAGATGCATGTGGAGTATTCTGTCCTAACAGTTCTCTACAAAGCAATTTTGTGTAAGCTACAAGAGCTACCACAAAAAAGGGGATAATGGAGACCTGACATACTGTGTCATCTGTCATTTCTGACAAAAGTAAATGCAAGAATAAAATCCTTGGTAGAAAACAAGAACATATGAGTCAGGGTTGAGTGGAAGGGCATCAAAGGCTCTAGTTCCTCATGCTTTTTCTTCACCTCTGCTTTTTTTCTCTGATTTATCTGCATAGTGTAGTTTCTGCTAGAGGAAAATATATTCAACAGCTGAATACATGCACTCCAGTATCCCCAGGTTTGATCAGCAGTGAGGCTGCAGATGTGTTCTCAGCAGGCACACACACCAAGAACACTCATACACCATGTATATCCGTATATACACAATCAGACACACAGATCAGACATATACACACATCAGCCAAAAATCACAGACACTGCCAATGGCCTCATCCTTCTTCCTCTCTGGCAGAGCGAGATTAGGGTCCACTGGTGACAGTATATACACACATAGATACAGTGCAGATCTTTTCAGCAGCTGGGCTCAGACACTCCCTTGAGGACACTCTCTTGACCACATGAAGCCTCACCAGCTGCTGGCATCTGCACATTTAAGGCCCTGAGGCTGTAGTCCCATCTCTTTTGCTGACATAGACCATTGCAGAATCAAACAAATGATGAGGACTTCCCTGGTTCCTATAATGAGACTCCCTGTGCTCTAATTCATAGACATAAAGGCTGACCACAGAGACCAATCCATCCACTTCTTCCCAGCTACTTTGTCTTGACCACTGCTAGAGATCTCATATTTCCTTGTACACCTGCCCTTGTTCCTCTTGCTGTATCACAGATATATTTTTGTCTCGTCGTCTGACTCTGAACACACATCACCATACACCCCTGTCCCCCTTCCCCACTCCCACATACACAGGCTGAGTAGAGAACCTTCACACGCAAAAGAATTAGAAAGGAATTTAATAAGAAGAAATTATGAACCATGGTGGTTATGTGCAAGACATAGCCAGGTAAACAAATACCCCTTTTTATTCCCTTCTCTCTCTATTCACATTTCTTCCTCCCAAAGTCACTTAAATCCTTCACTTTTTTCCTCCTCATTCCTTTCCTTCTCTAAATATCCCAGCATAAGTCCTGTGTCGTGCTGAGTGGATTTTCACCCACATGGAAACCTCTAGGTATCACACTCCTAGGTAGCAACCCCTTTCATTTGAATGGTTATCCAAAGAGCTGCTCTGGCTTGATTTAGTGGCAGAAATAATTTGGACAGAAGGACCATGGAAGTACTCAGCATTGGTGTACTGTGTTCTGTTTTGGGGCCCTTCACTTCACGAAATAGATTGAAGTGATGGAGCAAATCCAGAGAAAAGCAATGAAGCTGATGAAGGTATATGAAGGGTGACTGAGAGAGCTGGTGTTGTTTAGTCTGGAGAAAAGAAGACTCATGGGTTTTATACAACCACCTGAAAGGAGGTTGTAACAAGGTCAAGATCAATCTCTTTGCCCAAGTAACCGGTGACCAAAGGAGAAGTTGCACCCTCAAGCTGCATCAAGGGAAGTTCACGTTGGTCTTCAGGGGGAATTTATTAATGGAAAGGGATTTTAAGCATTGGAATGGACTGCCCAGGGAGGTGATATGGTCACCATGACTGGAGGTTCGAGAAATTATTGGATGTGGCACTTTTTTCCATGGTCTGATTGATAAGATGATGGCCATAGGCTGAACTCAATGATTTTTAATGTATTTTCCAATCTTAATTATTCCATAATTCTGTGATTCCACAATGATTCCTCATGATGTAAAATGGGGCTGACGTTCACCTGGGACAGCCCTGGTAGGAGCCTGTGTGGAGTGTTTGTTCTTGGGAGCCCTTAGTTTGGGATCCAACGTGTCGTTGTGCCTCCCATTGCTTTTCTGATTTCTGCAGATGGGCTTTTGATGAGCCAATGGCCCCTTGTGAGACACCTTGGAATAGTTCAGCAGGATATTATTTGGGTTGCCCCTCCTGCTGTTGGGATTCTGAGCTCTTTTGTGCATAAACAGTTGGCTTTTGTCACATAACCTAATAGGTTTAAACCTAAACTTGATGATTTCTGGACACCCTATAATCCCAGCTTTCAAAATTTCATTTGATTTAAATGAGTAGTTTCAGTCTCACTATTTAATGAGGAATAGGTGGTTTACTCTCATTTTTTGAAGAAGAGGTATTAATCTCTTCCCTAGCTATGAGGAAACCTTTAAAGTGGTGACGAGAATTAAATTAAATTTTATAAGTATGCATTCAGAATGTGTATAGTTTTTATCTTTTCAGTATCCAAGGATTATGCTGTCTGAGTACTCTTAAATATAATTTACTTCTCTGAGGTAATTTATGCCCAAGAACTTCTGCAGAGGTGATAAGGAATGGCTACTTTCAGCTTCCAGCAGTGATTCAAATGTGAGTGGCTCATTCTGTGCTCACCAAATGTACACCCTGAGCTCAGGCAGGTGGCGGATGCATATCTCTGATACCTGTGTGCAGCAAATATTCCCACTTTGAACCGTAGGACCCAGCAGAAATTCAGACTAAGGAAGCATGAGCATTTGTAAAACAATTGACTCTATTTGCCAAACCTTTGGGCAGAAAGTTACTCTCTATATATGCACACATTTCTCATCTGTCTTTCAGAAAATATTTTGTCTAGTCCACAGGCAGCAGAATTTCACAGTCCTGTTGCCATCTGGGTTTTTTTGTTAGGTAGGTTTGTATTGTTCCTTAATGATTACATTTTATGGTAATTGCTTTTTCCTTTGACAGACACAGCCTTGTTCCTCTACGTAGTATACCCATTATCTTTAGAAAAGCACTTAGACTTTCAGAAAGTAAAAAGTAGAGAAGAAATGTATTGAGAAATTTATAAAAAATAATAACTTAGCAATATCCATCTAAATAAGAGTTTTGGGTGAGTAAAATCTTACATGTTTTCTATTGACATCTGCAGAACAAGCTGTGCAGAAATGAACATCTGAAAATATTTACAGTAATTTCACAAATATAAGCCGCACCTTTTTCATTGAAGAATCCAGCCTATCCCAGGAGTGCAGCTAATCATCAGGTGCGGCTTATTTATGGACAATTTCAGGAGAATTGCCGACACAGAAGTATGAGCCACGGGGGGAGCAGGCCTTCCCCACCTCTCAGCAGCCGTGCAGAGTGAGCAGGGAAGACGGGAGCAGGCGTTCCCTGCCCCTCAGCTCCCGGCGAGTGGCCGAGCCCCCACTGCTCCCGCTCCTGGCGCTGCCATGTCGTGTTGCCAGCCGGCCCCTCCTGGCACTGCCACGTGCCTCTGCCGGCGCAGCGGCGTCCCGCTGTTGGCACGGCTGCTCTCAGCGCTGCACGTCCCGCTACCCCCTCCTGCTCCTGGCCTGGCCCTGGCACTGCCTGGCCCCTCAACAGCACCCCCACCCTGCCACGCGTTTAAAAAAAAAAAAAAAAGAAAAAAAAGAAAAAAAAAGCAGCTTATATTCTAGTGCGGGTTATATATGGACAAATCCTGTGGTCTACCTGGCTACCCTGATGTGTGGCTTATAATCAGGTGCAGCTTATAATTGTGAAATTACTGTATATGCTAGGCAGTATGGAAGTTTGGAAGAACTTTTAGAAAACTATCCACACAGAGTGCAACAAAAGTCTAATATGTCTGTATTGCTTGACGAAATCCCTCTCTTATCTGGTCAACTTGCTCTTTGCTGCTTTTGCAGCAGGGCAGAAAAAAACAACAAATGAACCGTCATTATTGAAGGGCACTAGAAAATTTCAAATACTTAAAATATAGAGAATGAAATGTTTATAATGTATACTAAAAGTATAAGGAATGAAAATCTCTTCTATAGCAAAATGTGTGTCTATCAAGGATAATAGTTTTGGGGGGTTTTTTTGATCAGAAATTTCCAAATAACATTACAACTGTATAAAATTGAACTAGGAAAAAAATGATTGTTTCAAAGGTCATCTACCCTTGAAGGGACTATGACTGTAGTGAAAGAACCAAAGGTCTTGCAAAGGTGCCCAAAGGTATTCTTTAGCATCTGAAAGCGCAGTAGAAAGTTCTACTTAGGCTACTTTAAAATATTTTCTCGTTTAAGCCTTGGGTGAAACCCATCTGAGTGGATCGAGTACACAGGTTATTACCATGCGGTATGCTCGGTCTTGATATGTACTAAATCCTTTTTTCTCTACGGTTAAAGAAATAAAATTGTAAATGAGATACTTGAAATAAACTTCTCCACTCTATTCAGCACTGATAAGGGCCTCAGCCAGAGTACTCTTTCCAGTTTCAGGGAAGATAGTTTAAGGATAAAGGAAAACAGAAGAGAGCCCAACTGACAGCCACAAGAATGCTATGGTCTCCATGAAAAATCTATATAAAAGGAAAGTTTTTTAAAGGAAAAAAAGAAATGAATAGTAATACATAAAAGTAGCTTCTCAGGCATTTTTTCCCCATAGTCTCCATTGTGCTTCATGGTCACTGGAACAGATAAATTGGCTTAATTTTTAGAGAAGAAATTTTAAATTAGAATTTAACACTTTTGTAATGGTAAGGGTTTTTTGCACAAAAATGGCCTTCCAAGGAAGATAATGAGATCTCTTTTTTGGGCATTTAACAGTATAGTACCAAAATAAAAACCCTTAATAGATAGTTGAGGCAGTTTTGATTCTTGACATATTCTTGTTAATTTTTTAAGGAAATAATCAGATGGGTGCTTGAGGTCCTTATAATCCTCAGTTCTGTAGTTTGGTAAATGATTACTTGGCTCTAGACATTTTGAACGTAGGTTCCCAGTTTAAGCTGGATATATCTGCTAGGATGTCAGTGTTTTAAAGAGGAAAACACTGAGATCTTGACCTGACTCAGGTCAGGAGAGTATCCCAGCTGTGTATCAAGCCCCAGAAAAGAAAAAAAACCTAAAAATAGAAGATAGACCTACAACCTATCTCTGCCTGCTGGTTTTAAGGGATCCCAGACATTTTAGCTTAGACTAATTTCTGAAGGTAATATGAACCTTACATCTTCTAAGTTTAGGCATTTTCCTAGATTAATATCTTTGATAAAAACTTCCCTTATGAAGCTGGATAAATATACTGATTTCCCAAAATAACTGAGGAATGGTCATAGGTTACATTTTTATGACACTGACAGGCAGACTCAGATGAATTATTTTCACAGAAAACCAATGATGTGAGACTTTTTAATTTGAGAATGATTTTATAAAATGAGGATGTATTAATTCAGGATAAAAAAATCTTAACAATTTTTGTTTTAATAAAGTATGCATGTTCTTATTATGATGCTGTCTTGACCATAGATGTTAGACAATGTGTAATATGAATGGTCATAGGCTATGGTGTTTTATGTTTGAAAATGCTATTTTTAGAACTATCCCCATTCAGCTTTTTTATTTTTACTTCTAAATTCAATTGTTATTAATGAAATCTAACAAGGTGCAATCATTTAACTAATACATGTCTGATAGTATGCACACATCACGTAGAGATAGTCAGACATGAATTTTAGATGACTTTACCTCACTTCCTTTTCAATAGTAGCTTTCAAACAATACTAGTAATTGAGGTTTTTCTACCATATTCTCTTTGTAAATGTAGCCAACATTTTGAATATACAGATAATTCATTTCAGAATCACGAATCATGTCTACAGTTATCTAGATGTCTCATAAACTGTGACTAAGCTTTAAAGCCCAAGCAACTTTGGCTTCCAGGAATTCCTGCCAAAAGACAGAGAGAAACCTATTTCTTCTTCTGAATAATAGACGTAATTGTTGAGTCAGTTTTTCTAATGCTCTGGTACATTGTCTCAGATGATAATACCTGGAAACAAAGTAGTAATTCTCTGGAATGTATATGAAGACACCTCAGAGCCAGAGGAAGACTATGAAAAGGAAACCATAATTGTATTTTTCTTCCTAGTGTAGATTATGGAAGAAATAGCAAATAAATGTTCAGTGTATCCAAGAATTTGTGCAGCTCAGCTTTGCTACAAAAGAGTGCCAATTTCTGCCTTTAGAACAAATAAACAAAAAAACCACCAAAAGCTGACTTATATGGGAGGCTGTGCAGTTCCCTTTTACTGCCTATACAACATATGACTGGGATGAAAAATTAATTTACTGGTTCAATTAATTCAGTCGTGTAATTCAATATGTTCTCAACTGTTGCTGCCATTAGGTGTATTCATACAGATAATGGCCATTCCAGAGAAGCATTGTACATTGCTGTAAATAGTGTCTATCCTAGATACCTATTGCACTTGCTGAAGTCTTTACACTCCAGTAATAGATGCAAAATGGTAGTTAACTTTATATTTATATGCTTTCCCATGCAAAACATCATGAACAACTGTACTTCTGATAAAGAAATTTTGTTAATAGGTAATACCCCAGATCTTGAACTGCAGGAGAACACCTAAGAATTTTATGATGGGTGAAATATATCTTAAATTAGTTTTGTATTAAACATATGGAAAACAAATGAAGTTCGGCAGCCTCAGGATTAAAGGAATGTATAACTAAAAGGGTCCTTTACTTAATATTTCATTCTTTGATGTACATAACTACTTCTGATGTTACTTCTGAGGAAGACTGGCACAAATTGCAAAGAATAAATGCAAACCAAAGGAAGGATGGAGACATTCCAGACTATTTGGGTAATCTGAGACATTGCATATTCCTGGCTACCATTTTTTTCTCTTTTTTTTTTTTTTTTTTGTCATTTTAAGTTCAGGTGGCTCAGTTACAGCTTCACACTGGTTGGTTTAGAAGAAAGGAAGTTTAAGCTATGAAGGTGCTCTAGACACATTTGTTCTTAAGATACTGGATCATGGAATACCATCTAATCTAATGTTTAAACAGCATAAATCCAACTTAGAATAGTCTGCATGTAGGAGGAATGAACAGGAGGACAAGCGTAACATCTCTGACCTGAGATTCTCTGGTGTTCTTGGTGATAATGAAGCAGAGGTCCTTCAGGGTGAGTTGGCAAGGAGAATACGAATAAACATATTTCGATTACCCTTTGCTTCATGACCAGTTAGTGCCAAATAATGGTGCATATGAAACTAACACCAGCAAAGATACTTCCAGTCTAAGCCCACAGACATAAGTGAAAAGGTGATACCTGTAAAGGCTTTTAAGTCCGACAACATTCTTGCACAAATAATTCTTATGTAAAAAGAGGCAAACATAAATCCTAAGTCTTGCTGATATTTAGTAGCTTTTAGTTCTGCATGTCTCCCTGGACCTCTATTGCCAAAATAAAAGCACACAGATGAAAAATGACTAGACAAATGCAAATGACTAGTTATTAACATTCCTGAGAATGCTAACTCCTGTCCAAGAGCACCCACAAGAAAACAAAGAAAACTTAACATTTTTCTTTAGGATTTTTTTACTTCTTTTCTCTTCTTAATATCAACATACTGTACCAATTATTTTAAAAGTGGTTTCCCAGAATGTTCATTGCTATTTACTAACAAAGGTTACAATTTTGATTTGCCCCCTCCTTATTTTCTTCAGAGGAAGCAATTTCAAATAACAGTTTAATGAGTATCCTACTATGTGAGACCTTTGCCTGACCCAGGAGCTATGCAAAACCAATTAGAAGTGTACATTTGAAAATTGGGTGCACACAAGCATGACCAACTCCTCCTTCCCCTTCCTCCCCCGCCCCCAAAACAGGATTTCATTGTAACTAAACTCTATTTGAAAAGATTTTTTTTTCCTCTCTGAGAGCCCATGTCCTAGCTCAAATGATAAACAGATGAGTCACGCCTTAAAAAATATATAATGTAAATGTAAAAAAAAAAATAATCATGGAATTACTGTTGGAATTGTTTGCTGGTATTTTGTTTTTTTCCCCTCATAATTTGCTGCAGGATTGATTGATTTATTTATTCACATGAAGCTCTCTGTGAAGAATCTGAGAAGATATAATGGTCAGACTAAAGCAAGCCAGAATTTTTAATTTCTATGAACACGGGCCAAGCACATAGGGTGTTTACTTTTCCACACCTGGAAATTCCACTTGAAATGCCCAAATCTGTCCTGTTTAGCATCCAGTGCTACTACTAGTATTAGGTGCCACTACAAAGAGGATGTGTTCTCTGCATGTCTGTGACATCCCAGGACTTGCAGCTCACCCCCACACAACTGCTTGCTCACCCTCTGCAGTGGGATGAAGGACAAAATCAGAGTAGAAGTTAGAAAACTCATGGGTTGAGGTAAAAGCATTTTAACACGTAAAGCAATAGCCATGCACACAGACAAAGCAAAACAAGGAATTCATTCACCATTTCCCATGGGCAGGCGTGTAGGCATTCGGCCATTCCCAGGAAAAAGGACCTCCATGGCATGTTACAGCCATGCGGAAAGACAAAAGTCATCACTCCCAACATCTCCTCCTTCATCCCCCAGCTGTATTTACATGATGCCATGTGGTATGGGATAACCCTTTGTTCAGTTGAGGTCAGCTGTTCTGTCTGTGTCCCCCCCCAACTCCTTGTGTATTATCATCCCCATTGCTGGTGGGGAAATATGAGAAACAAGAAATTGACATTGTGTAAGAATTGTTCAGCAGTATTTAAAACATCCTTGCTTTATCAACATTGTTCTCATGAAAAATCCAGATCATAGTACCATAGAAACTACTAGGAATAAAATAACTCTATCCTGTACAAAACTAGTACAAGATGTCAAGAATAAATATCTAAAATGGCAACAGATGACTATGGGTAGTCAATTGAGTAAAACCCTACCCATCTAAAAAGATAGGATGTAATAAAACAGGATACTGTAATGTGAGAAAAAAGAAAAAAGCGAAGTTTCAATCAGCTTTTACAACAAAAATATACTTAATAAGAGTCATGTCAAGCAAAAGGACAGGCTTCTCCTCCCCAGTATCTGTTTTTTTGGTGCAGTATACTATATAATCTTTTATGCTATAGTATCTCAATTCTAAATAGTATCTGAATTCTAAATTCTGGTTTATACTACTGATATTTTACGCTGCTTTTTAAAGAGAGAGAAAAACAAGGATTAAGGAAGGACAAAGAACTTTGTAAAAGCCAAATGCTGCCACTGTTTAGCGAGGACATTCCTCCAGAATAGGTTTAGGGATTTGTATATGAATGGTCCTACTCTGAATGTTTCAGATTTTGATCTAAGCCAAAGAATGAATCACCAGGCTGGCCTCAAAAGTCTAGGGAGGCACAGATAAGAGTTATTTTATACTAATACTACTCATACTACTTCTAGTAGTAAACAATCCATGCAAGAGGGAATTAAAACAGCAACCAAATAGACACCTCAGAAGAGGTAATTGTAAGTCTCTGTTTGGACTATATTTGCAAGTACACACATTTTGCAGTGTGTGAACTTCAGGGGTAATAGAGGACGCTGAAGCTAAATTTGTACTTGGAAGTGCAACTATTGAAACAGATTGTTTTGTAAGGAAAAAAATTAGTCTTGGCAGTTCCTCAGTTCTTTACAACATGAAGCTAAAGGTCAATATTAGTAATAGTGAGGCAGCCAATACTGCTAAGTGCCAGTAAGTGGCCATAATGAACTTCGGGACATATAAAATAAACTCATGCGTTCCATACAGGTATAATCAGCAGGTCCATTAAGTGGCATATTAAATATAAGCCATAAAACAAACAGAAGAACATCAACTCTTTAATGATATCAAACAACAATCAAATCTTTAGGTCAAAATCATTGTCCATGTAATAAGACAAAGCGCCCTTTTTAATCAAAGTTTTTTCTTTGTCATCCACGTTCCAGGGCAGAGTCCTTCACTCTTAAAGGCTTCTCCTTCTGCAAGAGATGCAATATGTTCTCCAATCTTTCTTTTTTTTTCTTTTTTAAGAGTTGTTTCCAAGAATTTCTACTGAAATTAGACTATTTTCTTTCAAAGAAATAGTAAGAGTTTGGCTGACCTAAACACTTCTCCTACCTTTCAGAATGCATCCCAGCATCTCAGGCTTAATATCAAGAAAATGTTCAATCTTAGATCTGATAATGTGTTGGAATACTCCTTTTCAACAATATCTGGTTTGTTTTCTTTTGTTTTTTCTTTTGTTTTGTTCTTTTTTTTTTAGCAGTAAGTTAGTATATTTCAGGCTAGCCTCAAGATTGGGAAGTGTTGACTGTTATGTTCTCCTGCTTTTATAATGAGAGATCATTTGTCTAGACTTCTACTCACCCAAGAGCACTGTCCGCTAATAATTGTTAATTCCAAGTTACCTCACATGTGCCTTTGTGTCACAGTGTTAGTTTTAAAACAATAAAACAAAGCAAAAAAAAGGTGCACATGCACCTGAAGGAATAAACCTTTTATTTCTCAGGCCCATTACATCAGCACAGTGTTAGCCTCATCCTTCCTCTGTTGCAGGTCTCGCTATTTAATGCCACATTAAAGGCAGAGAACAAATGCTGTTTTTTAAACTGTTCACCTGCCCCACTGCAGGCATCTGGGATCACATCCAGTCAGATATGTAACTTATATCTACATGATAGCTCTTCATTTCAGACAGTGCCAGAACAGTGAATACTTGCTACTTAACACTTAGATCAATAAAAATGTTTAAGTGTTTTTAATATTTTTAAGCAGATTGTCTGAGATGCCAAATGCTGAATAGCATCTCTGGTTATCTATTTCAGAATTTAGACTATTGGTCTTTTTCTTCTGGTTACCAATTACAGTCACCACTTAAAACTCAAGAAACAGCTACATAACATGCATCCCATTTTCAACCATGGCTATCACCTAAACAAGAATAAGATCAACACAAATGTGAATTACACTTCCTTGTAATGCTCTCACAACCTCCCACACTCTATTAACAGCTAAGGGAGTTCAGAAGCTGGACATTATGTCTATGGATCCATGAATTTGTTTGAGCTTTTGTGCTTTTTAGAAAATACTCTAATCATTTACTGCATTTCAATTTACCTCTTCAAATTTTGTTGAGGTATCTAGGTCTTGCTGTACATTGTAATCTCCTCAGAAGACAAAATATATGTAGCTGTTGGACCTACAGTGCTCTGAGCACATCAGGGAGCCACAGACATGTTTCAATAGCAATCCCACAGCCTTCTGTGTCTGCTTGCACAAGTTCAGAAGGAAACATTTTTGTTGTTGCTGACAACTTTAGGGACACAAGTAGTCTTGCCTTCTTAGTCCTGTGATATGAAGCCTAAAAAAACCTCTTTATATGATTGGCAAACCAAAAATATTCTGTATATGAATGGCTTCTGAAAAGTCAAAGCAAATGCTGGAATTTCTAAATCATTAGTTCAGTGGTGGAATTCGCATCTTTATGAGATCAGCACTATTTAATAATTATATTACGTGTTTTCAAGGAACTATTTAGCGACAATGATAAAATGTAATGCCTAAATAATCCAATTCAAAGGCAAATAGTACATAACCTACAGCTTTACTCAGGCACTCAAATAATTGTAAGCCTGGGGCATAAGAAAGTTGACTGGAGTCCTTATTGTATGTCTCAGTGTTTTCAAATAGCTTCAAGTGATTCTCAAAATGCAAAGCTACAGTATTTTTAAGAGCTAATATACCTTTAGAGAATGAAAAATTCTCTCTTTCGCTTACTTATAAAGTAAGGTCACAGAGTCAATGCCACTGATTTATCTTCATATAAAAACCCCAAATATTTCCAGTACAACTTACTGTTCAGAAGATAAGTGCAAAAATAGATGAATTAGCAAACCTACTTTTGTACTGGCAGAAGAAGGGAGCAGTTTTAAAGCCGACTCCAGCAGAATCTTTAAAGGGCCTCTTCCCATTGGTTGTAAAAGGCTCTTGGAGTGACCATCCCAGAGTCCACTGTCAGTGTTTGATTGCAAGATCCAAACATACATCCGAAGAACACCTCTGCAAGAGAAAATTTTGCAGATGTTTTGTGGAACTGCACTTAGGAGCTGCTGCTTTTGTGGGTTTTGCAACTTTTCTGTTTTAAACTGTAATGATTACACAATAATGACAGTTCCCTAGAGAATGGTATAAAACAATACAGATAATTATGAAAAGGGTATTTGGGATACATAATGGATTGAGATCTTTAAATGATAACCTTATCAGTATGGCAAGTTTTAACATCTATAAGCTAAGTATCTTGAATACAAGACAATGTGAATAATCTGGAAAGAAATACATAAGCTTTTTCTCTCCAAAAGGAGGATTACATAGTTTAAATATCTCTTTATATAATTAGTGTTAAAAGATTCAATTATTATGTGCAATGTTTTCTCTCTTTTATAATAGAATTGAAAGGGAAAAGACCTTTTCAACAAAAATCTTCTTTCTGCATATGTGAAACATTTTTTGGCAAAATTTTTCAGTTAGCTATTTGATGTTGCAGAGGAAATTTTACATAAAAAACAGTGATTCTTTACTAGGTGTAAATAGACATGAGTAACCTAATAATGCTGGACAGAAATCTCTTGGCATGTTTCAATGGCATACATAGAAAATAATCTTGTATTCATAATATCTTCAAAGCTTCTGATGAATCCTATGAAGGATGGCCGAACTCCAAAAAAAAGGCGTAAGTCTAATATATCAAAAACTGTACAGAAATCTGAAAATTCTTAGGACTACTTGGAAAGCTTTTTTCTTTTTCCTGAAATTCTAGCTTCTTTGAACTTCATGAGAGTTTTTTGATTGCTTATCTCACAGGTGTAACAATATCACATATTGCATTTTGCATAAATCTACCATGGATGTTCCTTTTCCTAGGTGCGCTGTAACAAAATTTTAATTGTGAGAAGATTCTTTGAGTTTTATTTGCATTCCTTGAAAAATAAATGAGGGGCTCTGACCTTGAAGGCATTCCCAAGTTTTATAAATTCTACTAATGAAAAAATAATCCAACATTAAGATTCCAACTGGAGTCAGTTTTATTTCAATATTTCTTGTTAATATTGCTATGAGAAAAAGAAGCAAAAATCTGAGAGTCATTTAACAGTTATGACTGATGTTACAGACCAGAACATTTCTATCAGAAAGATCATCATGGTCTTGATTTATGATTTGCCTTTAGATTGTCTCAATGAGAGTAATGAATTAAACTGCAATTTGAAATTCAAAAACTTTGAGTCTTTTCAGCAGAGTTGCTAAGAACAGACATATTTCTGTGTTGAAGGCTAAATACATTAGCCCTCTCCTCTCCTCTC
The DNA here is from genome assembly GCA_009812075.1 of Sialia sialis. Taxonomy (NCBI): domain Eukaryota; kingdom Metazoa; phylum Chordata; class Aves; order Passeriformes; family Turdidae; genus Sialia; species Sialia sialis. The sequence continues at coordinate 34,431,957 of VRYO01002772.1, forward strand.
CTCTCCTCTCCTCTC
>VRYO01002772.1:34432076-34458577 GCA_009812075.1 Sialia sialis
TCTCCTCTCCTCTCCTCTCCTCTCCTCTCCTCTCCTCTCCTCTCCTCTCCACAATTGGAGATTGTAAGACACTTAGGAAACATTGAGAAAATAACTTCTGAGTTACTGGTAGTGAAATCAACAGCCTACATATTTTCTATAATTTTTCAAAATAAATTTAATGACATATAAATTAAAGAAGGTATGTTAGGCACTTTCCAAGAAAACAGATCTATATTTTAACTTTCATCATATGGATAATGTGATCAGGATTATTTCATATTCACTCATCATTTTATGAAAAGGTGCTTTTCATACCTGGAGGAGGGTCACCAGTAAATTTGTGGAGCTGACCAAACTTTCAAAGGCTATATCTATGCCATTGAAATTGCCTATGTCTAATAAAGGAGATTGTACCCAAATCCCTGGCCTCTCAGTGCTCTACAAGAAACATCCAAAATGCATTATCAGATAATACACATATATATTTTTAAAAAACCTTAGACCAAGTGTAGCAAATTTTTTCTCACTGCCTGGATCATTATAATGCTGTATAATAGTTTGCATTGTCTTTATATATACACTTTTTGTAGATTATAAATTTTAAGGTTTAGTAAAGGATATGAGGAATACAAGCACTATGAAGTGCTAGAATAATATAAACTATATCACTGTGACAATTTGACTGTAATTTTTCTTGCCTAAAAGAAAGACCTGTTTTAAAAATCAGTTTATGGACTCTTAAGGCTAGAAGTAGCTAAGCATATAATGTGATCAGACTTCCCACGTAAAAAAAGGTAATAGATTTTTATATGTGATCTTTCCATAAGTCTGTATTTTTCATTTACCTAAACTACCACATAAGAATGCTTCAGGCATATTCATCTGAACTTAATACAGCAGTAATGAATGACAATGGAACAAACTGATCTCTAGTTTAACTGAGATTTTCAGTAGTCATGTTTAACATTCCATTTTGAATACGTCTAGTTTCAGCTCCCAGCCACATGACCTCATTATATGTAAATAAATTATATTTAATACTTCTACTTTCTGAAAATTCATCATGAAAACAATTTGTGAGAAAATTCGTGTGAATTTATTTGATAAATCATCTAGAAAGACAGTGATTTTCATTTAAGCTGAATTTTGACAAAACATGTATCAAGATTTCTTCTGTGATCAAAGGGATGAAGTAAATATGGTAAAAAGGCTTTTTGTCCCATCCTAAAATCAGTGTCAGGTGAAGTGACATTTTTACTAAATAGTCTGTAGATCAGATGCTTAACTTTTAAAAGAGTAAAGATTAGTGAGACAATTAAAAACTGGCTGGTGTAGAACCTGAGATATTTCAGAAGCATCTGCCCTGTTATACATATTTGAATATCTTATTTGAACTAATACAAAATAAGCCTTTATTATTGATCAGAGTCTTTAGAGTGCTGACATCAAAACTGAAGATCCTTGTAATGAGCTCATTATCATGCTGTACTTATAAGAACACCACCTGGTTTTTCTCTGTGTATTAGTTATGCATCAAAAGATCAGTTTGCAAGCTTACCCACTGTGTCATATTTGGATTCTATTTTCCCATAATAGAATATTGATATTTCTAGGACATCCATTGCATTCAAAAAAGGGTTTCATAAGTGACTTAATTTAGGTGTTCCCTAGTCAAAGAGTTAAAAAAACAAAAAAAAGGTGGCTTACAAATTAATCTCTTCCTGCACAGTGAGAGAAGACTTCTCTAAAACAAAACCACAAACAGAAGTTACTCAGCTCTAAGCCTGAGATATTTGAAACAGGTTGAGCCTGAGACAATCATGCTGCCAATTGACAGGAATGCTCTGAGCAACTGGCAAGCAGTGCTGTCAACCAGAAACAGCAAAATCTATCATTAAGACCTCTGCTTCAAGGAAGGAGTTTTCAGTGGCTAAGGTACCTGTTCAGAAACTTACACTGGACTACCAAACATCGTGAGCATACTGAAAGAGCTCTGTGCCTTCATCCAGAGGTCTTTTGGCCTCCCTATGCTGATGATACTCATTAGTTCTTTCTACCATATTTACTTTTCATTAGACTTTCCAAATGAAAGAGGAAAACAGTCAACTAATTCTTCAGTGATAAATTCTTCCTTTCTTTACTCCCAGGATATGAACTTGAACATTTAGCTTAATAGAACTTTTGTTTCTAGATTTCATTGACATAATATGTTTTTAAAAGAAGGCAATCAGAAAACTTAAACACAGATGAATTAAAAATTACACAATTAAAGTGAGTGAAGACCAGATAAGACGTGTAAAACCACAAAAGTCAGAGAGATTATAAAAATATTTTACTGGCTTGGATATCAAGTACCAGTCACACATATGAGCAAACCAAAGCATTTTGGTAAAGACTGAAGACATAAATGTAAATATCAGAGTAAATGGTGGAATGTTTTTTCCAAAACCTCAAAATAACATATTTGCAATTCAACTGTAATTCAGATACAAATTCATAATTCAACATGAAAAGGATCTCTGGATGAATAGCTCTCTACAAGTGGAATTTTGTACCTGCCAGGGCAATGATCAAAGGGTTTACGGTCTGATAATAGCAATGAAAATTTCATAGTCTATCTTTTCAGTAATATTTATATATATATATATATATATATGTATGTATGTACATTGCAATGTGCAATATTACAATATATATATTGCAATATATAGAGACTTCACTTGCTACTACAAGTATATCGAAGCTTTTGTTGATAAATGCGCATCCTTACATTGATGAATTTCTTCCTTACCCATTCTTTTTCTTCTCTAACATCTTTGCAAGTCTGATATTTGCGTAGCAATGTTCTAAAGGGAATGAACATCATAAAGAGGAAACATTATACATCCTGGAAGAAGTGTTAGGATTTCAACAGATGACCATGGGTGAAAATAATAGTTTTAACATTCTGGATGTTCTCTACAAGAGAGAGGTGTGTGAGTGTGCTGCTTTATGATGACATTTCCTGGAAGAAGTAGGATTTATACAAGTCATCGTGGCTGCCTCTCCATAGAAGGGCTTCTGTTTGCTGTGATGTTTAATTTGAATGGTGATCTGTAAAGATATCTACACAGAAGAGAAATCAGTATATACCAAGGTGCCACCAAAAGACGAAATTACTTAGAATGCTGATCCACAAACTGTGGATCTTATAAAAAAATGCCATAGGACAAATTTTCAAGTTCAGCAAATACAAACGTAATAATTTAAAGGATGTAGAAGCCCATGTGCTCACATCTTCAAAAAGTAGATCTAAACAAAATTAAATTTCAAGATAGGTGCTTTTAATTTGGCGTTAAGAAGCATTCATTCAGATGGCTACCAGTGATGCCCAACCATTCGGACACTTGGCTGCACTGAAAATTCAAGCCAGGAAACATTTAAAAGAATAATCTACCAAGACTTGTTGCATGCATATTTTCACACACGTGGGAAAATCTGATTGATGCTCCCTTACAACTAAAGCCTCAATTATTCCATAGACATGAATGTTTGTGTCCTCTACACTCTTATCACATTTGTTTTGGTTTTTTTTTTAAATTAATTCCCTTATTTTTTAGTTTGTCCATAATTTTCTCATTTTTCCTCAAATCCAAAATAAATTTGCATATTTGCTCACACATTCTTCACTTTTATGTCAAGTACATACATATATTTCTTCTCTTACACTTTTCTTCTCACTGTAAAAAGAAAACAAAAACATTACTATAAAAATGTTTCATTTTCCTTATGCAAAATATTCAGACTCTTTCTACACTGAAATTCTGTCAAAAAGTTTTATTGAAACTGGCACCTTTTTTTAGATGCTAAAATTTCATCTAAATTGCTTCTTTTCATAGAAAGCTGATCAGTAAAAAAAGTCCCAAAACTTTAAAACCAAAAGGAAAAATAAACCTCCACCAAAATCCACCATGTCTAATATTTCCATAGCTACCAAACTTGCTTTCTCTTGAATACGTTTTCTGTCTCTGAGCTTGTAAATTTTTCATTCTGCCTTACATTTGCCCCACTGCAGTAGGGTGGACAACAGGAGAAGTTTGCCCCAGCATGAGAGTTTTGCATTCTTTAAGCAGAATAGAAAACATGCATAGACAAAAAAATCTTCTTCTCATCAGCAATGTGTGGAAACACAGAATCACTAGACCTTCTTAGACAGGTAATAGCAAATATAATAACATTTTTCCTTTTTTTTTTTTTTTATTTTTATTTTGAATCCTTCAAGTAGCACTGCCATATCCATTAATGGAACAGATTGGGTTTCTAAGAGAAGATATGTCTTAGAAAATCAAATCACAAGCACTTCTGGCACAGAGATAGTTGATAATCTCTACCATTTTTGTGTTAGATCTCTACATGTTATTGTTTTGGCTTATGCCACTTCATCCTCTCCCAAGTTATTCACAGGATGGCTGGAGGGTTTGCACAGAAAAGGATGAGACTGTTCTACTTCTCTGTCCTGTTGTCTGTTTTGGAAGCAAATAGAAATTTCAAAAGTTTGGCATGTCCAAGCAAAGTAAGTCAGTTGGCTTTAGTGTTGAAGAGCCATCCCTGGCACTATTGAGTTGATATTAACCTCCTGAGATACTCAGACACTTTTCCTTTGATATTTCATTAGATATTTTAGTGCATGTGCTCTGATGCTTGCAATTAATTATTTTCTAGACTGCTCACTGAAACAGCATCACAGCACTCTTACAAAGAGGCAGTGCATAAGAAAATAGGTAACAGGTTAGCTGAACACGTTCGTCACAGAAAGAGGAAGCAAAGAAAGGAAAAGTAGCTCAGAGGAATTGTTGGTCTACTGAAAGAAATGTGATTCTGAATTAAAAATACTGATTGATATAACCAGATTTTAAGTTTTATTTATGTTTTCAACAGGTATTTGCACTTCCGCAGCCAAAATTTGGAATAAATATTTTTGTAGGCTACTGTATGCAGTTGAAGTAGTAAAAAATATATGTGCTGTGTTAGTTCTATTTCTGCAATATTGACTTGTTGCCAGAAAAGACAGAAAAAAAAATTGAAAAAATACAGCTAATAGTTGCAAATTTTCTCAGACATTTTTTCCAGAATATAAAGTATATATAAATGTACAGATCATTCTGGATCTATGCAATAAAATTGGAAATGTCATAATGGAGATGAGCATTATGTTTCATAATAATGGAAAATAATATCTCATCAGTAACCTTGAAAGCAAAAAACCAGCAGTATTTCATAAAATAACTTTAAAGATTACTTTTAATTTGTATACTTCTCAGTCTTAAGTTAGATTCCAACTATTTCCCATATAAGCCAAAGGAAAAGAGATGTGCATTGCCCCAAGCAAGGAGAATTTGGTTCCTGTATTTCACAACACTGTCACCTCATATATTAAACTCAGCATTTCTTTTGGTTTGCTTTGTTTAAGCATACTCAGGATGCCTAAAGCTTTATATATTTATTCAAATAAATAAATACTGTGATGGAAATGCACTTAGACCTGCAAGAATGTTATTTCATCTGACTTAAACATTTTATAAACATTTTATTTTCCTCCTTCTTTCTCTCTTGCTTGGAAATATTTTTTGTTTATGTTGTTTATTATCAGGTACTATAAATAATATTGAACAAATCAGGCTGTTAAAAGTTGACATATAAAATTATTAACACATGTATTTTTGAAATCAGGTCCCTGATTCTCACCCAATCATTAAAGCTCTTAGGGTCACTAGCGCCAAGGAAATACTGTAATTTTAAGATGCAAAACTGACATTTATTGCAACATTTTAAATATTTATATTATTTCCTTAATATCAAATAGATTAAGCAAACCTAATGTCATATTTCTATTGGAGAAAAAATTTAATTTTCAGTACAATTTTTTTGTTTCCCATCTGTCAGCAATATATTCAGGATTTCAGCTGCACAGACTGCAAGAAACACAATAAGCCCAAACTTCCACTGTAGCCTGGACATGGTCAGATACAAAAGTATATGCAAAGCATATGAAAAGTATATACCATTTTCACCATATTCTGCATCTATGCTAGCTACCTAAAGACCTTTAATGAAGAAAAAGAGGCACATTTTTTGGAATGAATTGAATTAGAGGAATCTGCTTCTCTGAAGCAATTACAAAAGTAACCTCACCATGTCTAGGGTAGATATCGAAACAGTAGATGCCAAGGTAGGTAACGTAAATCCCACTTGGGAGATAACAGAGAAATTTACATCCAGATTAAAAATGTGAACTTCTACAAGAAGTCTTTATTATATAAAATTTAATCTTTCTATGGTTACGATAGTATGAAGTAGAAATATGGTTATCCAACTTATCAATCATTATTGCGAAAGAATCTCTGCAATGGTGTATAAAATGGGTCTGCAATGAGCTTTAAAAAAAAAAATTCAGGATCTTCCTCTATTTTGTACATTTTTCTGTAATTTTAATTTTGTGCAATGAGGAATTAGTAGAGGAAAACATAGTTATATCATCAGAAATTCTAATCTAAACTAGTTGGGGCAGAGACAAACCTCAGTGGAGACTGCTACAAAAAGTCTAGATGATGCTTCCTCTCCTTCTTTCGCTTCTATCGATAGCAACTATGTCTAGAAAAATGCCTGGATTAAAGAAGGAAATATCTGTTAGAAAAATGTTCTGTTAAATAAGATTATTGTTGTTATTATATATACCAGTGAAGGAGAACAGATGTGCTTATTTCCCTGTTTTAGTTTATGCTCCTTTTGAGAACTTACCTGCCTGAATCTCTTCTTAGCTGCAATTAGTCTTGTATGTCACAGACGCATAAGTCTTAAGGATTGTATTTTTAATTGGAAATATCTTAGCAGAAACAGATTTTTTTGTAAAATGCAAACCCCATGTTTGCCTTTGTGTTGAATTTTCATATGGCAAAATTCATTGCATAACTATATGTGAGGTATATGAAATGCCAATCTCTGCCATATGTAAAGTCTGCCCACTTTCTCTATTATGTTCACATATGGTTAAGATTTATAGAAGCCAAAAAAAGCACCCAGTTAGCATCTCATTGAAAATTGCAGTTTCTAACATTCAACAACACTAGAATAACAGGACTCCCAGATCAGAACTGATCTGAATATAACCTCTCCCCCAAAATCAGATAAATTAACCATATGTAGGTTAAAAATTGTATCAAACTCCAATCCATTGAAAATTGTAGCCTTCTTCACTTCCTAACAAAGTTTTCAGCATTATGCTGGTTTCTGCTGAATGTTGTTTCAGACATGAGTTTTCCATAACCCTAAAAATACTGTATTTATCCTCTATCAAGTTAATTGTCCACTGTCTAGTTTCAATCTATATAACTAATTGAAAAAATTATTTTCATTTCTACACCTTAGTTTAACTCCAAATATAAGTTCCAACATGGGGAAAGAAGCTTGAACATATCTTAAATTCTGAAAGTATATTGAGAAATCAGAGTCATGACAGTTGAAGAACAACCTTTTTAGAAGATATCAACATTTTTGTTTGTTCCAGACAGAAATAAAATATTCATAGGCTGAAAAACAGACAAAAAAAATCCCCTCAAATTACTGGTAAGTTTGTGGAAGACATGCAAAAGAATACAGATCAGGTAATTTATAGAGGCTTTCCTAGAGTTTATTTTTAGAATGAAGACTATGAGAATTTCAAAATAATGAGTTTAGATTTTTGTTATAATGGAAGTACTTATGTTTTGTTATTTGAAAATTTTCTTAGCATCATTCTAGTTAAAATCAGAAGAATTATGAATTATTTAGCTTTGTAACTCTCTTGTTTTTAAGCTTATTTTCCATAATTTCAGTTGGATTTACCAGGTTTATAGTGCTACCATTAAAACTTAACATCAGTAAATTGCTGTAGTGCTTCTATGGTGTTTCATTCATATAAGTATTCCACTAGCTTTGGCTTACGCTGCCCTAAAATAGCTAAAGCATGAATAAGAGTTGATGTGAATTATAACTTCTTTAACCCACATATGTGTTTTAACTCTTTATATATATCAGTCTTCTGAATTAGATATTTTAGTCATGCCTCTAAATAGTACATTTAAAGATAGTTTTTGTCTGCTTATATGAGGCTTTCCCTTAATACAGACCAGATGTTGTGCAGATTTGTATCTTTTGATCAAAAGGCTATATACTCTTGTGACTAACTCTAAGACATCTTCCTGCAGTATCTAGACCTCTTTCTCAAGACCCTTCACAAGAGCACTTATCGACCCGTTTTCTTCTTTGTTTCTTCCTTAAGACTTGTTGTCTCTGCTTCTCGTCTTAGATTTATACTTGAAGTTTTATCATCAGGATCCATCTTCTTTTCCAGCTTGTGCAGTACTCACCTGGTGTCCTCTCATGATTAGAGCTTTCAGGCTCATTAGAGATAATGTCTCTCTTTAGATGCCAGCAGAATGATTTCTATGTTATATGTAATTTTTAGACACTGCATAACAAGAGGATTTCTCAGTTACATTTTGTTCTTCTAGCCTGTTATTAATGAGCAATTTTCACTTGCTATAGGATACAAAGGATAGAATATTCATGCAGCAGATAAAAAATAAAATCTTTTTGAAAGCACATAATACTTAGTGAAGTCTGTCTTTATAGGAGCTGTTATATATAGGAACTTCACAAATATTACCTTTGCAAGGTGGCAAAATTATCAAGGTCTTTCTGTCCTTTACCTTTACTAAATTGTGTATGTACTCATCTACCGAGGTATTGGTGAAACTTGGCCTAACTTCTGCAGTCCCAAAGAAGAAGAGCTTCTTGAGTCTGAAACAGACTGAATCACAAGAAGGTATGACCTTGCCCAGTTGTAGAACAGTTATATTTCCTTTTTGCAAATGACACAGAAATAATCAGTTTTGGATGGCCTACTTAGAGAAGTTGTACTGGCTTTAAAACTCTCTCTGTATTTGTTTCGGTTTCAAGAAATATACCTAGGATGGACAGTGTTGGTTTTTGGTCCCCAGTCTGATTATTTTCAGTTAGAGGCATCAGGCCGCTGTATTTCATGGGTATATGACAAAGCTAAAATTAGGAACATATTTAATTTAATTTCATATTCCTACTTAACTCTTAGTCTTTATTGGCATGACATTCTTATTCCATAAATGAGCATGCCTACGATTGCTATCATGAATTCCAATTCAATCCAGGTGGAAATAAATTTTTGCATATTTTTTGGTCATAAATTCCCCATTCAGATGTTATTTCTTTAATAGAAATACCTAGCAACGGATTTTAACCATAAGAAAAAAATATCATGCACAAGAAAAGAAATATTTTCCACACATCATTAATACTGAAATTGAGGGAAAAAAAAACTTAAAACAAAACATAAAGAAATTTTATCTATGTGCAATTTCTAAATATACCTTAAATCACAGTTAGTGTTCTCTCTCTGTTACAATGCTTGCCTTCCTCTGTTTAAATGCAACAAAATACTTCACACATTCAAAATGGATTTCTTCTTTTCCTTCTATTTTTTAAACTAAGTAGCCATTTAATACTTGTAAATGATGAATGAATTTAATTTGATTATGAATTTTTCTCCTAAAATATAGCTAGTTTCTCTACTGCATATATATTTCATAAGTCTTTCTTGAAAATAAGTAATGGTTCTACTTTTTAAAGTGGTATATTACTGAGCCAATATTTTTATAGTGAAATAAAAATGGGATGTGTATAAAATTAATTAATATTTTGAAGCTAATTATAATAACAGCTTATTGGAGATATGGATTGCAATTATATAAGTTTCTTGCTAAGCAACAAACTACTCACAAGCTCTAACTCATGAAAATTTCACAGAACACGTTCTGGGTTTTTCAGATGCTTTCTTGAAATTGAACTTTCTAATCACTGAAATACCTGATGTGTAAGAGTAAATAGAGATCAAAGTAACATGCTTGATGCTTTGCAGCTTGTTACAATAATCTACTTCTTTGCTTATAGCATGTAAACTGCTGTCATTCTGAATGGCTAAATCATTCTGACTCATGAACACGTTGAAAATGCTGCATAAAAGAGCCAGATACTAGAAAATTTAGTTTCCAGTCATTTGCTGTTGATAGATTCTCTACTGTGAAAGAAAAACATTTCAGTGGGATGTAAGTATGGTACTCATGAGTAGCACTGGCGTTGAGTCACAAATGTTGTTTTACCCCTTAGCATTGCATTCATTCGGTATAGGAGTCTGAAAGTCAAATACAATCATTCCACTTCATGGTTATGTGGTTCTTCATGGTAATAGGATGTGTGTACAGCTGCTAGTTTATAGCACCTTTATATAGCAGGTTTCTTGAGTGCAGGATTCACATTGTGATGCCAACTTTGGAGCCATAGCCACTTAATGACTTCATTATTATTATTATTATTATCCATCAGATTTTTCTATTGCTATTGTCATTACTAGGCTGATGACTAACATGAGTGAACAAGAAAGCTGGTTCAGTGACATCTTGCATTCTGACCTTATTAGTGCATAAATCAATGATTACAGTCCCAGATGAATCAACTGCTCTGCCTCAGGTTCTTAAACTAAAATTAAAGTTTTCTGAAACATGCAAGTTCTTATTATGTGCAAAGAAAATTTAAAGGGTATTAAAGGATAAAAAGATAAAAAATTATCCTGCTACTTATCAGTAATTTTGAATATCGGACTAGATCTGGTTACCTGATCATTATCAGAAGACCAATGTTATCATTTTCTTATCCTAGAAAGAGAATTAGTATGAATATGGAGGTTAACAGTGGAGATTATCATATCAGTTTATCAGATTGTTCTGTTGTTTAATATGACTTCTTGGGGTTTCCTACCACTTTCCCCCCTTGAAGTCTGTAGAGATTTGAAGAAATAGAGTATTTTCTATCATCTGGCTTAAAGACAAATGGAAGAAATAGAATATTTTCTATTATCTTTCTTGTAGACAAACTAGATCTCAAAATTTAGATGAAAATAAAAATAGAAATAAGCTTTGTGTGTATGTCTTAGAAGCTTTGCACTTACTTTTACCCTGGTGATTCTCAACTTAAAAGATAGTACTAAAATAAGTTTGTGGGGGGTTTTTTAAGTTAAATTCTATAATATTAGAAACTTATTAGATTCTTTAGCAGCTTAAAGAGAACAATATATTTTTCCAAAAAGAATAAAGAGTATCTATTAAGATCTTTTCTTAAAAAGACACAGATTTTTGTACTATTGTTTCATTGAAATTCTCTTTGAGATTGCATATTTTTAATCATTCAATTTAATTATCACCATTAGCAAGCATAACAAGAAAGTACAAATTGACCAGTAGATAAACTCTGTTGGTTTTTTTTCCATCCACTTTTTTGAGCAATTCGAAAACTCTAATGCATAAAGCTGAGGTTTTTATGCAGCCACAGATGAGACACCACTTCCTGGGGAAGAGCCTATGCCATCTATTGAAACTTCCAGCTGTAGTAAATAACAGTATGAAAATACAGACTTCCCACAAGTATCCTTCCCTAGGTATATAATGTGATAACAACAAAGCAAAATTAGCATGCTCCTCCACATTATTATTTTCATTATTAAAAGCAGGTGTTTCTGTGTGAAATAGAAAGAACTTGTTCTTCATTGTCCTATGCGCTTCAATCAGTCTGAATTGCAATTAGTAGACTGAACCTCAAAACCTTTGGCATGGACTAGGATTTTTTTTTTCAGTGGAGTACTTTATGGTTGTTGGGCAACTGGTATTTCAAATTCTGTCTCTCACCAGCTCTAAATGTGGGGCTAAATAATAAACATTCACAGAAATTGGCTCAATTATATGATTTTCAGATGTAAATTAAGATTTCAGAATATGACTTGAAATAAACAGAGTAAGAAAGTTCATTTTCCTCTCAGCATTATTGAGGGAACAGCATTAAGGTAACATTTCTAAGCTCCTTGGATTTTAAACTATGCTCCTGGGTCTAAAGAAGAAGATATATAGCTAACAGCATGAGAGACCCAAAGACTTTGTGATTCCAGCAACCACTGAGATGTTATGTTGCAGAACAGAGCCCAGAGAGACTTTTCTTCTTCTACTCCTCTTTAATCAGGTCTCTGTTTTTCCCTAAGACAAAGTAAATAAAGTTACATTTCACTCCGTCCCCTGCAGGCAAGTCACACATGATATAAAAGCAACAGAGAGACATAAGAGTTGTTTTCTTCTAACAAGGAATTTACTGGTCTAAATTTACTGGAATAAGGTAAACAGCAGTATCCTCAAAGTTATATTTTCATTCTCATTCTATACTTTGTGGTAGCACTAATTTCCCAGTCCTTAGTCTCTTTGTGTTTTTAAAGGAAAAGACCACATAGTATTTCTATGCTGAGACACCATAAAGCCATACACTGAGCAGCTGTAAACAAGCTTCTCAGGGAGAAGGAAATAAAAAGAAATCAGCCTGTGGAGTCCTGCACTGCTGTGGCTCAACCATTTTCCGTGCCTAAACTAGCTTAAGTCAGATGACATTTGGACATGAAGTGCAGGCAAAGGCTGCTGAAGAGCCAATTTCCCTGTCTTATGGAAGCTAAAAAGAAATTAGAAGTTAGTAATACAATTGACAACTAAGAGAGCTGTTCTGTATCCATTTCCATACTTGAGGCCATTGACCCTGGAAAAGCCAAGTAACGCTGAATTCAGGCTTTGGCCTGTGAGCTGTGTTGAAAGGAATAAATCGTACACTGGAAAAAATATATAGGTTACTGCTCATCATCAGCCAGGTAGTATAAATGACAGAAAAATCCGTTTCATACAGAATATGTGAGTTTGGCATATTAATGGCTATTTCTTATGCTAAATTATATTTTTTAGCTTATGTTGAGAGAGGAATGGAAATGTATTTATAAAATCTGTCTTATGATAAGGTAATAGACTTAATTTTGATAAATATTTATAAACTTCTATGAATGGGTGTGAGGAAATTTAGATTCTTGCAGTGATAAAGACACTTCCTATAGCTAATATGTGAATAGGAAAAATTACGCTTTCTTCAGCTAAGCATAATGTCCAGGAAAGGCACAGTCAAACTTGCCAAATTGTTTGAAGCCATAAATTCGCATATGAGACTTTTGTTTCAACCTAGACTAAAAAGTAGAATTCTGAGTAAAAGCTATCATTATGACTGCAGAGGATGTATAAGTAATTAGAAATAGGTACACAGAATAGTATCTGACGTTATTAATATCTTTAAGATCCTCATATGTTAGGTGTTTGAAGGCAGTATGAGAGAAAAGGACCTATATGAATCAGAGCAGTCGATTTAGATCTTGATTAATATGTTCTTCCCTAAGAATAAGATTGAGAAAAATATTGCTGTATGCAAGGCTGGACCACAGTCCCAGTTTTTACTACATAAGATAAAGGTAAAAAGGTAATTAATCATATTCTGGAAGCTGGCTCAGATAAGCAATATACATAGAATTTGAACATCTTAATCACAATCTGAAAAAAAATAATTGATCTAACGGGAAGTAAATGATTACACTGACAACAGAAAACTTGAGTCAATTGAAGGCAGCAACCCATTTCCATACTTAGCTGATCAACTCATTAAACTGTCAAGAGAGAAATAGTAGTTTGGTTCTGGCCTTTGAATGTGACCACATCAAACTAACACGTACAGATAAAGGAAGAACTACTTTTGAGACACCCACAGATGTTCCAGACCCAAGGAATGCTTCTGTGAGTCATGAATGCCCTGGGAATGTTTCGGTAGGTAGTAAATGATCTATTACAAATTTTGAGATGTGAAAGTAGCTTCACAACTTAGAGGCACCTTTTTCCATGAAACCCGGAGAGAACATCTAGTAAGAGCAAAAAGAAATTTTAAAGCAAGGAAAATGATGTTGTTTTGTGAAACTTTGATCTTGTGGCTGATATTTTCTTTCTATGTTTCTAAAGCTTATTCATGTGTTAAGGAATTGATGGGTGCATTTTGAAGTCTCATCAGCCTCCTAAACCCCTAGTTTTCAAACAAACTGACATCATGAACACCAAAAGCAAAAATGCTAGTGGAAAATCAGTTGTTGGGAGATCTTGATAGTGTGTTGATAGTGTGTGGAATATGATTTAGTATTCCCTTCTTCTTCAAATGAAGAAAGCATGCCTTTTTATCAGTTTGTATAAGTACTGGGTATCTTCAAAACGCTGTGATGTTTTGCAGAACATTTTCGCAGAATGTTACCAGAACTGGAGATAATTATCAAGGTTAGACAGATTAGCGTCCCATAAAGATTTGACATAACTCTCAGGGGAAAGAGTGAAGCAGTACAATTTTTTTAGTGCATATTCAGCTTTAGGTTTTAAAGAGCATGGCCTGTTTTGGGGAAAGGTTAGGTATGAATTGCTTCAATATATTATCACACCAAGGAACAGCAAGTGTTCTAATGAATATGTAGGTGATGGTATTTCAGTGGCTTTGAATATTTTTTTCTCTTCTCTCAACCCACTATTGATCAGTTGTAAATCCTAGCAAAATGTGTCTGGACTTCTCAAAGCTCAATCTTTAATTCTAGCCCAGAAGCTTTTGTCACTTTTAGACTCTTTTATAAAAAATGGCTGGCCCCTCAAAATACCATTCATCTCACTCCTCTCTAGACCTTGCAGTAGCTCACTTGCTTCACTTTAGAATATTTCTGGGGCACTTTTAATGCCAAGTTAGGTCACAAGAGGAACATATTTCCAACTGAGATGTGTGAAAAAAACAAGCCAGCTTGATGCTCTAAGGGCAGAGCAGGACATCCACTGAAAACACTATTGAAACTAGGAAGGATAACACTCCTTGTAAGCTGGGGTTCTCTGGATTGGAAATAGGGGTTTTTACACTTTCATAAAATCATAGCATCATAGAGTGGTTTGAGTTGAATGGACCTTAAAGCTTGTCTAGTTCCAATTTCCCTGCCATGAGCAGGGACACCTTACATGAGCTCAGGCTGCTCAAAGATCCATTCAAACTGACCTTGAAGACTCCCAGGGATAAGGCATTCAGAACTTCTCTGTGCAATCTGTTTCAGTGACTTACCACCCTCACAGTAAAGAGCTGCTTCCTCATATTTAATCTAAATCTCTTCGTTCTAAGTTTAAAGCCATTCTCCCTTGTCCTACAAGTACTGCCCTTGTAAAAAGTCACTCTCCTGCTCTCTTATAGGCACCTTCCCTTTAGGTACAGGAAGGCTGCTGTACAGTCTATCTTCTTATGTTGGGGCCCCCAGAGCTGAACAATGAATGCTGGAGGAGCTGAACATGCTACTCATTTCTCATCCTTATTGCCTTGTACAGAAACACCACTGAACTCCCAAGAAGTTCACATCAACCACAGAGGAGCCGCAGGAACCACTGCTATATGCAGCTTATATTTCATCGGTGTGCTTTTTGACACCACTCTTTCCCAACCTATATAGTCTGATCTGGCCTTCTGTGCAGTTTAAAGGAAATACTACATATATTTCTCCCACAAAACAGCATTTTTCCTTTTGATCTTTAGATTTCTTTAAATCTTCACTTTAGAGAGTTACCTTTCTAGCAGTTATATTTCTCACAGAAGAGGACAATCTTCAGAGCCTTTATGCATACCTATCTGAGCAAATATTAACATAGCTTTTTGAGGGATTTCCCCCATTTTTTAAAGTTACCTTTACAGAAACTTTAGGCAAAAGATATTACTGGAGAAATTAATAAAGTTATGTTAAAATAAATGATTGCAAAGACATATATTGCAAAGATAATATTTTAAGCATGGGAAGTAGTCTGTTCTCACTCTCCGAGATACATGAGGCTTTAAAAGTCATTTACAAAAAGTCATACATATTTAATTTTGCCTTCTTAAACCTTTAAACTTAAATATTACACATCTGAGAAAATTAACATCTTTTTTACATTATACATAATGCATTTAACAAAACCATGCCCAAATACAAACAAGAGAATAAATTAGAATATTTCTTGATTATTTTTTTCATATTTTTTTCTTAATTTGGGATAAAGCCAGATGCTGTCTTACAGAACAGCTGGAGCTATTCAGTAGATGACAGTTCCATAGTTGTTAGTTATCACTCCTCAATTGACATGTGATAACTGGATTCATAACTACTGCTAGCCAATTTAAGGCCAAATAAACCAGATTGTTTTAAGGAAGCAATGCAAGTCATTTAGGCAAACTTACAGTAATTTCACACTCATAAGCCGCACCTGGTTATAAGTCTCACTTCCAGGTAGCCGGGAAGACTACGGAATTTGTCCATAAATAAGCTACACTGGCTGATAAGCCGCACTTTTTTTTTTATGCGAGGTAAGCGATGATCCATGTGCAACAAAGTAATTAGATAGTAACAGAATCTCACAATCACGGGGTTTGGTGGCAGGTGCTCAATTTGCAAACAGTTTTCAAAGACTGCCAAAGCCTTTAAAGGCAGCCCAAGGTGCCCTCTCCATGCCGCGGGCCCCAGCACTCCCGCCCGCAGTGCTGGCTGCTGCGGCTGCCTTCACCGTGAGAAGAGCAGAGCCGGCGGCCCCCCTTGCCACGCGAAGAGCTGGCAGCTCCCTCCCCAGCTGGCTGCGGTTCCGCAGCAGCTCCCTGCCCAGCCGGCCACAGCTCCACGGCAGCTCCTTGCCTGGCCGGCTCACACTTCCTGGTTGGCATTTCACTGGAATTTGTCCATAAATAAGCCACACCTGGTGATTAGCCGCACTTCCGGGATCAGCTCGATTCTTCAGTGAAATAGGTGTGGCTTATCAGTGTGAAATTACTGTAATTTACTTGTACTGAACTGAACTAAGAATGACCCCAGAAATTTACATCCCATCTAATTCCACTACAGTGAAAAAACAAAATTCACAGGACTCCTATACAGATACTGAAGAGAAAAAGAACACTTCTGGAAGGTGATTCTTGCCATCTGAATCACTGCCTGTAAATATTTCAATCTCTTATCAACTATCAAAAAAATCTGAGCTACTAGTTTAGATTAAACAATCATTAGGGCATACAAGTTGATGCCTATAGTGAGAATAAATTAAAGTCTTGAAGATTGCTTCACGTATGAGAGTGATATGCGAGGTGTTTAGTGGATGACAAGTAATTCCTTTTTAAACAATTGTAGCTGTAGCAGGAAAGCTCTTTATAACTCATATATTGACTTTGCAATAGACCTCTAAGACAAAGTCATATTGTTGCTGTTTGCAACCCATACTAAATGCTTACTCTTAAGATATAGTTGTGCCTTTACATCCCTTTTAGAAAGAATACCCAGATGTAAGAGTAAGTTTTTGGGAGGGGTTGTGTGAACTAAGATTTTTAATTTACTATGTTACCATTGTAAGATGCTGCTCTATTCCTCTGTGTAGTAAATCCATGCCACAAACTAATAAAAGGGAAAAAGTAAGACACATGTTCCTCTCCACTGTTTACCTTCCTTTGATGACTTTGGTAGGAGTGGATGGGCTAAGCAAAATTTTAAGCAACTGGATCATAACTAATAACATTTATTTATATTTGCTGCTATAATAATGTTATTATTACTTAAGGTAGATTAATTATATCTACATCTTCACTGCAGCATTAGCTGAAGCAATGAGCATCCAAATGAATGGCTCTCTTGAATGGGTGAGCAGTAGATACAATGAGCTATTAATTTTGTTTAGTTACAGGATGGTTGGTAGGGATTTTTGGTCATTCTCCTGTGAAATTATCCAGTTTAACCAGATCATTGTCTTTCAGCCATAATCTTTTAGTCTAAGTAGTAGACATTGTCAACATTGTAAAGAGAGAAGAGAAGAGAAGAGAAGAGAAGAGAAGAGAAGAGAAGAGAAGAGAAGAGAAGAGAAGAAAAGAGAAGAGAAGAGAAGAGAAGAGAAGAGAAGAGAAGAGAAGAGAAGAGAAGAGAAGAGAAGAGGAGACATGCTTATATTATTGACCTGGCCAATAAGTGTAGTGGTAACTGTAAAGGATTGCTTTCAAACACTCTTTTTTTCCTCATTGGACTCTACATAGATAAGATGGAAAACAGCAATAGAAAATAATGAGCATGACAATAGAAGTCTCAAAGCAGTCATCTGTGCTACATTTGGCAACATTACCTTCCCTTTTTATTTCAGATGGATTTTACAACAGAAAATTATTTCTTATCCTGATTTTACAGGAAACAGAGTACAATTCTCTTTCTGTTTTTTCGCCTTAAAAGTTTAGTACATTAATAACATAGATTTCTTAGTAGAAGGTCTTATCAGACATTAATCTGTGCCAAAACACGAGACAATGACAATTGTTAACGTTTAGGAAAATTACTTGAACATGAGAGAGAGAAAGGGTCATGACTCCTCCTGTATACTGACATTACAACAAGTCTGAAAACATATTACCTGTGTTTGCAAGGACAACCACAGATTTCAACCTTTCTTTGCCTCCACAGATCAACCATTTCTGTTCTGTCATGTAAGTGTCAACTCATGTAATTAGGTGTAAAGACGCATGTGGTGCTAATATGTAATACTGGCACAGAATGAGGAATTCCTGGGGAAAAAAAGTGACATTTTCAGGGTAATGCCAACTGTCCGCATAAACCTACCATTGCTTGACTTTTGTACTGGCTTGTGAGTAGGCAAAATGCCATCCAAACAGACGTTCAAGACTTCAGAGAGACAAAATACCATGTATGCATACTATGTATTTGCAGGGAGCACAGCTCCTATCAAGAATGTCAAGTTGTCCATCTGTCACAAAAATCCAGGCCTAGCATTATGAGAATGAGCCTCAAATGAACCATCAATAATTTGGATTAGTTTCTAACAAGATTCTTCTTCAACAGAAAGAAAAAATTTGGCCTACTACCCTCTGTCTACAGATTATAGATAATAATTTTAACAGTTTTTAGTGTTTCTCATCTCTGCAAAGCTTTACATGATAAAGCATGGTGGCTGTGCACCTGCTGCAATGCCCTGCCAGCACATTTCATGCTTCAGCTTTCACACAAACTGGTTTCTAAAGTGATTAATGGAATTAGACTGGGAAATATCACGTCTAAAGGAAAATGAAGAAGTCACCTATTTGAATCAGGTTAGAAGACACAAATCTGCCAAATTTTTCAAGATGGTTGTTATAGCTCTTATTTCTAAAGGTAGGCTGAAGGGTTTTACCCTGCTGAGGACAATACTGTGCAGAACACTTGTTGACCCAAACACTGCTGCTCTGGAACCAAAGACAACATCTCTCTCACGATGGAGCTCCACCCAAGCTAATTATCCCTGCTGAGAATCAGCCAATTAACTGGGGTATAATTCCCTATTTAAGGAGAGGTATCATATGTTTTATATATTCTTGGATTATCATACCTTAAGAAGTCATTGGAACTTTCCAGAAAATAGGAAAACCAAAACCAAAACCCAAACAAACCACAAAACACCTAACAGCAAAACAAAAGCAAACAAAAAACTAAGGGATGGAAATATGTGGTGAGAATAAATGAACATGCCCAAAGAGAAAAGGCTTGAAAGACTCTAGAAACATAGAAAGATTTGAAAGTTAACATTTTTGTGCATGGGCTATGAAACAGATTTGAAAAAACGACAGCTAGAAAATAATTTTCTGAAAACTATAAAGAAGTTAATGTCATTTTGTTTTAGTTAGAAAAACTGAGTTTCATTGGCTGGGCTAAGACCCAGAACCTGACTGCAAGGACGCAGCCAGTAGAAGAAAAATAGCTTGTAATGCTCCTCCTCATCCCCCATTTTAATCCATTTTCTTAATCCTGTTTACCACATTTAAACTGGCAAAAAAATTCTCCCTAAACTCTTCTTAGTCATGGGATGGCCTACAAACATACTTTTATACTCTCCAGCTTATAAAATAGGCAGGCTGGAGGCATGTTCTCTGTTTAGAAATATGTCTGACTTGTGCTAAATTGAAATTTTTTCTAGGGCCCTGGTAGGGCATCTGCCTATTCTGCTTGGCCCAAAGCATGTTAGAGACTTCTCTAACAGTTTAACAGCACAGGAAATAAAGTTCTGATACTCAGGAGGTCTCTCTGGCAGGGTTTATTTTACTACTTCAAGCAAACTTCATGTTTTCTTTATTCAGAGTTTATATTTTATGCTTTAGTCTACTAAAAAAAATTAAAGTTCTGCTTGAATATCATTCTTTCTTTGGACTGAGGAAAATCTAAATACATCTGCCCTCAAACCCCTGGCTGATTTTGAGTTCTGTCACACCAAAATTGTATAATTTCTTTAATTTCAACACCTGCAGGTCGACAGTCTGGTGGTACAGCTGGTGATGTTGACAGGAATTTGGCTTTCACAACCACAGGACCCACTTTGAGAACAGAGGACTGATAGAGGAAGAGGAGATGCTCCTTTCAAAGTCAAGTCAAGATGATCTTTGCAAAAGGCTGTCCAAAGAGATGAGGAGAGCTTTAAACTAGAAACAGCACAACTCATGGTAAAGTGCAGTAGAGTTCAGTAGTCCTGGAAAGCAAAGGTTCAAGATGATGGGAGCAAGGGAGATCTCAGAAATTACAGAACAGAGCGACAAAGGTGGAGGTGATTCTGCCCCTCTACTTTGACCCCACCTGGAGTACTGCATCCACCTCTGGTGCCCCCAACATAAGAAGGATATGAAATTGTTGGAGTGGGTCCAGAGGAGGGTCACAAAATTGTTAAGAGGACTGGAGCACCTCTTTTGTGAAGACAGGCTGAGGAAGTTGGGGCTATTCAGTGTGTAGAAGAGATGGTTGCATGGAGACCTCCAAAGTGGCCCCAGGGAAGCCAGAGAAGGACACTACCTCAGAAACTGCAGTGATAGCGCAAGGAACAATGGGTAAAAATTGAAAGAGAGGAAATTTGGATTAGATATTTGGAAGAACTTTTGATTGTGAGGATGGTGAGACACCAGAACAGATTTCCCAGGGAGATTGCATATTCCCCAATTCTGGCAGTATTCAAAGCCAGGTTGGATAAGCATTGGGCAGCTTGGTCTACAGGGAGGTGTCTCTGCCTGTGGCAGGGTGGGATGAGACTAGACAATCTTTAAGGCCCATTGCAACCCCTTAACATTCTATGATTCTATGAGTTCACAAAGCCTTGACATCACTAGATAACTGAGACAAAAATTCAGATTTAGCAGCATTCATTTTTCTCCAATTAATATAGAGGCAGCTCAGAAAAGTATGCCTAACTTCTAGATTATTTAGAGATAAAATGCTTTAAGAGACTTTTTACTTTTCTCTGGTGCCTGATTTTTAGAGTTCTAAATACCTAGCTTCCGTAAACCCTATTTATATGAGTAATATAAAAAGGTTTGCTTAATTTTGAAATAAAAAGGAAAAAAACCTTTCTCACTCATATAAAACATGAACTGATATTGAAAAATTATAGTCTTTTCACCACAGAGCACATACCAATATACACATGTGCAATGAATACAGCTATTGATACCAGCAACTATGGATGAAAAAGAATTAGTTAAAACTACTGTAGGCTCAGTCCTTACGAGGCAAGAGATTAATGTGTCTGTCTATATATCTGTCTTGTAACTCAGATGTCAATCATGTTTACCTTGCTGAAAAGAGCAGAGCTGCAGCTGAGATGAATCCAGAGGACCCAACAGGACTGTGACCCCAAATATCTTCAGCTTGTCTCTGTTTTTTCAGTGCTGAGAGCTAGAAATTTATCAAGTGAGAGAATCCTATCATATGCACATAGATTGAAAAATAATAATTTCAGAAGACTGTATAATAGGTGATTAAACAGCATTTTGCTAAATATTCGTGATTGCACTTTTAAAATACCACGATACCCCAAACTCATGCATAAGAAAAACCTGAGAAAGAGGTTAGCTCTGTACTCTCTGGCTTAGATTTAATACACTTGAAAATCAGCAGATAAAAGCGAGCAAATTGCTAGGGACCCACAGTGAAGCTTTCAGAGAGAAAAGCAATTGGAGAATGAAAGTGAGACCTTTAATAGTAGTTCTTAACTTGGGCATGGGGATTCAAGAAAGAGAAAGAAAGGCAATTTCTGAGACCCAATTATGTGACTGCAACTTGAACTGCATTGGTAAGTGGAGAGGGAAGCACTCCTGTCTTTAAAGAGCTGGCATAATATTTTGTCTGCTGCTAAACAAGGGAGTACTGTGGCATTTCAATGTCAAGCTGCCTACAATCATTCAAGATGTACAACGTGAAGGAAGAAGAAGCTTTCAACAAGATCTCATTTGGATGTTAAGTTAGAATTTTCATAGGATACTAGGCTATTCCAAAACACTTTACACTCACACATAGTTTCTGTGAAGAATTAGACTTAAAAGCAGACAAAAATAAAGGAGTTCTACACCTATCTGAAAACACAGTGTTTTGGTGTTCTTTTCTGAAAAAGAGAGACAATGTGGGGATAATAAAACCCAACTTATTTCCTAGTCTTGCAAAATGGGTCTCTTTTGCATTAGATAAATATTAAAAAATTAAAAATTTAATTAAATTTTTTTTTAAAAAAAGAGTAAGACTTCAGACTTAGCTAAAGGCAGTTTTTATACAAAACTTTTAGAAAAAAGAAATGTTCACATACATGTGATTATTATATGACTGTGTAAAAGCATATTCAGACCAAATAAAATAAGACCTTTTTTTTATTCTGATCTCTATCTCTAAATGTACCTTCCTGTCTATTTTCCTTTTTTTCCTGTTGCTTTTTTTGGGGGGTGGGTTTTTTGTTTGTTTGTTTGTTTGTTTGATTGTTTGATTGGTTTGTTTTGGTTTTGTGTTTTGTTTTGGTGTTTGCATGTGTGTGTGTATGAAAGAATTAGAAAAATTAAATGACAAAAGAAGATTCTTATTCAGATCACTTCAGAAACGTGGTTGTTTCCCCTGTAGTTATAATCTTACCTACACATTTATACCTGGAGAATGCTAAAAAACATGATACTGACATCCATTCTATACAGATGGACCTTTGATCCAATGACATATTCCTGTTTTAATGTTCTTACTGTAGCCATGTATTTTATGGTGACAGTCACTCTCTTCAGCATTTAAAGCACACTGATAATTCATAATTGACCTTAATGGTTTTCAAGGGGATGATGGTGAATATTCAAAGCTACAGTAAAGCCCAAGTAGAGTTCAAAATTTCAGTGCAGAATTTTAAGCAAAATCAAATTATTATAGACACAAGAAAAGAAAAATACTTGATCTAGTTTCATAAAAATATTTAATTGAATCTGTTGGAATATAATTAAATATTTATGTATATCCAGACTAAAAATTTCCTCAAAACAAGCCAATCCCATGAAACCCATGAATTACCTGTATCTTTAACATTAGCACACCATTTGCTTCTTGCAGTAATAGCAACACAAAAAAATTCAGGTAACTGCTCCTAATAACTATAACTTTTAATAAACTTTTTAGCAGAGAAAAGCCATTGTTGAGTTCCTGCATCACATGATGTATGGTACTTGATGTGTAGAACAATAATAAAAGGAGAAGTTTTAAATGTGTCACCAGAGGCACCAAGCAAAGATGCTAAGGAGGTGAGAAAAAGGGGTATAGAAGAGATATGTCTTCAATTTCATGTTATTAAGCATAAAGGAATTAATAGAATCAGTGATATATTGAATCCTATTACCTGTGGCAATTCTAATAGGTTTTTTTTAAAGCTGGTAGGGATTTCAACAGAAAACTTTGCATAGATTTTATTCACTGTGTGTGCATGTGCATGTCAATACATATGCATATTACACTGAGGAGGTCTAGGAGAACAATATTATACAAAGAAAGAAATTTGCTGGCTATTCATTAATATAACACAAGACAAGAATATTTAGGTGCTAGATGTTAGAAGACAGGAAAAAGGGACATTAGTCCTGTACATTGCTTGCCACAAGGAAATTTCAGTGGGGTTGTGGCAAGAACGAAACTGCACCACTCAGTGACATGCAATCAAAATCTTTGCTCTGCGTGATGGGTATAGTGACTGAATAGCAACCTTGTAATCTAGGATTTGTATTCTGAGACGGGCAGAGGCACAGACACACACACACACACACACACACACACACACACACACACATTTCATACTGACACTGTTCAAGGTTCCAGCTCCTCTGGGTTTGTTTGCCATGAATTCCTGATGTCCACTTCTGGCTGGCAGCCAGGGAAATCCTGACTAAGTTTACTGTGCAGGCACAGTATACACGTTACTTAGAAGCAAACCTGCTGCTATTGTATAGTGTAATGCCAGGCTTGATAACCCTCATCAGCCATTAGCATAAGAGATAAATATGGCTCAGGAAGAATTTTTTGACTTTATATCAATGTCTGATTGGTATGGATCCCATTAACCCAAGCTGCTCCTGCTCATTTCTAAATATTAAAGGTAAACAATTGATTATTAACAACTTACTCTAGCTAATCAGTCCTACTGTTAAGATCTGATTATTTCTGTTATTAGAGAGATACCTCTTTCCAAATCAAGGTGCAAAAGAGACCAAAAGTCAATAGAAAGAATTTTATTTAACATTAGGGAGGACAGCAGATGTTTTATATTACATTTTGCAGTGCTGTGGGCTTGTTGCAACACTGTGGATCATGTCAAATATTGTTAAAAATTTTGTCATACTAGTCAATGAGATAGCTATGGCATGTTTAGATTTAAGAAACATCACATATATTCTTCCCCAGTAGTCACTCAGATTAATTTAAAAAGAAAATTACAGCATTGTCATCGTCTTTAGAACTGAATGTAATCAGCTTTTACTTGAAAAGTGGTGTTAAATGACAAGACTCCTAAAGACACCAGACTCAGTTTTACTGAAAATCCTGTCACACAACATTCGAGGGAATCTGTGACTGTATAAACACAGATGCATACCCTTATATGTTCACTAATGAAATACACTGCAAGTTTCATATAAAATTTTATTGCAGTCAGGTATGGAAAATCATACAATTGTACAACCATACAAGTGCAAAAGTTTTTGGCAGAGGGGACATGAAAGATCATCTACTTTCCAACATACCTGCCATGGGCACAGATACCTTCCACTGGACCAGGTCGCTCAAACACCCATCCATCCTGGCTTTGAACACTTTCATGTATGGACCATCCACAGTGTCTCTGGAAAACCTTTTCCAGTGCCTCACCATCATCTTAGCAGAGAATTTCTTCCTAACATCTAACCTATATCTATTCTCTTTTAATTTAAAGCCATTCATTCTTGTTCCTATAACTTCAGGCCTTGGTAAAAATTGTATTGAATTACTAATCAGATTCTAAGAAATTGTAAAAGGTGTTTGAAGCTAAATGACAAAAATTATTGCTCTGAATAACTGTAGAATGTCTTTCTACTTTTTTTTTTGTCTTTCTTGTCTCAAACAGTTAGTATTTCAGTTTCCCAATATCCAATAATTGTCGATTTTCTAAATTTCTATTTGAAAAATCTACTTTACATTTTATTCTTTTTTCTTTTCTTGTCTCTTCAGTGCCAATATCAACCCATTTCATTGTCTGAATAAACAGAGACAATACACCACTCTACTCTGCCTTCCCATGGCTACTATTTAATTTGAGGGGATTTTTGGGTCATAAAATTACTACAGTGCTCCCTTTATTCTCCTCTGCAATACATTTTGGACTACACAAAGTAACTCAATTCCAGTGCTTTCCCTACTTACTAATTACAGTAATTTCATGAGTATAAGGTGCACTGGAATATAAGGCGCACTTCCAGGTGTCAGCAAATTTCCAAATTTTATCCATATATAAGGTGCACCGGAGTATAAGGCACACTGGTGCCTTAAGGGTTTTTTTGCAGCGAGGATCTGCAGGCAACAAAGTAACCAATCAATAACAACCACACCAGCTGTCTTGGGTTACAATTCAGGATGTCATCAAAGTATCTATTCTATCACTGTTTTTTGTGACTAGGTGGGGCAGTGATCTTTATCTCCATGGGACATACTCTGCTAATGACCCCATTTAAACCAGTAGGGCATTGTTCTTTATCTTTCCAACCCCATCCTTTCTCCAGAGAGTTATCTTCTGCTAATGGCCCATTGAGTCCACTGTGTGACTGATAAAATTACTTCATCCCATTGGGAGTTGCTCCAGTCAGAGGGGAGAGCCCAGCCTTTCCTACCTAGATAAAAACCAAAATTCTGGAACACCAAGTCGCCCTCTTTTCTCTGGACTCCAGAGGAAAACTGGACTTTTTTTCCATATGATCGCTGGACCTTTGGAGGGAGGCTGCACTTTTCCACAAGATCACTGGTTCAACTGAACATCTAACACTGCATAAGGACTGTAGCCACCATTTAATGGGAGTGCTACCAACACCCTGACTGATGGGTGTCACCCTGATGGAGTGTCAAGTTGTGCTCTGGCTTTGTGTCTTAGTTGGAGGACAAGTGTCTGCTAAAAATTTTGGTCCGAACTCAGAAGTGCACCTTACACTCCAGAGCACCTTATATA
>VRYO01002772.1:34459577-34501534 GCA_009812075.1 Sialia sialis
CTGACACCCCGTCAGGCAGGGTGTTGGTAGCAGTTTGATTAAATAGTGGTGACAGATGTGGTTTAGTTGAACCAGTGGTCTTTTAGAAGGTGCAATTTCCTTCCAAAGGTCTAGTAGAGATGTGGAGAAATGTCGTTTTTTTCTAGAGTCCAGTAGAGAAAGGGCTACTCGGTGTCCTAGAATTTCAGTTTTTATCTAGGTAAGGAAGGCTTGGCTCTCCCCTCTGGCTGGAGCAACTCTCAATGGGATGAAGTAATTTTATCAGTCATACAGTGAGACTCAATAGGCCATTAGCAGAAGACAACTCCCTGGAGGAAAGATGGGGGGTGCAAAGATAAAGAGCAATGCCTTACCAGTTTCAATAGATGGCCCATTAGCAGGGTATCTCCCACAGAAATAAAGATCACTGCCCCACCTTGTCACAACAGACAGTGATAGAATAGATACTTGGATCACAACCTGTATTGTAACCCAAGATACTTTGTCAGTGTTTGGGATTTGTTTCTTTGTAGTACTGTATTTCCATCTTAATTTTCCTAGTAAAGAACTGTTATTCCCAATTCCCATATCTTTGCCTGAGAGCCCCTTAATTCCAAAATTATAATAATTTGGAGAGAGGGGGTTTACATTCTCCATTTCAAAGAGAGGCTCCTGCCTTTCTTAGCAGACACTTGTCCTCCAAATCAGGACACGTGCCAAGCCCTGCCGAGCCCTGCGGCCCCACGCAAGCTTCGTCCCCACCCCCACCAAGCCCCACGGCCCTGAGCGGTTTGGCTCGCAGGTCGCATTTCCAGGTTGGCAAATTTCCGAATGTTGTCCATATATAAGGTGCTCTGGAGTGTAAGGTGCACTTCTGAGTTCGGACCAAAATTTTAGTCAAAAGGGTGTGCCTTATATGCATGAAATTACTGCACTTTTATTCTTTGCAAGTTTTTTACTTTTTCAAACACAGAACCTTTAAGGCTGAGGCCAATGCATATTATCCTGAGCTACCACAATGTATTCTGACAATATATCATGTAGGTTTCTTGCTAGTTTAAAACTTACTTTCTCTTGTGGACAAATATGCGATACAAGTTCTAGGGCTTAAGCTAGAAGGGGTGAAAAGCATTGCATTTCTAAACGTTATTTTCCAACTAAAAGTAAAGCAAATGGTGAAAGTTAGGACTGTATTTTGGCCAAAAAAAAATGAAAGCAAATACATTAAACATTGACTGAAATAACAGAAGCTTCCTGAATGCAATCCATTTCACCCAAAGTCATTCTCTAGGTAAAAAAATATGCTTCATACTAAAACCATTTATTTTTCATGTCTTATAATAAGCCAGCTCTAAGTACAGTTCACTGTGTGATAGATTTCCTTCGTCAAAGTTTAGCCTTCCAGTCCAAACCAGTAGACAGAATTCCTTTGAGAAATTTATCAGCAAGGGCCAATGACAGAGAGGTCACAACTACTGATATTTCTCATGCATTTTTACGTAGAATAATTGTCCTCTGAAAAAAGAACACATGCAAATATACAGAAAACTCCAAGAAAACATTAATTTGCCCAGAATAATTGTGAGTCATAGAGGAACTCTATCATTTCTATCAGAATCTAATTCTTAAATCTGTATAGAAAATGAAAGTTAAAAATTAGTTGACAAGAGGTGATTGTATAAGCTTTTGTAGTAGGATGCTAACCTTTCTAGTACATGGAAAAGTAAGAAAAATAACTCCCGTTGTAAATTAGCATTAATTCATAGTTCTTTTCACTGTCTGAGGAGTAATGTTCATTACATGAGCATTACAGCACTGTTTATGCCCATCTGTGAAGGGCTGTTTGTTACCAAAGGCGTTAACTCATGTTCGCCAGTTTTGATAAGTAATTAAATCTCAATAGCTACTAACTCAACTCAAGGTCATATGACCAGGTGTATCTGTTGGATAAGTGAACATCTGCCTCTGAGCTGCCTATTTCTCCCTGTCAGAATGACTAACTCAGGCACAGTTGTAGGTACCTCTAAACTTAGAGTAAGTGTAAGATTCATTCCTCGGCCCCAAAGAGTTATGTTATGAATAAACAGAACAAACAGCACTATGAGGGGAGAAACAGTGTAAACAACTTAATCTTGGAGTCAGGAGGTTGACAGAAGTCTCTGAAGACAGGAATTTAGTGCCCTGATTTTGTGCCCTGATCGCTTCATTCACCACACTACTTGTATTTTGCTGTCAAGAAAAAAAATAAAACCATAAATATATATACACACACATATGCATGTGTATGATAGTGTGAAACACAGACACAGACATACACACAATATATACACAATTTATTTTTTTTAAGTGAACTATTGTTGTTACAGCAGTTAATCAAAAACTGAGATCTGGACAAACATATCCTGATGCTATCTAAATTTAAGCCATGATCCTTGTACTGCAGGACTAAAGAGATGGAGAGGAGATAGAGAAAACTGGAAAGTTACTAGGCAGATGCTACTTCAACACATTATCTTCTGATGGCCCTTCTTTAGTTTTTAGTGGGAAGATAGAAGGAGAAAGTAAGAGCACTGAGGACGAAAGCAAATTTTTTAAAAAATTACACATATAGACTGATATAATAGACAAAGACTAACAGTTCCTTTACTAAGGTTGTCCTAGTAACAGGTGAAAAGTAGTAATCATTGTCAGATTATTTTGAATAGAAGGATAATTCATTATGTCATTGTTATCTCTGTTTAAATCTCCTTTTTCATTACTTAACCGGCCTAACTATTCATAAATATCTCTTAAACTTAGAAAGCCTTCTACACATTTATCAAAGTTAGAGCAGCTGAATTCCACCTGTAGCTGGGAGTCCCATCTTCAATTATTAAGTTCTTCTTGGCTATCTTATGAGAGATAGCCAGAGTGAACGATTTCTTTTATATTCTTTTTTACTGAAAAAGTGAGAAACTGGTTGGAGAAAGAGCTCAGCTGCCAGATGTTACCGTGGTGCTTTCCCTATTTTTTTAACCCTGGCTTCTATTGTTTTAGTTCTGCCTACACAAAAGAAACATTAGACAGTTCTCTGATTTAGACTCTGTGAAGGCAATTTCACATATCAACTGTAACCAGATTTGTGATTGATGGCAGATGTTAATATCCTCTAACATGGAATTATATACACAGATACATGCACGTATTTTATTTAGGTTCATTAATCTAAGTGGTTCAAGGATAGTGCTTCTTTATCAGGTTTTCATAAAACAATTAATTGATGTAAATTTGCCTTCTGTTCTGCACCATGTGGATTTAAAGGTTCATAAGATTCAATACTGGAACTCAATAATGAAAGCTAATTTCACGATTTTATCATCTATAACTCAAGGTTGTGTATTCATCAACCCAACTCCACAGTTTTCCTGGGCTATTTTGAATAACTAATGTGGAATAAATCTTAACTTTACAAGAAGATTATACTCAGAAGGGATTGGAAAGCTAGAAATCTGAGTTTCAAATGTTTGTGACCTATCTTTTTTACATTCAGTACATAGTGTCTGATATTTTGTCTGGCATTTTATGCTCAGTACAGGTTTATGAAGATCCACACATGCGGCATATCTCACTTTCCTTCTTCAAGCCTATTCAAACTTTTGAGTACAGTAATTTCACAACTATAAGGTGCGCTGGATTATAAGGGGCACTTTTTTTTTGCAGTGAGAATCCGCAAGCAACAAAGTAATGAATTAGTAATTAAATGGCATCACGGGGTGCTCAATTTGCAAACATTTTTCACAGATTGGCGTAGCCTTTAAACCTAGCCCCAGGGACCCTCCCGTGCTCTGGGCCCCGGCATTCCCACCTGCCCCCCGCACCAGCTGGCGTGGCTCTCACGGCTTGGCGGCTCGCCTCCTTGGCTCTGTGGCTCACACTTCCAGATTGGCAAATTTCTGAACTTTTTCCAAATATAAGACACACCGGATTATAAGGCACACTTCTGGGTTTTGATCAAAATTTTAATCAAGATAGTGCGCCTTATAGTCGTGAAATTACTGTAGACTTGGTGTCATGATCAATTCCTTTTTACCTTCACAGACCATTTCTTTACCTTAATATGCCTCACCAATGTGACTTTCTAAAAGATGTGTCAAAGAGGGAAGATGTATCCCAAACATGAAAGTCATGTTTTTACTACAACACAGTGATTCAGAGTCTTGACAAACATACAGAAAATAATTAAAAATATATTTGCTCTAATAAGCACAAAGGAAAACACAGAATCTCACATGAAACTTATCCTAGTGTTGATGGCATACAGTTCCACAATTAGTAGTAAGCTGATAGGGAAAAGAGTATCAACATCCTGCACTGCATAGATATTCCACTCTCTTATGCTGGGATAAAGTGTGGTACTTTAACAGTATTTTAGAAAATTTACCATTGAATATTAAAAAAATTAAAAATAGCATAATTAAATACTTGACAAAAGACTTCCATGGTGATCCTCAAAATTTCTTGTAGTGCACTTGTACCATAGATTTTTCTTGTGCAAGTTTGTGAAAGAATTAGGTCTACTCTTCATTACATATGCCATGTATTTCTTCCTAACAGTTTCTGACCTTGTAATATTCAATAATTTCACACTGATAAGCCGCACATATTTCACTGAAGAATCAGCCACTGAAGATCCCGGAAGTGCGGCTAATCACCAGGTGCGACTTATTTATGGACAAATTCCGGAGAATCGCCAACGTGGAAGTGCAAGCCGGGCAGGCAGGGAGCTGCCACAGAGCTGCAGCTGGCCGGGGAGCTGCCGCAGAGCTGCTGCAGAGCCTCGTCCAGGTGAATGGAGGGCAGGTGGGGAGCTGCTGCCGAGCCATTGCTGGGTGAACAGTGAGCGGAGCCACTGGTGAGCGGGCAGCGAGCCACTGCCGCTTTCCCGTGGCAAGGCTCAGCACTTTCACACAGCGACACTCGGCACTTTCGCGCGCCTAGCTGCCACTGCTTTTGAGCGGCGAGACTCTGTGCTTTCGCGCAGCGAGGCACTACTGCTTTTGAGCTGCAAGGTGAGCCACCGCCACTGCCAAGCAGGTGGGGAGCCATGGCAGCCAGCACCGGAGGCCGGAGTGCTGGGGCCCATGGCATGGGGAGGGTGCCTGGGGCTGCATTTAAAGGCTTTGCCGGTCTGTGAAAACTGTTTGCAAATTGAGCACCTGACACCAAACCCCAGGATCGTGCGATTCTCTTACTAACTCGTTAATTTGTTGCACATGGATCCTCGCTTAAAAAAAAAAAAAAAGTGCGGCAAATCACCCGGTGCGGCTTATCTATGGACAAATTCCATGGTCTTCCCGGCTACCTGGAAGTGCAGCTTATAAGCAGGTGCAGTTTATGAGTGTGAAATTACTGCACATCTTCAATACAGTGATGTTATAAACACTTCTTAGAAAAATGGAGGCAACAACACATACAAAATTACAGTGACATTTGTTTTATAATAGAAATGAGAAGGAACTGATTAAGGCATCAGTGTATGCAATAAAGAAATACATTAATCGCTTCTATTCTCTTTATCCTTTTCTGACTTGGACTTTCTATTAATGGTCCTGCGTTTTAAATGACTTATTTGTCAGCATGTAATGGTGATCAAGTTTTGAAATCTTCACAAGGCACAACTTTTTCTCTTGGCCGTTCTGAGGTATGACATTTATTTTAAGCAACTTATTGATTGTAACAATGGGGAAAAGGGGAGCTGCATGCACAAGAGTTATCTGTCCACACAAAAGACTCATATAAATATAAGACAGTTTTTTAAACAATTTTTAATAAAATTAATTGATAAATTAATTTCATTTTGTTACACATGATCAGCTACTCAAGCAGCCACTGTTTGAAGGAGACTAACTCACCAGTTATCACTGAACTTCACACACTTGTGATGTGGCCCAGAATTTCAAGGTGACTGTGACCTGGTACTCTTGTAATTTGATAAAAGGCTTGTATAAGTGATGCCAATGACTTCTGTCATGGAAATCTTGCTCTGTCACAGACTGAATTCAAAGAAGGGCCATCCCTGAAGTTAAACAAAATGAAAAAAATGTGCAATAATCTTTCAGTCTGTTCTCTCCATATGATGTGTCTTGGAGGATGATTCGCCAGTGACTGACAAGTTGGACTAGCCGATGTGTAGGTGGTCACTACCATCTGATCAGAGCCCAAGGTCTGAGACAACAACTGGCTAAGCATCCCAAGGTCCAGGCATGGATGTCAGACTTAGAGCCCTTGAACTGAGATGGTTTTGTCAATCAATAAAATGGGAGTATGTGCATGTTTCACTGATTAGTTTCAAACTTGGTGAGACACAGAAGAGGAAGAATCCTGGGCTCTCTGTGTTCATGTGTTTGTGCACACTTTGGTGTTTATGCGGGTGCTGGAAAAGCTGTCTGTGTGTTGACACATGGCTAGCCACATCTGCTGTGTTTATCTTTGGGGCATTCATGTGTCCTCAGGTACTGTCTGGATCAGGAAATGACAATAGCAGCCAGCAGCCTGAGAGAAGATGTCTCAGAGGTTTATGGGTCCTAATCCAACCTGTCCTTAGCAAAGTCAGCGTTATTTCATTCAAATGAAGGTTCTTTGCAAAATATGTCAGTGCTACTTACACAAGGAAGGGCAACAGCTTCTTTTCAAAGGTAACTGACCTTCTGCTCCCTCAAGTCCTGGAGAACACATTAACAAAACAATCTAAGTTCCTTCTGTGAAGACAAGGATTTCCTTTAGTTCTTCCATCTGGTCTATTCCATGACACAGGAACTCAAAGGAATCCCTACAGCAAGCTCTTTTCAACCATCTTGGTGTGTCCTCAAAAAGAGTAAATATTTGGTTGTATTTGATAGTTATGGAGAAGGGTATAAAAATACTGTTTAAATATCTATTAACACATATAGTATTTTTTTCCAGTATTTTAACTCTAATTTGACCATTAGCTCACATAGGAGCAAATTATGCAAATCACAAAGTGGCAAAATCCTTCTCACAGGATTTATTAAGCCTCATGTCAGTATTTGATTTTTAATGACTATTAAGATTCACAAATAGAGAGAAAACAAAATTGTTCCTATTCTCCTGTCCTAAGTTTGCTGCCATCATTCGTCATCCAAAAACTTCTGGTTTCTGTAGAATGTGAAGTCACATTGCATTTTCAAGGGTGCTAAATGTGAACATGCACTTATACATGCACCAGCTAATATAAACCAAAAATACCTTATCTGTTTTTACATTTGACTTTAACAATATGATCAAGTTAATGATACATTTAAAGTTAATGAACCAGTTATTTTTACACTAAGCAATAAGTACACACACTCATTTTACTGTGCAAATAGCTGCTCACTGTCAGTGGCCTTTGTATTTCTGTTTGCACCTCTAAGTTAGTCTTGAGCAATTATTAGTATGATCTCATGGAATGTTTCTATTGATGCTTTCTAAAACTGACTGGTACTCAAAGGAAGTATTACATTTTACTGAACAGGAATTTTATTCATTCAGTATATATGTATCCTTAATGTGATATTGCAGAAAAATAAGCAACCTGGCAGTGTTATATCAAAATTTATGTAATAACCACAAGTATAAGTTAATTTTTTGCCTAAGAGAATATTCCTTAATCTGGCTAAACACAGAAAGACTTGACGCTATGACAGTGACAATAGCATTTTGAGATTAACAGCTAAATATTTGGATTGGTGAAAATGAGAGAAGCCAAAAGTATGAGTACAAAACTGTACCAAAAATTCATGTTCCATAAACATTTTATGGCTTAGTATTTTAAAAAGAACTTTCAAAAAGGAAAAACCGGGGGTTTTGTTGTGTTATACAGATAGCAAATTACGTTTTCTTTCTGAGTCAACTGTGCCATTCATGTAACTCCTGACAAAAAGAAGACAGAAATCCCTTGGTATTGCTAAGGAAGCCCTCCAGCCAAAATTAATTTAAGCAGAGATTAAAAAAATATTGCGACTAGCCAACCTCTCATGTCATGTAAACATGGTGCAGATGTAACATAGCTATTTGTTCATGTGAGCAGAAGAGATCATCAGATATTACTCCTGTAGAATTGTACCTGTGTTCATGGTGGCTGTATTCTATCTAGTTATTGCTACAACCCATGTATTAATATATTCAGGCTTTATACAGCACCAAAAAAAAAGTGTCAAATGACAAACAGAAATGGATTCCAAGGTGGATAATGCTGTTTGGGGAAATGAAGCACCGCTCCTCTATAGACAATAAGCCACTGTCTAAATCAGGACTTTTCATTGAATATTTTCTCAAATGTATGTCTCAGTGGAGAGATAACTATGTTGAATATGCAAGGAAAAATTTTGGGTGACATGAAATCACAAATAGGACTTGGTTTTAAAGCTAACAATTGACAGGCGCTCTGCACAAAATTTGTTTCTAGGCTACAATGTATAGCTCACTTGTAACTGACCATCATCATTCTTTTTCTAGAGACTGCCTCCTCTCAGTTGCTGATTCCAAAGACACTTTAATCATAGCAAATTGGGTTACTTTAAAGTGTGCAAATACTAAGCCTTCTATAGTCCAGATAATTTTGACTGGTGCAAATTACAGAGTACTTGTAACAGTGTTTGTGTAAGGGGATCTATTGGGGAGAATAATGTGAGGCAGAAGGAAAAGCAACAGCAGGGCTAAACTGGCAATGGTAACCTTTTCTGTTAATACAGCTGAATCACAAAAAGGCTGTTTATCCACAGGACAGAGGAACCAATGGCAAGTATGCAACACCAGAAGCAGGCAACTGACACTAGTTTTGACAGGTTAGGACATAAACATCAGTAGCAATGCAATCCAGAGATCAGCAGTGATATAAAGGTGAATAATGAGACACAGGCAGAGACAGATTCATGAAGAGTTCCAGTGCTTTCGCCAGAATCCATATTCCCTTGCTATAAGCAGATATTGCATTATCGGATACAGCCAGCTCAGCAAGATGTCAAGGGTGGAGAAAGTCATTGCTGTGTTCTAGTGTGGGAGTGACAGCCATAGGTTTAACAGTACCAGATGGGCAAACCTGTGGCATCTGAACAGTTCAAGTACGGATCTGTTGCAGAAATTGTGATGTGAATGGCTGCGGGCAAGCTCTCCTGGTGGAAAGCCTTCTGGATCTGCACCAGAAGTGAGGAAATGAGCCAGCACTGGCTGTTTAAGCCAACATCAGCAGGTCTCTCAGGACTCAGCTGTCTGCTCATCCCACTCTCAGTCCACAATAAAGTAGTGCATAAATAACTGTCTAAGGAACACAGATATCTTCTGTATGTGGCCTGCTCTTGGCTCTTTTGCCACAGAAGTACATGACTTTGGGCTACAGGAATATTTTTCAGTGTTGAGATCCTTGTAGCCATGCCTGTACTACACAGCATACACTGCTGACCATTAAAAAAATATATAATTACATATCTCTTTATGCTGTAATAATTAGTGTCCAGCTGAAAGCAGAAATCAGCAATGTAGCTGCTTTTGTAGTGACAGTGGTATAAATCTTGTTTTACCAAATAAAAGTAGCAATAGACACATAAATCACTTTTACAGAAAATTCAGGTCAGAGAATTTCTTAAGAACTTCCTCTTTTCTTTGTTCCCTAGCTGTGGTCTCAGCTCAAAAGTGAAGATGACCTCAGCAGTTAGCAGTCACAGAACTTCACACTGCAGCAATGCCTCCTCCTCAGTGCTGTTGAGTGAAAATGCTCTAATTTATTGCAAGTAAAGAGTCAAAACAGGCACCCAGATTCTCTCCCTCCCGCTTTTTCATGGAAAATATGCTTCATTTATTTTTAAAATTTTGGTGCTAAATTTTATTTTTCATGAAAAAAAAAAAAAACAACCAAAAACCTACAAGTTTTAGTTAAAAATACACAAAACCCAAAAAGCACAGGTGAGTCAGTTTGATAAGGCACACACTTGTTGCCCTTGTTGTTAATGGAAGTATTCATCAGTTTAAACTCAATTTTAGAGTTTAGTAAGAAAATACTGAGAAAAATTGCAGAGAATCCTTGTAACACAGAGTGTTTAGACTACTCAACAAGACCGACAGCTGTGTTCATTGCATTAACTTTTGATCCAAGTTGTTGTTTGAGTGCTCTTAAAAGAGTGCCTTCTTTATTTTACCTGTTACTGCTGAGGTTCATCTTACCTTAAATGATTGAAGACCCAGGTATATGTGTACTGATGCAAAATGCCTTCTTTGTGTTCTCCTAATGATAAGGCATTACCAGGAATTTGTAGCCAAATAAGGTAGATTTACTGCTACCTTTGTGCAGGCAATGTTGAAAGCAACTGGATTATAACAGCAAAACTTGTTTTTTATATCTCCTCTGGAAACTAGATAGAAAATGCTACAGAGAAAGCTGCTGCACACAACAGTTAGGTATTACAGTTTGCACAAAATTTACCATTTGGTTTTTTTATTACTGGTAGTATTAGGTTTGGCTTTTAAACTCTGCTGCTGTTTACTAGTATCTGAATGGTTATAAGAAAAGTCTCTGAAACACAATAAAATTTTACGGTACCTGGCTAGAGCTTGATTTTTTGTTGTTGGTGGTGGTGGTTTTAGAGTTATTTGTATTTGTAGTAGCCAAGAACCCAGCAAATTCTCAGAATAAACTGCATTGACCTCACTACATCAAACTGCCCATGGCTTAAGCAAAGTACACAGTCCTTCACTGGCAGCCGTAGCTTCCAGAAAATGATGATACACTGCCAGTATAATTTGCAGATGTTAGTAATCATGAATTCAGTGTTGGGCATAAAGGAATGTGGAGAGAGGAATCCCAGAGACAGGGCAGAAGCATTGCATGTGGCCAGAATTTTTCACTGAGTTCACATGTGTGCCGCGATACTGTTTGTGCACCTTCTGTCCAGATATATTTGAACACACTAGGGAGCATCTTCCTAATCAGCTGTTACCTGATGCCCATCTGCTATCCCAAATAACATGTGTCCTCTCTAACATTTACCAATATTTGCTCGTGGCTCATTACTTTTGCAGGATATGCTGTTTTGTAAAATAATAGATACCCATTAAAGCTGATATTCCTATCTCCTCACCTTAGGCTTCAGAAAGTCTAGTACGTATTCTAGACTGCAATTCTGGTTTCCACTATAGTCAAACAAAAGCTAGGCATTTCTAAAGGGAGTTTTATCCTTTTCTGAGACATCTAAAATACTCATGGTGAACTCTTCTCTGAAGGCAATATTCTTTTTCCTCTGAGTATAGAGAGAACCAAATATCACTAGTTTAGGAAGTTAACCTACAAGAAAGATTAAGATTAATATTAATCTAACTAAATATAGTTGTCTATAACCTCAGGCTCTTTTTACAGTCTTTCAGAAGGAATACGTGCAATGCATCTCATATTACAGTTAAATGTCTAAAACAAGTGAGTTAAATCACAGATTAGAGCTCTTCCTTGTTCTGTATTATTTGTAGTCAGGTATATGAAGTCACTACCACAGATATTGTCAAGATGTCTCCCACCTTTCCTGGAGGTTTAGAAATGACAGCTTTGCATAAAGACCATTTATCAGTTAGACCTGCTCTGTGAATATACAGTAATTTCACGATTATAAGCTGCACCTGCCTACCCCAGTAGTGCAGCTAATCATCAGGTGTGGCTTATTTATGGACAAATCCCAGTGAAATGCCAACCCGGAAGTGAGAGCTGGCCGGGGAGGGCACTCGGGGCTGTGTTTAAAGGCTTCGCTGGTCTATGAAAACTGTTTGCAACTTGAGCACCTGACACAAAACCCCACGCTGGCGCGATTCTCTTACTAATTTGTTACTTTGTCGCACATGGATCCTCGCTTAAAAAAAAAAATAAAAATTTGCAGCTTACATTTGGGTGCGGCTTATTTATTGAAAAATCCCGTGGTCTACCCGGCAACCCGGATATGTGGCTTATAATCAGGTGCAACTTATAATTGTGAAATTACTGTAATTGCTTTTCCTTATGCTGGACAGATATTACAGGATAAAAACTTTTAACATGTAAACACTCACTCCCTAAAATCTTGTTATTGAATTTAAGACTGGAATTTCAGATCTCGCTCAGCCTAAAATTTACT
The DNA here is from genome assembly GCA_009812075.1 of Sialia sialis. Taxonomy (NCBI): domain Eukaryota; kingdom Metazoa; phylum Chordata; class Aves; order Passeriformes; family Turdidae; genus Sialia; species Sialia sialis. The sequence continues at coordinate 34,471,685 of VRYO01002772.1, forward strand.
GAAAATTCCCATTTACTTAAATCAGGTTAGGAAAGCAATTTGCGTTAACAGAGAACATTGTGTGGTTTGGTTGGTTGGTGGAGACATTTTTCTTTCTGAAAAGAAGAAATACATACTGCAGTCAGGGTTCTTCACATCTGAATATATGAATATCAAGGTTTTAGTCTCCTGGTATTCTTGGTATAATGTTGCTTCCTTGTGTTTCCATAACAGTGGCCATTACCTAGAGTTCGTGAACGAAAGCAGGAGCAGGAATCAGATCAGGAGGGAAACAGAAGTTAGCAGTTGGGAAGGGTGCTTTTTTGTTTGTTTTTTTTGTGTGTTTTTTTTCATTGCTTGGTTGTTTGGATTTTTTTGAGAAATGTAATCTAAATTTAAGGTAGCAAATATACTTTGTCACTCAGTAAAGCTGACTAATTTCTATAAGTGGTCAGCACTCAGGAACTGGCACCAGAATTCAATGTTTCATAAGCAATTATATCAAAACAAAAGCAACAATTGTTCTTGTGGAAAAAAGCATTTTTTTCTTGAGTAAGTCAAGTGTGAATTTCTTAGGCATTCCCTTCACATGTATTCTACAAAGCATTTGAACTTTTAGACGCCATCAACTCAGTCATACAAGTACGTAACTCAACTTGCTGCATCTGTTGCTTTTAGCCATCAAAATTCTCAGAGAAAGAGCCAAGGTGTGGTAACACAGTCATAATAAATCAGTGAAAGATTCTCAGCTGCTGTAATGGACATTGGATTAGATCTGGTGTTAGCTCAAGTATGAAAAATTATAAAGCTTGCAGAGACTGGCTTGTTTCTTTTTAAATTCCTTGGGATAACACATTTGTTTCTAAAGTAAAATACAATAACAACATCTCTCTCCCTCTGCCATATCTTCGTCACTAATCTTACCTGTCCTCAAAAGTCAAAATTTCATAGATGAAGGGAAACTTTCTGTAGCCCAAGCATTAAGGGGGATAAAAGCAAATATGTCTGTCAGTCTGGCTGTTAAGAGCAGCTGCACCAGAGACAGTTGACCACCAAATGGTATCCTAGCAACCTACAGTAGCATCGTTATACATACTGCTATCAAGCCAAATTTATCCTTTTCAATATCTTAGCGTCAAGAGATCAGGGATGAATACAGAACAAAGGATGAAAATGGTGCCTATGAGAAAGACAACATGGGGTTTTAATTTAAGCAGAGGTTATGCAGAATGCCTCTGTAAAAGGAATAAAGAACATCACACTTTTGTGAGAAGGAAAGATACCTTCCTGTGGTAAGCCACTCAGACAATTATGAACCAATTTGCTTTCAGAATACTAATCCTGTATATATTTTAGCTTGGAATAAAACTTGCAATATTTGTCTCTAATTCCATTTATATGTTTGCTTTTAAAAGGGAAGGCTGAGGGGAAATAATTGTTAATCATTCAAACTTTCTAAATCTTAAAATAATGTCTAGGCAATTCTATCTATAAATTGTGGCTTTAAAAAAAATAGCTGTGATTGTTTCTAATATTAAATCTGATAATTGCAATTCTGTTAATAAACTTTCAAAATTGAGCAGTTCCCTCTTTTTATACTATAAATTGCTTCTATTCTCCTGTTATATTTAGAGTCATTGATCCTGCACAGTCTGGATCATTTACCAATGTGCATAATGATTGTGACTGTAAATAGCTTTGTCAAACAGAGGAAAATTGCACCTATGTGCAGATTAATTACAGGAGATTCCCTTTTTTTCAGTTTTCAGCAAATATTGGAAAAACCTGCTAAGCTTTTAGACCTTACCCACCGTAAGGGCTGGACTTGTGTCCAGAGTAAATTAGCATGGTTGCACTAGTCCTAGTTGAAATGAGGACCTCTGACCTCCACTAGGGGCTTGGCTGAATGTAACAAAGCTACTGATAATGCAGACAGAACACGACCTCAAGCAGAAGCAGAAGCTTCTCCCTTCAGTAGCACATGCACTGCCAAGTAAGCAGTATGTTGCAAATATCAAGACACTGTGCAAAGATACTGATAACTGATCATTTTTAATTTATAATCCAAACGTTATCCTTGCAGAGCACACACACCAGGGAATGTATTTACTTAGCTATGTTTCATGATATAATAAGTGGTTTTGTATGCACCAGAAAATCTGTGTGAAAAAGATTTCCACATGACACCCTGCAGTAGAGGGCTCTTTGGAGACTTAGCAGAGGAAAAAAAACAATCCACACAAGAAAACCAAATCTAAACTAAATTATTCACTATTTAAAATGACATAATTGAAGAAAGTTTTTAATCCAAAATTCAATCTCTCCCTTAATTTGTATTTCTAATTCCTTTTAATGATTTGTTTTGGAACAAGCTATTTAGCTTCCTATTCTTTGTTATTTATGCAGATGACACCAATCCCCCATCTTCTCCAAATATTCTGTCAATCTCTAGTTATCACTGTTAGTACTTTTCATCACATCAGTTGATATCTTCATTATCTTCCAAGGAAAGAGTCTGCCATAGGCATATTTTAATCTAGGAGAATAATTTACCCTACTCTGTGCACTTCCAAATTTACCTTCTACTCTGCCCCCAAATACCTGTGCAATTATGTAGCCAATCACAAGATTAAAAAAAATAAATAACCACCAAAAAAAAACCTGACACAACGGCTTCTGTATGTTTCTGATTAGTGTTCCCTGAGCAAAGCCAAAGGAACACTGGACAAGAAGTAGCCTGAGGGCTGACAGAAAAGTTGCCCTCTGTTAGTCTATGGCCACATTGGCTGAGATCTGTAATACATGTGCTGAATATTTGCCTGTGAAACAAAAATGTCATCAGCAGCTTAGGCTATATCAGCTGGACAACAGGGCAGATCTATTTAAAAATACCTTAGATATAGTCAATAGGACAAGTTATAGTCTGCTGCATATACATGAATACATATGAAGAGATATTAATAGCATGTGTAGTCTCCCAAGGCAAGTGTGCATTTCCAAACATTGTGCAGATTTTCAGCTCATGTAATTTCTGCTTTAATTTATTTTGTTGGTCTGATCTTTGTTAAGAGATGAACTAAGGATGCAGTAATCCTGTTCACAAGAAAGAGAATACCATCATTGGCAGGAAGACAAAACAGCCCTTAATTTTACATTCTTCTTGACCAAATGTTAGAGGAAACAGACAAGTCTTCGGAACCATAGGGAGATACAAATACAGAGCAATTAAACAGAATTCTTAGAAAGGAATCAGAGCAGGCCTTTGAGTTTTTATGTGACACTAAATTAATATTTCAAGGATATTAACAACTTGGCAGCTAAGTGAGCAGAAGAACCACTTCAGAGAAATCATATCCAATATATGCTGGAGCAACCCAGTTTGACTGATTAGTGTAGGAATTTATGGAGGTGATATACGAATTGTTGGAGGGGTTTCTGTAATAACAAAAGCTGGATTTAATGATTTGTGTGGTCATTTCCATGTCTGAAATTCTGTGTTCACCTAGATTCTAGTTAAATTCTGGGTAAAGTAGTTTCCCACAAATTAAATTCCTGTAAGAATTTGGTGCCATCTCTTAGGCATTTTAACCTTCAGATTTTTTAAGGTGAAAGACAGGCATATCTCCCTCAAGACCGCCTTTTATCCATATCCGGCATCAGAAAAAGTCTGCACTTCATAAATCACACACACAGTAAAGAAAATTTCCTATCTCTTGTGGGCAGAGTGTGAGAAAAGATAATAAAAAAAAAGGAGTTAGAAAGGCAAAACAAGACCCATACAATTTTAGCTGCAATTCTAGTTTTCTTGGCAAAGGAAGTTCCACCCATTGACAGGCAGGCCTTCTGCCATCTGTGCTAAGTGGGTGCATTGCAAGCACCTGGAGCTACAATGAATACTTTCCTTTTTATTTCTTTCTTGAAAAACAGATGGGGAAAAGCACAGCTAGTAGTGTTATGCTGTGTTTAAATATGAGAAGATCATCATTTAGTCTCACTGTTGCCTTTCAGCCTGACACCTATATATTTGGACTCCCATGTTTTAATCAGCAGAAACATGCCAGTATTCAGGAGTCTGTTATAGGGATATACTTGAAAAGATCTGGAAAGACGCCACAAGTGACCTACTGCTTATGCAATGGCAGTATATTGATTAGAGGAGATTATAGTTTTCTGAATGCAAAGCTCTAGTTTAATGAGCATTTTAAGGGCAATGCAAGAAATCGTGTTATCTCTAAGCCCTATGAAGGTATGGGACAAATAGAAGGATTCACAGATGCACAAATTCAAATGTCAAAAAAAAAAGGATAATTATAACCTTGGAAAGCTGTTTCTTATGTGTATGTCTCTAAGACTTCTCCTAAAAATACCCCAACAAAACAACAAAGCAGACAAAAGTTTGTAAAATCCCATTTTTCTCAAAGGCTTAAAGGAGAATAAAGTACCTTTGAAAGTGACATTAGGAACCTTAAACTGAAAGGGAAAATCCTACCCAACAAACCAAAGCACTTGAGATTCTGTAGGGGAATAGGGGTTTCTGTCCACAGATTCCTAACTGGTAACTCTGTGTATGCAATAGACCAAGTGCTTTTTTCTGAAGTAGCAATAATCAGTTTGGAGCAGAAAACACTGGCAAAATAAATAGGTGTGCTCAAGTCAAAGTTGGAATATTTCAGCTCTCATCTTTTTACATACTGGGGAGGGGATATAGATATAGGGGATATAGGGGATTTAGAAGTTTCTCAAGGCCCCGTTTGCAAAAGATGGCTAGAATATTTGATTGAGAGGAGAGCAGGGTGTTTTCCCTTAGCTATTTCTATCCTTGCTATCCAGTGACTGTCTAAAGTAAAATACAGAAGGAGCAGTGCTGCGCACAAGTTCTGATGGCTGAGGCATAACACTGATATACAAGACCTTTACATTTTAAACCTCTGCAGTCTGAGGAAGGCCTAAAACAGAGTTCTCCTGGATAAAAGCTCTACCATTATGCAAAAGAAACCACAGCATATGAAAAGGATTCCAGCTTTGAGTTATCCCAACTCTTTTTCATTTTCTTTTACCTAAAATGTCCAAATCAGACCCCTTTATATTATTGATAATCTGCTAGTGATCAAAAGCTGCTGAGTGAAATATTCTCATACATCTTCAAGTTAATTATTTCCCAAGAAGTCAGATTAATGGGCAGGACAAATGAAACAGATAAATCTTCATCTGGATTATCTCCTAACCCAGTGTTCTGAAATTAGAGATAAACACAGCAGCAATCAGAATTTCAGAACTATAAAATAAATATGAAACAGTTCCCACTCCTTGTATTCTGGTTTCCCAGTACTGAAAAGGGGAAAAAAACACTCAAAAACTCATAAAGTAATAACTTCTGAGGTTTGCTTTGGAATCAATAGAGAGGAGAGAAAGATTATTTTTATTTTTATTTTTATTTTTATTTTTATTTTTATTTTTACTTAGTAAAAAGTTAAGTTTTCTGTGGAATAAGTAGGTGGGAATTGGTCAGTAGCAACTGGAATGATGTTAAAAGCTGGTGAATTTTCTTGTCAAGAAATGAGAAATTCGGTAACACATGAGAAAGTTCATCTGTTTCCTTTGTTTTCTTTTTAATATTTTGTATTACAACTTATGTTTGGTAAAGATGTACACTATATACCATGAATTATGTGCAGATTAAGTAAGCTATTACTTCTAAATTAGCAAAGTTCATTTTTGTATTCAAGTAGGCTACTCGAATATTAATATCTTAAAGCTAAATTTAAAATATGTGTAAATAAAATTGAGTATTGTGGCAATTCAATAAAGGGAATTTGGTTTTTTCAAAGTGTTGAATTCAATTTTTGAGAAGTTATTTCCTAATTACTGGGGTCATGAAAGGAGAATTTAATAAAAAACAGCAGAAGATGGCTGATGTTAAGACAAATTATCTCTTTAAATAGTTTATGACTTTATATCCCATCTGTTTTTAAGTAGTTAAGAAAAACTGATACTCAGTATTCTTCCAGTGCAAAGAGATTAATATTTATGAATTATGACTCAGATTAAGATTTATATATTCATTCCACAAAAGTAGGCTTACTGAATCACCATTTCTCCCCACCTGAATTTCATGTACCTTTTGCTTGGAAGGAAACTGAATTTAAAAATACATATTGTGCAGTGGGCATACTAAGTTTTAAAACACAGCTTCTGATGGTTGAGTGGCAGTGAAAGGCAACTACGAAGTTTGCAAGTAGATCTCTCAGGAATAATTTCCACTTCACAAACTAAACTTGGAATAAAATTGACAAGAAAAATTTAGAAAGTTTTTCATTTTTTTCATAGTTTTCCAAAGGACAGTGTCTTCCCATTTACTGTTATCATTATCATCATCACTAAATATCTGTGTAAATAGTAGAGCTAATACCAGGAGAGCAAAATGAAAAAAAAAGACTTCTTAGTTCAAAACTAACTTCTTAGATTTTTTCTTTCTGCTGTTATTTTGTCTTACTTTTTGTACTTTGTTCAGCGTTGTAAATTCTTCAATATTTGTACATAAATGCCCAAGAGGTTTTCTACTACTCTGACTAATTAAATCACCTTTGTCTTGAAGAAGAACAGTATTACTGTGCAATTAGAAATTTTTAATAAACTGTATTTTTGTTCACAGTTATTGAACTTATAAATCCATAATATATTAATACCTGATAGGCCTATTAAGTTTTGGGATTTTTTTATTATATATCATGCATGTGAATCCATCAGAAAATCAGGGGTCTGATGAAGTCCTAAAGCTTTGAATTTCCAACACATTTGAAAGCAAGGTAACATTAAATCAAGATAAAGATTCAATTTTTGAGACTAACAGAAATGCTGAGAAATAGTGTTATTTTTGCCATCTGACTTTATAATTATTTGGTAACACCCGTGTAGGATATACAGGATTTATAATTCTTATAAATATGTATTGGATGAAATTCAACCCAGTTTGGGTTGAGTTTTTCCAATTTATTTTTTTAATATAAATGTTTCACATATTTTGAAAGTTTTATGTAGTATTTAGTGGTGAATGATGGGCAGGGTGGTCCATTTAATGGGCAGTAGTATAACCAAAGTTCAATCACTACAACTAAATAAAAGTGGATATAAAATAGAAATATGTGCAGTGCCAATAAACACAATACAGTAAAGGCTCTTGCAAAATACTGTCCTTTATTTTCATTTGCTTTTTATACAATGGAAATTATAGCTTTGGGAATCCTGATATATTTTAATGCAGTATGACATGTTGCTGTGGCCAACTGGTAGGATTGCAAGAATAAGAAGGGAAATTGTCATCCTAAACAGCATGTCAGTATTTCAATTAGCTTTGGAATGTTGTGAGTCAGAATGCATCCGTCTGCAATCAGTAATGCATTTAAAATATTTCAGGATCTAACTCTTTCAAAGTGTGATCATTTGCAAAACAGTTATTCAATACATCTTTTTGTCTCTATAAGGAGCTGTCCTTTTTCTGGAGAGGTAATGTAATTGAAATTGTCATTGAATAACCCTTCATTTTTTAAAATGTTCTAGTTTAAAAAAAGTATTAGATTACTGAATAGTAAAAAGTAATCAAAATTTTGTTTATGTTTCTAGAATCATGGGTTTATATTAACTTAATTTTTCCCATCATCACTGAAACATTTTAATGATGTCAAATATACCAACTCTATTGTTTTATAAAGCATAATGAAAATGAGAGGAAAACTACAGCTCCTGAGAAAAAGTTAGGCAATAAATTAAAATGGGATATCTAGACTTTTACATGAGTGACTAAAACAGCAAGGCAAAAGATCTTTAAAATCCGTTATAAACAGACTATGTGCTAGAGATTTTTCAGTCAGCAGTATATCATTGACCACAGTGCAGAAAAACTTTCTTTGGATGGTCTGGAGTTTGAACATGAATGTTCTGGGAAGGGATACCCAGACTCAGGGGTCTGAGAGACTGGTTTTTCCTCAGCAGAAATCATCAGTTCAATGGAGCATCTTCAGACACAGAGAGTAGCTGATATGTCACTTGACTTATGGCACAGTCATAGAATTCAAACACGCTAAAAATACTCTAGGAAAAAACAATTTTGTTTTTTTAAATTAAAAAAATCCAAAAACAATAATTCCTCCATTCTTCAAATGGAAGAAAAACTACAGACAAATATGCATGTCTGATAAAAGCTTTTCACTAAAACTTTCCTCATTATTTAACAAATTTTAGGCTTATTCCTTCCTCATTCCTGATAAGGTTAACAGGAAAACAAGACTTCTATTTGCATAATAGTTTCAAGGTTTTAGAGTTTTTAATTTCACATTTACATAAAAATGAAACTCAAAAAAATTTACATAATTAAACATAAATGAAGTTTTTAAAGAGGATAGTTTAGCCACACAATGTTCTGTAACTTTTCCTCTATGTAAACAAATATTCTTTTAAAGATATCACTAACAACTCATCCAAGGATGAGGAAACTTAATTATTGGTCATAATTTAATTTGGTTTCTTGTATCCTGAGATTTTTGCCTTTTTGGTTAAATATTTTACCTTTCCTTCTGAATCTAAAACATATTTCAGCTTACATTAAATTTATAAAGATATCTGTGGTTTGGAGGAAAACAATTACTAATGAAAATGGTAAGTTTAAAACTGCAGATCAGTTGCAAGACTTTCTTCCCAAGAAGGTCTTCATTTTCAAATGTCACTATACTTTGTAAAGTAGAAACCTGAGATTGCAAAGTTAAAAAGAGGACAGTAGGAGAATGCTTTTTTGGGACTGATTGTTGGCCAAAATCTGATGATAAAACTGATATATTATAACCTGAAATTCTTCAGGATTGGATGTCTGAGAAATATCTTTTTCTATCCAATTCCTATACAAAATTCTTCTTCTGAATCTAGTCCCTCTTAGCCACAATATACTTTCAATTCATGAATTAAAGTAAAAAATTGTGAGTGCTCAATCTGTCTGAAAAAAAAAAAAATAAAACCTGTGATAGTCATACTGTTTATTGAATTTGGAAAGCTGTCTCTGAATATCATAATAGAAATTTTGTGTATAATTATTATTGATTATCTTGTCAATATTTAGAAAATCAATCATTTTTTTAAACAATTTTTTAGTCCATAAATGGACAGAGAATTTCCCTAGATGAAACAGCAAATAATTTCACTGCTATTGTATCAGATAAATAAGAGGATATATGAGATATCATTTTCTTTGTCAGAGAAGTGAATTGAGTGCATGTTTTTACATAGTTGGCACTACAATAGATTACGTAAAAATACATATTACTATCATCTGTTCTTCTACTGTTTGGAGTTTAAAATATTCAACAAAAAAGAAATACAAAACCAAAAAAACCAAAAAAAACCCCCAAAAACATAGCAACAACAGCATTTAGGGGAATTTTGAGCATCTTAATTCATTGTAGATACATCTTTGAAAGCTTTGCAAGTCAAATTGAAAATCAGATTTAGGCAGAGAAATTCAGTTTCAAGACATCAATACATAAAGAAGTAGAATAATAAAGATTCTCAATGTTACAACTTAAGTTTTGAATGTCTTTTAGTACCCCTTGCTTCTGCATGTATTCCAAAGACTTATCCTTGCTTTAGCTTACAGAAATTTTTGTAATGTGTCTGTGGTGACAGAGTGTGTCAGGGTCACAGCTGGATCCACTTTTTTCTAGTCCTGTATGTTCCCATCTACAACATAGAGGAGGAGATATGTAAATAGGGATAATTTTCCCCTTTTCTCTCCTTAAATATCATGGTTCTTGGTACTATTGCAGTAGCAATAGTTAAAAGTCATAGTAAATTAATGTGATTTCAGTTTTATTTTTGGATCAAAAATTTGCAGAATCTATCCAGTTTGGACAACTAATTAATAAATCCTTAAACCTCTTGACAATGTGTTTATATCCTCAAAAATACAGTGGAAAGGTTTGATAGAGGTTTGGACACATAGTCTTCTTTTATTTGGTTTTTTTTTTAGTTTTGGAATACTTTAAGATATACCTTTCTTAGGTAGATGTACAGTTTTTGAAGTGAAAGTAGTAGAATTTACATGATTCATATAAAAATATTTTTTATTTCATTCACATTGTTGAAACGCCCAAGGAGGAATCAAATCCTTCATACCTTGTTCTAGAGGTAATTAGGTGCATTATCTGCTTATTGCCAACATACTTAACTGTATGAACTGGAAGTAAATAGTCAAATATTAATCCAGTGTGTCTAGCACTGAATTCCTCTTTTTTTTATAGAGCACAAGAGGTTAAAGAAAAGCCACACTCTCACTAAGGAACCTGTCTATTAAAGCAGTATGCAAACATCTTTTATTTAGTCTCTGTTTTTCCTTCAATCTCAGTAGTAGGGTGATTTCTCTTCCTCTACGAGGCTGGCATGTCTTCAAGCATAGCAAAGTTTACTCTTTCCAGCATTTTAACACTTATCCATTTCTAGAAAGAATAACTTTTCATAGAAGGGTTAGAAGACAAATATTTTCCCTAGGTAAAGAAACTATCTATATTACCCTCAGATTAAAAATCAAAAAAAGTAAAAGCAGACAAACATGAATAGCACACAACAGTTTTTGCAGAAAATTTATAAATTATTCAAGTGGAAAATGAAATACATCCATATTTTCCCTTGCTCAAGACTTCTGGCCTTGGAAATATAAGTGGGGTTTGATTCTGTTTTATGGTATTTCCCAATATTTAGAAACAGATCTTCAACAACATGGAGAAGCTACGGATACTATTTATCCTAAAGATACTCATTTGCACCACATGACCTTTCATTATGATAAGCAAAATGATCTGTGCTACTTTCATCTTAAGTTTACCTACTGGAAACAAGGTGTTGAATTCTGGTTTAGTCTCCAGCAGCTCTGCTGTAAAGAGCTATAAGTCATCATAGTTACAAATAATTCTGATTTCTACTGCAGTAGAATTAATTTTCTTCACAGTAGCTGTTACGGGGCTGTGCTTTGGATTTGCAGTGAAAACAGTGTTGATAACACAGGGATGCTTTTGCTACTGCTGAGCAGTGCTTGCACAGAGTCCAAACCTTTCCTACTTCTCCCAGTGAAGAGGCTGGGGCTGCACAAAGAGCTGGGAGGGGACACAGCCATGCAGGTGACCCCAACTCAAAGGGATATCCCAGTTCCTATGGCATCATGCTCAGCATATAAAGCTGGGGAAGAAGAGATGTTTGGAGTGATGGTGTTTGCCTTCCCAAGTCACTCTTACACGTGACAGATCTCTGCTTTTCTGCAGGTGACTGAACACCTGCCTGCCCATGGCAAGTAGTCAATGAATTCCTTGTTTGGCTTTGTTTGCACATGCAGCTTCTGCTTTACCTCTTAAACTGTACTTATCTCAACCCACGAGTTTTCTCACTTTTTCCCCTCCTAGTCACTGCTCCATCCTGCAGTGGAGTGGGAGTGAGTGAGTGAGTGAGTGCTGATGTGGGGCTTTGTTGCTGGCTGGAGCTAAGCCATGGCAATAGCTCTTACAAATTACTTTTGTACCAGTACACTAAAGATACAATGTTGTTCTACACTAGCTAAAACTCCTATTATTCATTATTATGGGTGGACATGTAATATAACTGAACACAAGCACTGGCTGTTCCCAGTTGCCAGACCCATCCCTCATTGGCTTCAGAAAATGAGGACTATCCATGTAGCATATAGCCATTATTTCTCTCCATTTCAGTTACCTGTCCAAAGCACAAATTGAATAAAGATTGGAATACAGCTGAGTCACATTTTAGCAATTCAAGAACAGTATTTAGTGTTCTGGACATGCACTTTGACCATTACAATCCTAAATTAAGCACTAACTGTCATTACAAGCTCTTGCCAATCTTGGTAATTCAAAAGTAACTGGAGAACTGGTCTTTAAGTCAAGAAGATAAATTCAACATCTTTTGTTTCTTTCAAATTAAACTCTAATAATTACCACAAGTAATTCAGGGGCAATCTGTCATATTGATCCCACAGCTTTGTAAAAGTACATCATGCTGACTGTAGTACACTGACCATAGGTTTTTTTGCTTATGAATGTCTTAGTGTTTAAAACTAGTTATAAACAATTAAAAACAGCAACAACAACGAAAAACAAATTGTGAATTGTAACATAAAAGAAAGATTAAATATGCAAAATCGGCATCTCTTATATTTAAATACTGTTCCTTAACTAAACTATTATATTAGTGAAATATTGTAGCCCCCAAGGATTATCCTGGTGAATTTTTCCCAGAACAATCCTCAAAACTCAACAGCCTAGTTTAGTTTGAGGCAGCTAATTAAAGCAATTAATTTAGCAGGCTACATTCCTTGTACACTTAGTGGAGAAAGCAAGGAGATCACGGTGTTCTGAAAGACCTCACCAATGGGTATAATTTCTTTCTCCATTAACCATAGCACGGAAAGAGAATGCTCATTTCTTAAGCAATTATTTTAGGTGCTTAATGCTAGCCATGGTGTCTTTGCAAAGAAAATAAACACAAGGAATAAAGTGATGGGCTTGGTAAAAAGAGCCACTCTCATCAGAAAGTCCTTAGAGCATATTATGTCTTGGGATTTTGTGGGGTTTTTGTTAATAAAAGTGCACCAGTACATCTGATGAGAAGTCTTACTGATTATATATTTAAACTGAATAGATAGTTATAACATAAAGAAAAAAAAATAGTAATACACTACAGTTACTTTGGTGACATCAAGAATAAAGGAATTACGAAAACCTCTTTAAGAGTTTGACCCAACTTAAATACTTTAAAAAGGCTTCTGGGAGTTATGTAAATATTTTTTGCAAAAACGTACCCAGTGAATTTTTTGCTATGTATAAAAAATACTTCTCAACATTTTCCTAAAATTGCTTTTATTAATGATAAACCAATCACTTCTCCCTTGTAAAAATAAATTGAGAATTGAGCACTATTAGCTAAGACACAGTGTTGTTTTGAACAATAATACATTTATATGGATACGGTTAAATGCAATCTAATCTAGATTATATGACTCAGAAACTCTTGCTATTTAATTAGATGCAGATATTTTGATCAGAAAAGTTTAGAAAAAAATCGTATCTAGATTTCATGGCTGAGGTAGAAATTCCTTATCTGTTAGAAAATCTCAATATTGGGGTTCTTCACTAAACAATGCATTGATAAGGTCCTTATTTAGTAGACCAAAACCCAACCGATTAAGTCCAAAACTGACACAGCAGATTTGAATTTATAATTTTGCAACACAGCATTTAAATAACAGCTTAAAAACACTCCTGAGCAGCAGACTTTCTGTAACTTTTTACTTTTTGAACACCCAGTTCCTTCCTAACACTGAAACTCTATTCTGTCAGGAAAACAGGATCATCAACTCCACAACAAAGCCAGCAAAATGGATCCTGGTTCTATGCCCCAACTTTTATATATTTATTGGCCAGCAGGAAGCTGAAGTTTCTCCTGTATTTGGCTCTGCCTATTTTCCTGAGCAGCATAGTCCAAGAGAAGTGGGCCCTTAGAGCAATACAGTCACAAACCAGTAAATATTTCAGTGGGTTTTACATCAGGCAGGACACAGACAAGTGGCATAGACCATATATTAATCAGGTAATCTCCAGTAGTCCATTCTTCAATCCAGTTTAAATCTAAAATTTATCTAAGTCTTGAACTTTAAAACACTGCATGATAAACCCCAGTGTGTGGCAAGACAGAAAATTAGAAACCATTCCTGATCTGAATTAAAACAGCAGAAGATTATTTTATATTTTCATAATATTCAATAATGAATGCAAAGAGAGAAAAAATTAAAAGGGAAAAAACCACCATTATGCTTTTCCAAGATTTAATACAGAAAGCTCTTTCAGACTGTAGAACTATTTCACAGAGATATTCATCTGCAGCCTTAAAGGAGATACATGCGGACCACTATGCCCTACTACTTTACAGGTTACTAAATGCAGAAACACTGCATACACTATGCTGTACAGGTCTGTGGGACTCAGGTGCCCAGATCTTGAACCAGATATCCAATTTTGGTGTTTCGAACAGCTAGACATCTTATGGTCTTAGTTAAAGGTCTGCTTTAATGTAACAACGTATGTGTATGAGTAACACACAAGCCCATACCTCTGTGGACTATACTCCCACTGAGTTTCAGATACGGAGCTTTAGAGGACCCGATCTCTGAGGACTAATAGTCAGGCAAAATCAGTTAAAAATTATAGACTTTGTTATGCTTCTTTAAAAGCAGTATCCTACTACACATGTTGCTGCAAAAGCTATACCAGATAAAACATATTTCTGTAATACAGCCTACAGGTCACAGAGGTATTGAAAATGAACAGAGATTAGCTGAGGTTTCTGTTTTGTAAATTATTAATATATCAACTTTAGGGGAATTTTTTTAATGTTATTGAAATCTTCCTGCCCTGAAGCAAGTTTCATAATACCATAAGATAATGTATTTGCCAACACCTTCATAGGGCCTGGGCTTCAATATGTCTTGGGTCACAAGCGAAATTATCTAAATGGCCTTAAATTAGCCCTCAGTAGTAATTTGCTCATTTCACAAAAGTAACATTGTACATAATTTGGCAGCAGTGTGCAGTTGTAGAGTACAATTCTGTAAAGAACTAAAAAAGTGGGAAAAAAAGGGGGATATTGGAGACCAGGTTTACTTTTGGCAACGCTATTTGGACCAATCCAATATAAATTATATCTTACTTTCATGAGAAACCACTATTCGGGAAATCAGTTAGCATGATGTAGTTCTCTAAACATTGTTTTACAGTTTCATGCAATTTTGGACACTGATGGTCCAAGATGTCCTTTGATTCATCTTATTTGCAATAGAGAAAAATTGCTATAAGTACTGATTGTATATGAAAACAATGGTTTTTTTGCTTTTCTTTATTTATTTTGAAGTATGATGATAATTTGAACGTGGAACAGTGAGACAAGCTGCAATTAGAGGTTGAAATGAAAACAACATCGTCAACATCATTCAGCTATACTCAGTTAAATTCAATTAAATAATTTGCTGACTTCTATATGCCCAGTTTTGTCTAGCATAATAAAGAAAATGGGAAAATAAAAAAGTAGGAGAAAAGTTGTCAATTAAATTAGTTGGTGTAAATTATTCCATTAGTTGTGCTATTAAAGCAAAGAATGTGATAAATGTCCAATGTTGCATTTCTTATATTTGAAAGCTTATGAGTCACTGAAATTCCACTAACTTAAATGTAATCGGGGGTGGGGGGGGAAAGTAGGATTTCTGCTTACATAAGCAAATGGACACTCTTAATTGAACTGAGCATTTTTAGGATAATAGTCTAGTTGTTCAGCAGTTGCACAAAAGATGCTTCAATAAAATTGGTCCATTAGTAGTGTAAGGAATACAAGATAGCAAAGGAATATAAAGTCATACTTGGGCTGGAAATCTCTTTGGAAAAAGAATCCTATTTTCTTTAACACCTATCACTACTTGTGCATGTTGCTTTGTTAAAAAAAAAATATTGATCAAGATTAGTCCCTTCAGAATCATACATAAGTGAAATCATAAGGTTTGCCTCACAATTGCACACAGGGAACATCATTGCCTCAGCACTATGTTTTGTGTCTTAGCCTGACTCTGCAGTCACCCTCAGCTTCAAGATTTTCCTCCCAATACTCTGCTCCAGTTCCCACAGTGCATTGACCTTGTCTGGATGCTGGTTACCCACAAAACCATTCTGTCACTCCCCTCCTCAGCAGGGGTAGGAGCAGAAAGTAACATGGGGAAAAAATCGTGGGTCAAGATAAAAACAGATTCATAAAGCAAAATAAAAACGCAAAACATTTTATTCTCTATTATCAGCAAGTGATGCCCAGCCACTTCCCAAGAAACTGCATTCAGCACATGTAACTAGTACTCCAGAAGCAAATGTCACAAGAAATGAAAGTCTCTTCCTTTCTCTTATCTTTTATATCTGAGATGTTATATGGTGTGGAATACCCCTTTAATCAGTTTGGATCAGTTGTCCTGGTTATGTCTCCTCCCAAGATCTTGCCTACCTCCAGCTTCTACTGAGGGTAGGATGCTCAAGAGGCAGCAATAGTGCTGTGCCAGCCCTGCTCAGCAGGAGCCAAAAATACTGGTGTGCTATAAACACCTTACCAAATACCAAAGCAAAGAACAGCGCTGTGAAGGCTGCTCTTGGAAAATGAAATTCATCACAGTCAGACCCATAGAGATGAGTCCCACTGCATATGCATGCATATATATATGCACTCACATTATATAAATATGTAAAATTAACACTAACTACTTGAATAAGGAAGTATTCCCTCAAAGATAATTTAACCGATTTAATATTTGAATAGCAGTGTTTTGAAATCACAGTCTTGACCTTTGTGTTACTAAAGACTGCTTTGTTTAGTTTTTAATATTTTGGTTTATTAAACTTTCAAGTGAAAAAAAAACCAAACCAACCACAACATAGCAGAATATGAAGAAGTAACCATAAGGACTAAATAATTAAGGAATCAATAAACAATTTCACATTTCTTTGGTGTTCAAATGACCTTCCTGAATTAGAAGCTAAGACAGTGTATGCAATGCAAAATCATTAGGTAGGTAATGTACCAAGTAAATTTGAGTGGGCTGGTAAATTTTGATTTAGCTATCTTAACTGCTTTGATAGGTTAACTCTAAAGATCATTGAATCAGTCAGACAGTAGTTCAGCAAAAGCCAAATAAAAGGCAACACTTAGAAAGTAATACACATGCAGACAAAATATCAGTGAATTGTGGGAGGTAGGTGGTAAGAGGATGCCCTGGAATGATTATTCTTTGCAAAATCTGTGATATAACCTCCTACTGCTGAAGACTGAGGTCAGACAAAGCCTAAGGAAAGCCAACAATACTTTTTTTTTGATTAATAGAAATACCGTCTAGTTCAGAGTTCATGTGAACAGCCAGAAAAATCTTACGTGTCTGGGTCTGAGAAAGGCAGGAAGGAATACACCTTTGTCCTGCAGCAAGAACAAAACAGCCTCACTGGGGTCTGAGAAAGGGTCAAACACAGAGTTATCACTAGGGAGGATTGAAGGGGAGGTTACAGGTTCTTTTTTTGTGGGAAACCACCAGTCCTTTTATCAGAGGTGCTTTATATGCATCAGTATGCTGTGGATGGAGAACTGCACAACAATTGGAAGCTGACTTTTGTGACTGAGGTAAAAAATGTCTGCCTCTACTGAAAGAATCTTCTCCTCTCACAAAATCTACCTGAATCAGCCTTGTTAGGGTCACTGTGCAGAGCAGCTTTCCCTCCTTCTCACTTATATATTCCAGCCCAAATCCAGCCTGCCTGTTCTTCTGTAGCTGGGCGTAATATTAAAGATTCAGTTCAAGGACTCAGAGTCTCTGTAAATTGCTGAGTACCCTTGTGGGCACTCGCAGTTCCTCAGAGAACAAATCCAGCTCTCCCCCAGGAATATAAATGAAATCACCCCAAAAGTCTCACCCCAAATGTCTCACCCTGTATGCAAATCTGTCATTCACTCTATGTATCAGCTCTGGAGATAACTCAGTGCTCCTCATACACAAAAATAATCTTTCTGAGGTGGTGGCAATAGATTTTTTCTGAGATAAAGGGTAGCACTGAGAACCTGTGTTCACCTTTTATCTGCCCTCTTCGTGACAGTTGTGTTGATGAAGTCTACAAAGCAGCCTGAATTGAAAGTCGACTTGGTAATTTGTATTTTGCTCTCTTACCTATCATTATAGTTCATCATTATCTTCTAAAAGGTTTTCCATTGCTTCTGAAACAAGTTAAGTCAGCATTCTGTCTCTCTTTTCCTCTTTCTCTCTCTCCCCCCCTCTCCTTGAGGAGCAGTACAGCTGTCAGTATGACAATCTAACCACAATATGTCACACCCACTTAAGTGTTTGGAGGGAGGACTAAACAAATTTAGCTATATTTGATCAAATTAAAGTTTGTCTTTATGTTAGAGCAAACTATTAAGTGTCAGCAATAAATGAGTAAAATAGAAAATTTCACTTAAATAACAATGTTATATGAAATTAATAATGAAGATTATAAGGATTTCTAGGGACATTACCTTAATTATCAGCTCTAGGAGTACTGAACAATAACTTTTTAAATTATTTTTTTACTTTCTCAAGTCAATGAAATATTTTTAGCACATAGGATGTAACAGAAAACACAGTAAAAAGAGGCACAGTGGATTACAGTGTAACTGCTTGGCCTAGGAAGTCTGAGTACAAACCATGTCTGCAAGCTACTCATTACTGAGAACTCCTTCACTGACTATGTAATCAATTTCAATAGAGATTGATTTTATAAGTAATATGCCCTCAAACCTACATGCCATTTACACCTTTTATTTGGCATCCCTTAAAATTAAAACAAATATTAATATAAGTCATAAATCAAGAACTCAGAAGTCAATAAGAGTTCTCTGCTTATTGCAGAGAAGTAGCTAGAAGCCCCTAAAAACTCAACAAATTTACTTGAGCTTCAAAGCTTGAAGTTTGTTTAAGAGGTATTGTGAACTTATTTAAACTTCAGTACAGTTCTGGGTTTGTCAATCTTATGTGAAAAGAAATCCTTTTATTTTTATATTTTTCCCTCAAAAGATGAGAAGTTCAGCAATATATAAAAATAAACTCGTGTGCAAATGACAAAGCCTGAGTCGTGCATCAGATGCAATAACTGGAGAGAGACATACTTGTGAAAATTAGCCAGCAGCTTTTTCCAAATATGCACAGGATGAAAGTCACAACAGTAGCACAAATGTTGGGGCTGTGTACTCAGGCAGCTTTGTTGGCAGTATTAGAACACTAAAACAAACAAACAAATAAACAAACAAAAAATAACAAAAAGAAAAGCAACCAAAAAAACCCCAAACCAACCAACAAACAAACAAAAAAAACCCAAAACAAAAAACCACCAAACCCCTCCCACCCTCAAAAAAAAAAAAAAACCCACAAAAAACCCCACAAAAAACCCGAAAAAAACCACCAAAAAACCAACCAAACAAAAAAAAACACCCAAAAAACAAACAAACAAAAAAAAAACCCCAAACAAACAAAAACCCCCAAAAAACAAAGCCAGATTTCAGTGGAAGACAAATTCTAACTTTACTAGTATTTGGACAGAACAGCCTAAACATTAATGCCCCATCCTCTTCTCACTGTCAGAAATTTTCCTACATGTCTCTGCCTTATATTTCCACCTTTTGACCACATAATGAGGTTGACTGGATCAAATTACATTTGACAGAGATTCTTGTCTGACTTTGGAAAATATAGAAAAGGTTACATTATCTACTGTGACCCTAAAAATCTTTGATTCTGACTTTTGACCTAAACTTTTTGATCTCAAAGAATGATATATTAGGAACACTGATGAATAGGAAAGTAATGGTATAGGTTAGTACTGCTACCAAGTAGGATATTTTCTGGTGTTAATTAGATTTGTGATGACATTTTCTACACTAATTAGTTCCAGCTCCTATGAGAAAAATGTCCATGGATTTTATTAGAGTATTCACAGTTGTTGTCCAGCTCTCTCCTCTTGATTTTCAAGACGTTCAACACATATTCTGCCATAGCTCAGCTGTATTAATGTGAACAAACCACTCAGTATCATTTTCCCAATAGGAACCTGGAAGCTCCAAATCAAGAAATCTGCAGATCTTCAGCATGAAAGCCAACCAACCTACATCTTATTTGCATATCTTGGCACACCTTTATTCCATTTTACAGTCAGTCTGAATAGGCAGACAGCTGACATAGAGGATTTTATAACATCCTGAAGAGAGGAAGTGTTTAGGGAAACAATGGAAGAATCCCAATGGCTATGGAAAGTGTTGCGACTTTTTCAGATATGCCTACTTATAGCATACAATATCTTTTTTATCAGATCTTTGGACTAAGACTTCTGCCATACACTTGTATTTGAATAACATGTTTGTCATAACAATATTGAAGACAGTGATTTCCAGTCTTGTGGTATTTTTCACTGACATTACATGTGACAATTAGGCATTCTTAAGCAGAACTTCAGTGCAGCAAGATGATGGGCACTTCTTCTTAGGTGGCTTAAAATTTCTGAAGTAATGTTTTACATTCAATGAAATAATTGTTTAAGTTAGGAGTTTTTGCATAATTCCCAAGGTCTTCTAAAGAGCCAGGATTTAAATAAATAAAATAAAAACATGATCTGTTAATAGCAATAAAATGAATTTGTCATCTCTTTTCATGAATATGAAGAAAAATTGCAAATTAGTTTCAAGTCTGTTTGGCAAATCCATAATTAACCATACTACTCGCTTCTAGAAGGCAGGAAGAAAGTCTAAAAAAATATTATGGTCCTCACAGACAGCAGTTTCATAGAAACCCAGCAGAGAGAACGGAGAGTTGAAGGATGTTATTGGCTAGTTGCCAGGACTACTAATTCTTCCATAAGACTGGAGAACAAAGAAGAGGTGAGAAGCATTTTCTCTATCAGATACTTATTTAACAATTCTAGCAAAGAGCAATTCTCATTCACATCATCTGCTTCTGCTGTGAGAGAGGCTCTGAGAATGCAGCCATGGGGAGGCCTGTTTTGATCAAGTCTGCTGCTTTCCCTTTCAAAGTGAATGAGATAATGTGGCTGTGGAACAGCACCTTTTAATCAGAGCAGTGGGGTTCCATTGAAATGTAGTACAATGCAGCTGCAAGTTAGTATTTCCCTAAAGCAGGTGTACACTTCTCCCTTTGAAACTGTGAACACAGCCTTCGTCCCTGTATCCCAAGCTAGGCCTCAGTAGAATCATGCTCAGCATCACCTTTTACTACTTGTCCTTCTGTCTCATTTCCATTCTGTGCAAAAGTCATTTAGATATGTGCCAAAAATATCTTTCACTAATATAAGTTGAACATTTTTTTTCTGGCTTCTTTGGTTTGGTTTTGGTTTTTTTGGTTTGCTTTGGGGTTTATTTTTGTTTTATTGTTGTTGTTATTTTTGGGGTTTTTTTCTTTGTAGAAGAGGAAGGCAGGTTGAAAGTTAAATCAATTCCTTGTCTCATTTACTGTTATAGTTAGTTTCACCTTCATAACTTAGAAGAATACCTGGTAGAGGATTGTGTTATCAAGTAGGAGTAGATGTTTTGGAAAAAATGAACCAATTGACTGATGTTAACCCTTACATAGTCCTGTGCTCTCTGTTGCTTTTTAGTACATGCTGTGCTGTTAGCTGTGTTTTTGTGTACACAGCATAACATTAATTAGCTGTAGCTGACGCATTTATGGACAGTTTAATGATGCACAGCGACTCACAGCTTCTGGAAGTCTGCCTAGGAATGAAAAAGTAATAGCTACTGAGAGAAAATAGAAAAATCCAGAAAGGTCTTCCAGCTTGAATTCAACCAGTGCAAAAAGGAATTATAGTCGTACTATTCACCTTAGTCCCTTTTGGAGCTGGGTTTCAGGGAAATGAAAGAGGATGGGCCTTTCAGATGTTATGGGCTAAAACTCAGGTGGTCTGACTGCCTCTTCTGCTGATTTTTCTTGCACAAGTTTCACATGAGCTATCTTTCTCTGTGAGAAGAGGTGACTTACTGCACAGCTGGCAATTTCTGCAGTCCCTCAGGGATGAAGCACAAGACTAGAACCAGCAAAACAGACTGCAGCTGGGGACTGCAGAATCAAAGGAATAGAAACTAGTGTGCACCATTTCCATTGTCGTATGAAGGGCAGATCAATAATTCCTCATCTCTGTAGAATGACAAACACCTTGCAACAGCCTTGCCTGAGTTTCACACCCCCAGCAGCAGAAAATGGTTCTTTACCTAAGAAATTTAACGGCGTAAGATTTTTATCTCGAGAGCTATAAACTTGAGTTGTGCTTTCACTTAAATTTATGGCTGAAAGTTTAGAGACTAATAGAATGGAAAACATGAATGTCTCAAACTTAAATTAGAGAGCTGGCCTTCACAGCTGGAAGTTCAGAAAAAAATCTCTATTGAAACAAGTACAGCAATGACATATAATATATTCTCATAGTAGTACCATCTCATTAAATAGAAACTTTAAATGAGCAATCTATTGCAAAAAAAAATGAGAGAGTAAGACAGTGATGTGCAATGATTGCATTATGTTTTATCTATTCCTCACTGTGATTCTTGAAAAATAGGAAAGTGGAACACAATCACAGAAAGGATAACATAGTTGAATAGTTGAACCCTGCTTTCTTTATACGTCCCAGACAAAGTAAACCAGAGGTGGACATTAGTGAGATCTTAAGAAATTAGTGGATTATCAAATCATTGAAGTCAAGAAAGCTGGTACATTCACTACATATAAAACATATAAACTACAAATAAGACTACATTTTCAGTTTAATGGAAGGATTTGTTGAACATTTTATTAAAAAGCATGTCGAGTAATGAGAATGGGAATGCATTGAAAATTAAACAAATAGATTCTCATGAAAATGCAGAGTTTTAGACTTTCTTCTGGGAGTGTAAGAGCTTAGAAACTTATATTAGACGTGGACATTTCAGCCCATGCAGGGGATCTTAGCCTCATCCAGTTCTTCCATAAAGGAGGACACTTAACTTGAGATCCCAGCTCAATATATCCACAAGAGACCCACAGGTAATAGCTCTCCTTTTGTAAGATCTCTTTTCCTTGAAGCAGGGTTTAGAACAGAATACTTATTTCTTACAAAGCTTCTATTGGAATTTTGTATGTCAAATTAATATTATTCCTCGGGGATTTTTAATTTAAGATCCTACAGACTCTGCATTATATAATCTTTATTAGACTCCCAGTTTTCTTTGCACTCACTGCACCTCTGAGGCTCAAACACTATGACTGTTACTTGCAGTTTCTCTCACAGTATAAGTGATTTTATAGCACAAGTGTAGGAAATAAGAAGAAATCAGAAATGAAAAACATTTAGCAGAAAATATCTAAACAATAACAGATGAGAAGGAAATAGGAAAAATTAAATGTAAAAATTATGAGGCTCCAAATCAGCCTTATTCCTGAAAACTAAGCCTATGTTTGATTAAATAAGGGAACTGATTATAATGAAACATAAAGGGAAAGATATTTGTGATTAAGCTTCATACAAACGTTTCAGCTAGTGATTCTAATCTTGTAAACAGGCAAAACTTGATCTAGCATATTTAAAATATATATTTCAAGATTAAATGAATTGTCATCATTGTGAGCAGATTTTTAAAAATCAATTAAAAGGAAGTTCTGGGAGACCAGCTCTGATTTGGGTGAAAAATTTTAAAGTGACAACATTAAGACAGATAAATTGTGCCCAAGCCATTCAAATATATATTAATGACAACATGAAGTGGAATATTTAGTAGAAGACATTTTCAGATTATGCTTTAGAGAATCACAGAATATCCTGGGCAGATATCTAGACTAAAACACACTGAGTCTCAAAATCTGATTCAACATCGTGCGCAATCAGGGAAAAGATCTGAAATAGTACCGGCTTCAGATAAATGACAAGTAAAACTCTTATCTACTTCAAAAGTAGAAAATATCCTTTCGGCCCCCAGTAGAAATTACTGTTGAGTCCTACTAGACTCGGTCTTTTTCTAAGGACTTGCATTTCTAGGTTTTTCTTTCCTTCTCCTCTCCTTTCATAGACAGACTGTGTTACATTGACTCTCATTCCTCAGCTTTATACATTTCACTGGTTCCCACTCAACCATGTCATATCCTTTTTTTCCCTGCCCTTTCCTTTTCTTTAAATTGAATTTTTTAAATACCTATTTGCTTCTTTTTCTCATTTTTTTTTCTTTTCTTTTACTAATTTTAAAATCAATTTATGGGAAGCCAAATTATTTCTGTTTGGATTTATTCCAACAGTTCCATCCTCTCTTAATCACATAATTCCACTAAGGCATTTATCATTTATCTATGCAGTAAAGAGCCTTCCCATTGATGCACACACCATGCAGGTATGGAGAGCTTTTAAATTCCATCCTTTGTGCAGTCAGTAGGTTTTCCACTTTAGATGGGAAAACAACAGAAATTTCAAACAAATATGTAAAAGCAAGCTAATTTCAGGACGTACTGTAGTACTCCAAAGCTAACTCCATTGCATCCAAAGACCATTTCCAGTTAAATTTTAGGACAAACTAACCCCATACACAAACACACACGTGTATATTTCCCTCCTTCCAGAAAACAAACCCACAGTGTAATGGGACTAAGAGGGCAAAGAAATCATGGAATGTAATTTATCAAAAAGATGGGCAAACAGAAGCCTATTAGCTGTGCTGAAACAAATCATCCACATTCTGCAGTACAGCAAGGGAGCTTTTCAAATACCTACTACTGCTTTATATATTTCTATAGGAATTCCAGGAAATATAGAGCTGTGAATTTGCAATAAAATTCTACTTTCCAACCTCTCCCCACTTTTGGAACCTCTCTCCCACCACCGTTTCTGCACATCTAATATCTTAAAACAAAATGGTGCTAACAGATAACAAATAGGCATTTCTTCTTATTTAAAAAAAAAAATAAAAAACTGAATTAGTTTTTTTATAACAGTCTGAACAATTAAAAATGCTTCTTACCCACATGCTTAACATCTATGATCTCTTTACTCCTACTGGATTGATCCAAGTACTCTAACACATGAGAGCAGATCCCACAGTATGCCACTGTTCACAAAGTGATGATGTAAGAGGCAGATGATATACACATAGAAGTGTATTTTTAATTATTAGTTAATAAATCAACTTTTAAAATGTGTGTAATAAACCTGGGTTTTGAAAAGCAAACATAGTACTTAATAAAGTGAGGATTTACTGCCCTATGATGTCCTCTCTTAATTCCCATTAAACCATTTAAAAATCAACAAAATTAAGCTTGCCATAAAGATAACAGTTCAACAGTTGAGTGTTGCTATGCTAGATTACTTGGCTTGATTTCCAGAAGATATGGCAAACACAAGTAGCTCTAATATTTCTTTTCACGAGTCAACAGTCATATATCACAAGGCTTGTTTCACACAGACCAAAGCAATTCAATCCTCTCTGAGGTCTGGTTTAAACCAATCATCTAGAAAAAAAGGATCCTATAGCCCACTGTGTTACTGCTGAACGCACAGAAGAAATTTTTCATGGAATTGTAAGATCTAGCCAAGAACAGTCATTTATTGAGATAGAACAAAATAGTCATCCAACCTGGGGATTAAACCTCAAAACTGACAGCAGATTTTAATTAATTAGTCATACTCTGTTTTGAAGATCTTGACAGCATTTCATTTTTTCTGGCTTGACTGAGTAGTGATTACAAGGTCCTTAACTAAATGTCATCATGCACAATAGGTTTCATTCAACCAGAGAAATGCCACTTTTATTCAGATAGGCAACTTTAACCAATCTTCTGATATTGATTTTGCAATTACTTTTATATCTCATACCTATCAAGCTAAGGAAACATATAGAAGCCTTCCTCTTAAAGGGTGAACAGGTGAGCATAAATAAGAATTTTCTCTGCATTTATATTTGTGTAAATCTCCCAAGAGATCAGACTACCCAATTCCACAGTTTTCAGCTCCAAACTCAATATTAATATCTTAAACATGGACATATTTGTATAAAATGGTTTGCAATGTGACTTTTTCTTAGACAGAGAATTAATACATCTTTGGATCTCTAGTTCCAGACCAGGATGATTTATTTATTTATTTAGTAGCTCAATAAAACATTCAAAGGGCAAGTTGATGCTTACCACAAGTGGGCAGCTTGTAGAGATTGACATGATCCTAAGGCTTTCAATACTCAAATTTACTTTGCGCTAGCCACAGGTGTATAAGAACTGCAATTTGTGTAAGCCCCAAGAGAACTAATTATGTGTTAAGACGAATGTACATTTTACTATGTAGCATACAATACAAGAAAATTACCATGCATCAGGTTTTTGAGAGACAGAACTTTAGTCAGGTAACAGGTATAGTTCTGCACAGATTTATTCTGAAATCAACTCCCTTGAAGGCTTATCAAAAGTAATACTTTTTTCATTTAAATATATCTTCTTTACAGTATAGAGTTTTGCCTCTGAAAATGCTCTGAATTCAAACACTATATGAAGGTCTCCTACAAAGTTTCGAGCTTCAAAAGACAGTTAATTTTGTTTATTTTACTGGCAATATTAGGCAAAGATTAATTTTACAAGAAACCAGCAGCTCTTTATTGCAAAGCCAATGTCCAATGACATTAGGAGAAACCGACTATTTGACATAATTTCATGTTCATAATTATTACATAATGTTGTATTACAGTAACAAATGAGATGAAAAT
This sequence comes from Sialia sialis, assembly GCA_009812075.1. Taxonomy (NCBI): domain Eukaryota; kingdom Metazoa; phylum Chordata; class Aves; order Passeriformes; family Turdidae; genus Sialia; species Sialia sialis. The sequence continues at coordinate 34,498,028 of VRYO01002772.1, forward strand.
GTGCCCATACTTATGGTGGGTTGATGTTGGCTGGATGCCAGGTGCTCTTCAAGCTGCTATATCACTCCTTTCCTCAGCAGGACAGGACATGGAAAGAATAAGATAGAAAAATGCCCTCATGAGTCAGGATAAAGGCAGTTTTAATAAATAAAAAGCAGACAAAAATAAAATATTTATTTCCTACTTCCCAGAAGGCAATGTACAGCCATTTTCCAGGAAATAGGGTTTCAGTAGACATTTCCAGGACAGCTCTGGAAGACAGACATTAAAATACCAAAACCTTCCCCCTCCTATCCTTTTCCTTTACATTTGGTTGCTGAATAGACTTTATGTGGTATGGAATATCCCTTCAGTCAGTTTGAATCAGCTGTCCAGGCCATTTCCCCTCTTGTCCACCACCAACCTACTGGTGGGAAGGTGAAATGTTGGAGAGACAGCCCTGATACTGTGCCAGCATGGGTCAGCAGCAGCCAAAATGCTGGTGTATTGCCAACACCTTTCTGGTTACTGGTACAAAGCACAGCACTTTGAGGGCTCCTGTGAGGAGCATTAACTCCATCTCATACAGACCCAATGCTAAATTCATGTGGCCATCACTGCTATAAATAATTGTAATTTAAATGTATGGTAATTGTGGCCTTAGGAACCAGTATTGTACAACACTGAATTTGTTAGCAGTCTTTCACTGTCTTTTCCTTGAATTTTGTATTGATGTGTGTATAAAAGTGCATTTGTTATTCCATGGAAGATCTGAATAACAGATCTCAGACTTGGCTATTTTCACAGAAAGTCTGGGAACTATGTGCAGATGGCAGGTAGAAACACAGGCTGGAAGCAAAAAGGTATAATATGGTCCATTGTGGTAGAGATAAATGAAGGAAAAAGCACACCAGTTTAAAAATAGCCTGCTTGTCAGAAAATGTTTTTATGAAAGCTATTTCAGAACAAGAGTATTAATATGTTCTGAGAGCAGACACCAACCTGGATATGTTATAGAATAGGAAAATTATCTACAGTTTTAGAAATGCACATTATGAAGAAGCAAGGAGAGAGAAATCTGAATCTAGCTCTTAGGCTTGCAAAAACACCAAAAGGTTTTCATGTCATTCAAATGTGTTCATGGAGTGCATGTCAAAGTATTCTTGTGTTCTGTCTAAAATGCTACAGTGGCTATAAATGTCCATGGCAATCACAAGGCCTAGGGCCCTCTACAGAATACCATCATCAGAGGACCTAGAGAGATAATCTCTTTCTATCCCATAAAATCAAGATTAAGCTGACAACATGCTTTATTTGTCACTATATTTTTACTGAAGATGTCCTCTAGGTTCATTTAGTATAAAATCTAGCTCAGATTTTCTTACCAGGAAGTTGAATGTGTTCTAAGAATCATTGAATACTAAAATGCAGCTTGTAAATATTGGCTTATTTATGGCTGCTGTTGAATAAAACTTGGTCATTCTGATTCTTTTCCTAAAATCAGGAGCTAAAACCATAACAGTTTATTTTGGAAGATATTCTGATGAAGAGACTGACATTAAGGCCAGCAGTATCTGGCTATCCATGAATCTGCTGGCATTGTAGCTTCTGTCGACTGGGACTGACTTCAGATACAAGGTGTATAACCAGAGGTAAATACAGCAACTAAAAATACAGAAATACTAAAAATTCAGAAATTTGGAGAAATTAAATACTAGCTTTCACATGCTTTTTCCAGTGAATCCTTATCTTGAACCTACTGAGTTCATGTGAAAGAAAGAAAATTTTTCCAGGCTTAAAAGAGACCAGGTCAAGTGTTCAAGTAATATAACAATAATCTCCCTGGCCATTTTTTTTTGTATCTGCAGTTTTTATTCTCATTTTCTATATCTGTCAGGAAAGAAGTATAAAGATCAAATGTACCTGCGGCCCATCATAGCTCTGTGCTCTCCTCTGGAACACAATTTGTCACAATTCTGTGATTCTGTGAAGTCCTAGTGTTTAAAAATGGTGTAACTGAACAGGTCCCATCTGCATCTTCTTATGAGGAAAAGCTGAGGGAGTTGGGCCTGTTCAGTCTCGAGAAAAGACAACTGAGAGGGGACCTCATCAATGTCTCCAAGTAAGTGAAGGGAGAGTGTCCAGAGGATGGAGCCAGGATCTTCTCCATGGCAGACAATAGGGCAAGAGGCAATAGGCAGAAACTGCATATGAGGAAGAACTTCTTTGCTTTGCAGTGACCATGCACTGGAACAGATTTCCAGAGAGGTTGTGGAGTCTCCCTCCCTGGAGATAGTCAAGAACTGTATGAATGCAATCCTGTGCCATGTGCTCTAGCATGACTCTGCCTGAGCAGGGAGATGATCCACTGTGGTCCAGCCTTAACCATTTTGTGATTCTTTTTCCTCACCTTATTTATTTTCCTCACCCCCATTTATAAATATAGTTAATGAGGCTGATCTTTGGCATGCCTAATCCATAGTTCATCAGCAGATACAGGGAATATCCTCCCTCTGATTCTACAGTTTCTACCCTTATATATTTGCATCAGATATTGCTGTGCTAGAGCAATAAGCAAATGTCTTCAGAGAAAATTGAAAACATCCCAGGAATCTTTCAAAGGATTAGAGGGACTAGTAAACTGACATGTCATTTGTGTTTAACATCCCTAAGTGATTTTGAGCTTTCATAGTGGATTCACCTAAGTGAATCTGAGTCAGATCATCTTGAGCTCTACAACATTCTGCAGTTTCACAGTGTGAGGGCTGATGCAAACATTTTCTTCAGTACACAGAGATATTAATCTACAATATTTTATTCATTAGCCCCAGTTTAAAACAAAAACAAATGTTTAAAACAAAAACTCACAGATCTAAGTTTCCCAGGATTTCTGATATCAAGCTTCCTACTTTCATGCAAGCAGCTAAAAAGCACAGAATCACAAGGTTAGAAGAGACCTCTAAGATCAATGAGTCCAACCCATGCCCTCACACCTCAACTAGACCAGGGCACTGAGTGTGCCACATCCAGTCTTTTTTTAAACACAACCAGGGATGGTGACTCCACCACCTCCTAGGCACACAAATCCGTACTTTACTTTTTTTACCTGAAAAGCTTTTCCTAATATCCAACCTGTATTTCCCTTGGCATAGCTTAGACCGTGTCTTCTGGTTCTGTCAGCTGCTGCCTGGTGAAATAGACCAACCCCCACCTGCCTACAGCCACCTTTCAGGGAGTTGTAAAGAGTGATCAGGTCACCTCTGAGTCTCCTTTTCTCCAGGCTAAACACCCCCAGCTCCCTCAGCCGTTCCTCACAGGGTTTGTGCTCCAAGCTCCTCACCAGCCTTGTTGGCTCCTCCGGACACTCAAGCATCTCAACATATTTCCTAAACTGAGGGGCCAGAACTGGGCACAGCGCTCAAGGTGTGGCCTCACCAGCGCTGAGTGCAGGGCAAGAATGACATCCCTGCTCCTGCTGGCCATTCTATTCCTGCTACAGGCCAGGAGCCATTGGCCTTCTTGGCCATC
>VRYO01002772.1:34502534-34541706 GCA_009812075.1 Sialia sialis
GCCAGTTCTTAACCCAGCAGAGTGCTCCTGTCCAAGCCACGGGCTGCCAGCTTTTCCAGTTTTGACTATATAGGCTAAACTCATGGCTTGGTCAGCATGGTGCCATTCAAAACACAGAAATTGAAATTTTATAGGTATCACAGCAAAACAAAATGCCAGTTTCTAAAAATTAAAGCTGAAGTCACAGTTCCTATCAATCCCATTAGAGGAGTTTTGCTTCAGTTTTCTGCTTATGAGTTAATTAAGAGCTGTACAAGTTTTCCCCTATATATCTTTATGTAGTGATGTGTCATTCAGTTTCTAAGAATAGTTACTTGTGAGCCATTTGTCGAGTACTTGACATTCAAAACAGGAATCATACTGAATTGAAGTTATGTTGACACGGCTGTTTTTGCCTGATTGAAAATGTGAATTATGTTAGTGAACTCACTTTACATGACTATCCTGTTCTATTAGCTTAGTATTATCTATTTCTACAAAAACTCCTGCCAGAAAATGTCATACATATAGATAGTGAAGACATATTACAAAGCAAAAACATAGGCACTGCTGAAGCCAATCTGTTTCTTAAACAGGTATCTGTTGCTGTCTCAAAGTTTTCATTTTTTAGCTGCAGTATCACCCATACTTCACACAGTTCCAGTTACAGATGCAGGATTCTAAAAGTAACAGAATACAAAAGGACAAAAGGGACAAGCAACAGCAGAAACATTTTTCCTAACATCTTCATATCAACATTTCATTTCAGGATTTTAAAATTATGATTTGCATCTTGTGAAGTTGTAAATATTTCTTCAGTGGATTCTCACAAAACAGACTCAGTAGAGTCTGAATGAAAGTTGATATTAATTCTTTCTCTGCATTTTTTCTGGGATCAAAAGATGGACTTCTAAATATGGAAGGAGATCACAGTTTTTACTGTAATATGAAGTTGATTACTTTCTTACTATAATCCATTAGAGACTGAGCTGAACCATCACATTCATTTTAATTGTAATCCCAAGCACTTCAATCCAGTTCTCAATAAGGGAAATTTAAATTCATTAAGTCAGTCAAGATCTCCAGCTCTTCAGTGTGTTTTTAGAGATCTTAAAAAAAAAAAATAATAAAATAAAAAAAATTAAAGAGAATATATGATCTTTTTACCAGGTAAGGATTAATTTGGATACCTTGTTGAAAGACATTACAGATATTTTGTAAGATTTTTTCAGTTCTTCTACTTTACACAATAGACAATAAACATTCAACATCTTTTTCAGTGTTTGCTCTTATTGATTTCTTCTTTATTTCTGCAAACACATAATCTCTTGGTTAATATTTTACATTAGTGTCTCTAATTACACTGTTCTCATCAGCATGTAATTATCCTGTATACAAATACAAATATGATTTTCTGACATTCAACTTTGTGCACTAGTGAAGTTAAAGCAGCCATTTATTTACAATGGCATGGCACACATAATCCTAGGAAATCTAAATCACACTCAATTCAATATTCACTAAATGTTCAGGAGTAGAGGGTAATTCAATGTGCTGCTTTATACTCCTTCAAAAGGAAATACAGGAAATATTGCTTACTGATTGCATGAAAATCAGTAAGACATAATTTAAATTTCCAAAATTAAGATCACCCAAGGCATAAGAGCCTGAATTTTTAATAAGGTGATTGAGAGCTTGTTACTAGGAATGCTGAAGGTTCACTTAGAGCATGTAAAGGTTACTGAAATTCAGAACTACGTTACTTGTCAAAATAGATTTTTTAGTCGTTATATAATATTCAAGAATACTTTTCTTCTATTCCCAAAATATCTACCAGTATTAAATTTATGATCTGGAAATTCCAGGATTCTCAAAGCTATCTACAGAAAAAAGAATAAATCATCAGTAAGTCAACAGCAAACAACATGTTTCTTTCCCTTTTCCTTTGCAGTTCAATTGCACTGAGTTTCAAAGCATATTTTAAGAGTTTAAACTATTTAGGAGCTTTCATTTATCTGTGCTTTTTGTGTCAGTCTAATTTATTTAAATCCAGCTGCCCTCTTTCCACCAACTCATAATGATGCTGAAATCAAGGATCATAATTCTTAAATACTTTCTCTCTACTCCATTCTTACTGGGAAAACAAACAGACAAACAAACAAAAATATGAAAAAATACCACAAACAAAACCCTTTCTGATTTCATATGTATGAAAACAGAGAACTCTCCTAGCTTGTCTGGAGGGATGTTCAAGATTAAGTTAAGCAGTGCCAAGGAGCTGAGTTACTGAATTGTGTGACTTATTCATTTTTTGCATTCATATACCACGAATTTGACTGAGAAGTTAACTTCAGTGACACCATCTACTCCAAAAAGAAGAAAAGTATATCTAGTTTCTCCTCTCTGCTCTCATCTTTGCAATGAGGAATAGAGCATATATAAGAATTTAGTTCAAAAGTAGTAGCTCATGTCTCTGAGTTCAACAGTCACCCAGAACTGCTAGTTTAAAAGAAATTTGCACAAATAATGTAGTTCACTCACGTTTCAAACTGGACAACAGCCTTTAATGTATAACTCTCTAAGGAGGCTCCCCTTTGGCAGCCTCCCTCCCTCCATGGCATCATGAAAAAATTTGCTGCCTTGAGAAAGATCATTATTCCTTTTATAAGGTTCTTTAGAACTAACAGTGTCTGTTGGTTTTTCACAAAGTATTCAGCTGAACAGTAGGGAGAATCAGCAGCAATTCTGTCTTATAGTAATGAATTAAAAGAATCCACAGAACTCATCCCTGTTCTGGAATTCAGTCATCTCTTCTATTGAAAGTGAGAACATTGTCCCTTGAACAGTGTGGTCTGGGACATTTATATCAGGTCCATATTTGGAAGTCAGAAGAGACTCAGGGTCATTCCTAAAAAGCAGTGGCCATTTCCCCTCAGTTTAGAAAGCAAGAGCTTAGCAGTTCAGACTTGAGCATTTCTGAGGCACTTATTCCTTTTTTCCCAGAGAACGTTCAGGTAGTTCTTTAATTCACTAGGGGACTGTGGAACTATGGGTCAGTTGAAATTATCTGAAAAGAGAGTGGGAATTCTCCCAGTGAGCAATGTGGCACAATCAGTTTGGAAAATATTCTGGAGTACCACAAATAGACGGTGATAGACAAACTGTGGTAGCCAAACTCTTCCAAAGAAAAGCAGAGAAAAACTATTTGGCAGTCTTAGAAATGATAGAAAGGGATTTCTTGGTATGTTGTCTGTAAGAAAAATGTAAGAGATCAGCCTTATAACTGTCTTCACCTTGTGAGTTCCTCCTCTTATGAATTAGTAGTAAATATTTCTATAGACGTAATTTATTTCTTTGTTTCTTTATAATCTCTCAGACTGCAAGGCAGTCTAACTAGTAATAATAATTACAGAATTAGATAATTATTCTCGTCTCTTTCTCTCTTTCTCATTCTTACACTGTCATTTCAGTGATACAACTTCAATGATGAACTTTATTACCTTAATATTTCTTATTTTGCACAGACTGCTATACAAACATACAATCTAGGGAACACAGAATTAAATCACCTCAAAGAATTTTGGAATCTTTTAATAAGACTGATAATTTTTATTTTTGGTTTTTTGGTTTTTTATTGGGTTTGGTTTTTTGGTTTTTTTAAACAATCTAAGCAAATTATTTGAAATTGCTGAATATTTATGTGAGTCCTTTTCAGCTTCAATATTGAACAAGAAAATGAACTCATTCCTTTTCTAATCCCACACAGGAATATATTAAGACATACCAATTATGCAACTACTTTTGGAAGACAATAATTTAATTTTTGTCATGGAGATGTCACTTTATGAGCAAATTTTTGAATTGAAATATGTATTTTCAAGGTACTTGGAATTCATCTCCTCCGCCTACATGGGTAAACATCAGCATCAGGAGCATTAGAGGGGCAATCCTTGTGAGCTTCCTGGTGACCAAAAGAAAATAATGATGGCCAGGACAAGAGTAGGATCCACTTCTTTCTGGAAATTACTTTCATGCTAAGGCCTACAAACCTATTCAGAAATTGCGACACAATGACCAGAGCAAAAGAATTCCATAGAGGCCTTTTAAAAGTGCCTGTTTAGGAAGTGTTACCCTCTTTCATTTCTATATTCTGCCTCAGGACATATTATTTCTTTAATATTCAGAAATAAACCCAGTATTATAATGACAGGTTTTAAAGCTTTAATGATGTCTTTGCACATGATTGTTGTCATTCTCTTACTTTTCATAGCTAGCGCAATTAATCTTTTAAAATTACTTTGCATTTTTAAGACTGGCATTATTTTATCACCCTAATCTCTTCCTTTTTCCAGCACTTTCTGGTGCATACTGTCCTATGTCTGGACTGAGGAGACTTTCCACATGGTTGGAGAATTCATTTTTATAAGCATTTGGGCTGAAGAAAATATTAATCCATTACATGAAAGATAGGAGCAACCATCACAGATACGTTTTCTTTGCTTTTTAAAATATAGGCTCTGCTAAATTTCTTGGGTATGTCCATATCTGTAATTTAACTAAATACAGCTAATATATGTACTTATGTTACCTGAGACACACAGTGCCAGAATGGATGCCAAAAAATTCTAGTGAGCCAGACGTGTCTCTAGCAAATTGGGATAATTTGGTCAAAGGAAGATATCTGTATATTAATTGACCTTCAAAAGTTCCCTTATTGAGACTTGTGGAAGAAATGGCCACTTTTAAATCCTAATTCATGACATTCTAAATCAACATGGTAAGTCAGCCTAAGCACATCTTGAGACAAGTTTTAGTTTGTTGTAGTTTTTTTCTCCCTCAATTTATTTTCAAGAATCCACATGTCACAGGCTTCTTTGTGCATCTTTATACAGTGTCCATGCCCACATGTGTAAACAGGACTAACCAGCCCTGGCTTCTGGAGCTGTTTCTTTAGCTGGAGCATGCCAAGTACCCAGGATTGGGTGGGGAATGCAGAAATGCTCTAGCAATTGAGAGAATCAAACCTAGAGGAGCCTGCACAGTTCCAGCAGTAGGTGACCCAGATGGTTTCTGACAATCCATGAGTTAGGAGACCTCAGATTACCCAGTTTTCATTTTAGGCATAAAAGTCTTTCACTCTGCCCTTTACATACTCCCACAAAACCTGACCACAGAAACCACAAAGCTGATCTTTAAGTGCTAGACCAGGTACAGCTGATTTCACAGTCCCAAAACAATGTATTTTTGTGGAGGCTCTCTTGCATCTTTGATTAAAGGTGTTGCTCTTCTCATTTGCAAGATGCTCTGAATTACCCTTGTCTCCAAACAGCACTGAAGAAAGGAGGCTTTAGCAGCTCCAAGTCAGTACTCACATTATATTTATATATCTTCTGCAGATCATGGAAGCAGCAGACACTGACAATTTTGTTAGAGATCTCACAGAACATGATGCAAAACTCTACAAGTTCAAAGTGGGTTTACTGAAAGGAATAAATATACGATTAGTGTACTATTACAATTCAGATGTTCCAATATTTTTTTTTCACAGTTACTATGACCTAACTATTTGTGGTTTACTTAGAAAAGCTTGAGTTCACAGACCATTGACTGCATGGCCAGCAACAGCCACTCAGAAATCATTATGCTCTTTCTGCTAAACTAGTTTACACGTAAAGACATTTAGACACATTTGGGATTGAAATAGATCCAGCTAGGGTCAGTAAAGGTGTCTGAGATATATAGCAGATTATACATGTAATGAAAGCATGAAAATGGTTAAATTATTTAGTCGGGAAAGGAGAAATATTGAAAAGGAACTGAATCAGGTTATCCATATGACACAAAATATAAAGGAAAAATACAAAAAACTGATACTATAATCTGGCTTGTCTCACAGTATTTTAAAACACCACAATATCATATTATAAGGAAAATGGACAACAAATATGCAGTGTTTTATGAAGTATGCTTCTACACCAAATAGTCATATCAAAAAGAATTAGTACTGCAGAAAATCATGAACGAATTGGTCTTAACCAGGTCTTAAAAGTACACACTTTATAATAATTTAATATCCACTAATAATATTTTAAACTGCAGTAGCTGAGATAACAATAAGGTTAATCAGATCTCTCTTTGTGGGGTACACTCTGATACCATGCTGCAGTCACGAAGGAATTATTTGTATCCTGTGTAAACTGTAATTGAATACAGCTGGTTACATGTCCTGTGGAGGAAGCTTCTGCTACATTAGGTGAAGGCAGTACTAAAATCACTCCTTTGCATAGTGACTGTGATCTAGAATAACCAATCTTAGCAGTGACATCTAAATTTAGTTATGGGTGACACAGTTAAACACAGAATAACAGTGTTGATTATTTCTCCTTGAAAACTGCAGTATATTTCTTACAAAAAAATGTTAAAAGAGAAATTGTTTTAATTTTAGTTTTCTTAACTTTGATGTCTTAAATTTAGACTTTTACATAAAACTTGTCAAAAACCAGTAAAATGCAAAGTCGCTATGGAGAAGCCACATAAAACAGGAAGGATTTGGGGCTGATGCACTTTTTGGCTTGGGCTCATTATAAAATCACGATCTCCTGGGAATTCTTATAAACAAAAGCAATAACAGCATAATAATTCTACGTCAATAACATGCAAAAATCTCAGAACTGAAATGATGTTGAAATGCAAGATTTACGCATAGTTTGTCTTTCATTAAGTTATGTTGTAAGTCATTCTAGAAATTCAGCTAATTTATCCTTTTAATTGAGGTACTCTTTCAAGCTGTCAAACTTATAACCATTCCTGTTCATCAGCTTTGCTTTTTCTCTCACTTCAGAGAAGTAAGTTATTTTTACCACCTTCAAGGTAAAAAAAAACAAAAAACAATGATCCTCATTTTTTTTTGGTAATTTTGCAAATTTCACTATAACAGGCAGTACAGATATGATCATCAGAAAAATGTGATATGTGAAAACTGGTCTTGACACGCTACATGTCTGCAGAACAACAAAATTGTTGTCAAAGCTTACAATAAAAGTTTGTGTCCTTCTTTTAACAAAGGGAGAAACTGAAGCACAGGGTGGTGAAATGACTCGCCAAGGTGAGCAGACAGACTGATGCCAGCAATGTTCCTAGAGGTCAGGTCTCCTGGGTACTGCTCCTCTGGGATATGCACTCAGAGTTGTCTGAAACCAGAAGATAAATGTGTCCAACAGTTAGTCCTATTGAACATGAAATTTCAACCCTGTGTTAGAAAGAAGACATTTGTAAAGAAATATTTACTTCATTGCACTTCAGTAACAATGGAGTTACACAGGAATGGGTATAATCACCAGGCAAGAAAAGTTAAAATTTGGTTCCTAGAGATAGTTTCATGGCCTGTGAAGAAGGTGTTTTGGAAGACTTTGTTTTGCAAAGTCTGCAGTTACTATGCTCATATATACAAGTTACTATGCTTGTATATGTTCTGTGTCACTTAGGCAAAATATGTGGAAAACACAGTGAGTCAGACTGGGACTTCTTTGCAAGGAGAAATATAAGAATCAGAATATATGTGCAACACATATTGCTTTTTCTGAACAGCTCCATAAATATGCATCTATTTAAAACCAGAGGGAGAAAGCCTAGCCCAGATCAGCTTCAAATCAGACTTTCATGCCATGTACTGAGCATCTTGGGATGAAAACATTTCTGTGGAAGAAGCTGCTCTACCTCAGCAATAAGGCTCTTAGCTACGAAGCATTTTCTATTTTCTTCTTGGGAGGGGGCTAGGGAGGAGGGAGTTCTGTTTTCTTCCATTCTCGTACTCAAATTGTTTGGCAGTAGACAAATTTACAAAAAAACAAAACAAAACTGGACCAGAGTTAATACAACTCCACTTACACATTGTGTGGCTACTGATCACAGTAGGATCACAGTGTGACCTAATGTGACACTTCGATCACTCTACAGCAAACAAATGTAACATCACAAACGTAAGTAAAACCAGGAAAAGCAGAAGCAGTGACATGTACCATGGGGAAATGTTATCTAATATTCTTCACGGCTGAGGAGATACAGGAGACTAAACAGAGGTGCTGGATGCTCTTACTGACACCCTAAAAAATTCATCTGGTCTCCTGATGCCCCTGCAAAAGATGGGAGCCATTGTTGGGCCCTGTGTCACACCTGCCTCTCCCATGGGAATGTTTTATACACTGTATGGCATGTAAAAAGACACCACTTAGCCATGTTAGGCACCTGAATTGCTTGTCATATTTCTGTGCACAGCCCTGAAGAACACGCAGTCAAAATATATGGAGCAAAAAAAAATCTATCTACATTTAATGCGGAGTTCAGTAAGTAAGGCTGCATCTCAATTGCTTGGTAAGTGTCTCTGTGGCAGGCTGGCGAGTCCTGATCCTCTTATCATTCAAGTCAGAGACCTGTTAGCAGTGCAAAGTGGTGGCTTTTCAGTCTGCACACCGGAGCTTCCTTTCCATAAAAGAAGTTGCTAATTTTTTCAAAGGAATATATTTCTAAATTTCAGCTTTTTCCAAGAGAGATTTGAGCAAAATGTCTTTTTACTTCATGCTAAGAATGTGGCACCTGAATTAGACTTCATAATCCACTTCGATTTTTAAGAAAACTGTAGGAAAAAGGTGAGCAATAAGTCTTGCCTGTGCATAACATGCATGAAATTGGTATTCATTATGGCAGACTGTCTGGTGCACAAAAAGACACTGATCTAATATGTGTCAGGCCATAATACAGAGAATGGAAGATTGCTTGCGCTTTCCTCTTCATGGCTGCTTTCTCAGTACTTTCAATCAGATTTTCTGGCAGCAACTTAGGCAGCAATAAAAGTATAACACAGATTTCTCTTCATTTCAAACTGTTACAATAACAGATTAAAATTCCATACTTTGTCAGCAGTCAAATAAAGCAGATAAACCTAGGTAGTGTGAAAGTACTGCAAGGTCTGTGAACACTAGACTGAGTAAAGCACAAAATACATATTCTAAATAAAGGTAATTCATCAGTTAACTGTAGCATGCATCTTGTGCAATCATTAATTTCAGGTTGTTTAGATAAATCACTAACTTCAACATATTTATGAGCATGCAATTTCAAGATAAATATGAAATTTAAAAATTTAAATGAAGCCTATTAGGCCTAGCAAAGGTTAATTGATGGATTTATCATATGATGCTAAAATGTACCAATAAATAATAAATCAAGTAATAATGAATCCAATTAATACTACAAGGTGCTACATTTATTCTAAATTTCCAAATTGCGATAAATCTTGAATCCCAACAGGAAATTATGCTTTCTTTGTATATTTTCATTAATCAAGTCCAGTTTTATGCTGTTCAAAACAATCAAAAAATATCAATCATAAGTCCAGCAGAGTTCAGCCATCAAGAAGATAGACATATAAGCAGTTATTGAATTACTTAAATGCCAATGTTATTAAAGGTTGTTTTCCTGTATGCTGACACTATACTGTTATTTTTTTTTCATTTGTTCCATATGCAGACAATAAATATCACAGGAAAAACATAAAAAATGAAAGAAAAAGCATGTGCTTAAAAGTAAGCTTATTCTAATATTTGTTGAAATTCCTGATGATATAAACACATATAATGTATAATCCTCTTTTTGATTTACAATCAGTTTGTACATTAAGCCAGCAAAATTATAAAACATTACATTATAAAACATATATACGCGCTATTTTAAGCATCTTTTTCTGTGAAACCATTTATCTTGTGGGCTGCAAAAAATAGCACATGATTTGGAAAACTTTATGCTTGGCATACCTGCATTCTCTCTTAGAGCACAGGCTCATATTAGGACTATGCTACAGCAGTTGAATAAATTTCCTAATCTCAGTAATAGGGCAAGGTGGAATACAACAATTCTCTTTTAAAAATACTTTTTATATTTAAAAATTTGCTAAAATCTAGTTGTGTGTTTATTTATTTGTTCATGTTTATGTTTAAACAAAAGTGTGCCCTACCACATGTTTTTAAAGGACAAGGAATCAGTTTAGCTTTACATACTTCTGTTTCTCTCCTTCTCTTCCATGAGCTGGGTTTCTGTTTTTCTTCATCATTTTGTCACAAATGACTGGAAAGCTTGGGAACTGAGGTTCTCACTATAAAAAGATCCCCAAACTATTTTCCCCCCCTTCTATGTTATGACTCAAATAACAAAATGTGTTATAATTAAATAAACTGAGATAAAAATATTCTGAGTGCTGGTTCTAGTCTCTATCTCTTAAACCCAAATAAACCATGCAAACATTCGAAAGTTTTTTAATGAAAGTTTTAAATAATTTATAGAGTTTCAAGTTCAAAAACAACTTTCTCAAAAGTACTTAATGTAAAATAACCAAATGATCACATGAGTGCAAGAAGAGAAGCTGCTTGATAGTTCTTCACTGAAACAATTAATTTGGCGAATTTTCCAGTTAATATCCTAATTCTCTTAATATTCACACCACCTTATCATGCAGATAGGTATTTCAGACTTCATTCAGGAAAATATTACACATTTTTCTTCCCTTTTTCCAAAGAGATTAAAAACTTGATACATACTGAGTAACTTCTCTGTGCAAGTTCCTAAATATTATAACAGATAGGGCTCATACAGAATGGGAAACAAGCTCTTCCAATTTCTTCCAACAGCTTATGGTAATTTATGTACATTCTGTTGCATTTACCCAGACATTTTGGAGTAACTTCAGCAGCTTGTTTCTGACAATATAATGTGAAAATCATTTGATTCAATTCTGAACTAAAATCACCTATGGCTGATTCCTTCCATATGAAAGAAATATTCAGTTCCCCAAGGTTCACCTGGAAAGGCAGCATTTTCAAATTCCTCTACCCAATATTTACATGTAATATAAATTTAGTTTGACTTTTTTTTTCTCTCTTTATTCATATCCAAGTGGGACAGAATGATTTCTTTTTATCAAGATGCTACCAGAGGTATTTATGTAGCAAGAGTTAATAAGCTGTTTCTTTTTTTCCCTGCATATTGGAATTCTAAAACATCTATAATTATGGCTCAGCTTTTCTTTTGAAATTGCAGAAGCTTGTTTTTGTTTATGATCTGTCTTGAGTCTGTATAACAGACTGTCCAGGCCATACAACAGTTTGTTTTCCAGTCTGCTTAGATGATGTAGTGTTAGCTGCAGTTGTTTGTTTATTTGTATTTCATCTTTAGGAGAATCTGGTATGCACCAGAGAGCTCTGTTTTGATAAAACCATTTTATTACAGCTTGGCATTTCTGTCTTAGTTTCTATTTGTGCTTTCTTTCCTTGTTCCACAAAAACTAAAGGAAGCCTGGCCCAGCCTTAACATAAGTTCAGTGTTATGTATGCAATGCTTCTTACAACTTACAAGCTTGTTATTTCAGAATGTTGCTACAGAGAATAATTTTAGCAGGTTAGTTATTTCCTCCACTACCTCACTTGTAGTATATAAGGACCCTTGTTTTATGTTTAAAATTAAACATTTTTCTCTGTTAACAGTATTAATACTGGTAATCAAGTTTATAAACATCTGTCAATAAATAGTTAAGGATAAATCACAAACCATCCTTTCAGACTTATTTTAGAGACAATATTTGCTTGCTTTGTGCAATGATAGTATTTACACTGGTAAAACAAACAAACAAACAAACAAACAAGCCCAAAAAACAAAAACCAAACAACAACAGCAACAATAAGCCATTTAAAAGCCCCTTATCTAAAAAAAACACCAAGTCAACACTCAAATGAAGTTTGAATATTTGAGGGAAAAAGTCATATCCTCCTTGTTTGTAAATTATTCATCTAGACCTGGTGAAATTTACCCTGCAAGATTTCAGCTTGTTGAAGCAATAAAGAATATTAGGGCAGGACAGTCAAGTTTCCAGATTATTAACAGGACAAAAACAATGATCATCTAGAAGAAGGAATATCCAGAGTGTTTTAGGGGTATCATTATATTTTCAAGCTCAGAAAACTTCTTGGACAGACTGTCTGTTGGTAAGGATACTGAAGAGACCAAGAGGCCAAGTAGCAGTCAAAACAAATTTTAAGAACTAATTACACAATTTCAAAGAAACTTCAATCTCTAGTAAGGGAGAAAAAAGTTTTGCTGTCATATACCATAATGTGAGTAGTGTATGTGACACCACATCTTATTCTCACTACAAATGAGTGAAAATTCATCTACATCAAAATATTGTGGCTTGCATGTACAATTAGCTAGAGATTCATACTGAAAAAACAGGCATTGTGGTGCAGTGGAGTCAAAACAGAAGATTGTTTCAAGTGGTGTTCCCCAGATGTCTGTTTTGAAACTGGAATAATTTAATATTTTCATTAATTATATGGACAGTGAAATAGAGGCAATGTTTATTAAATTTACGAATTATACCAAATTCAGAACAGATCAAAGCACATTGAAGCACAGGGATGGAATTCAAAATTATTTCCAAGAGGATAAAATAGTAAAAAGTAAGTAGAGTGCAATGCAAAATGGGAAGAAAAAAATAACACTTTAAAGTAGATATAAATGATCCCATGTACAACATTGAAATCAGTGAGTTAAACTGCAGTGCCGCTAAAAAATACCAGAGTACCTGTCTGGCTTAGCTACTCATCTAGAACAGTTGGATATATCTCATAGTATGATGCCTGCCCTGCAGAAAAAACATGTCACCACTGGCCTTGTGTCATATCCTGAGGTCACATCTGCATGGCTCAGGTGTGCTACAGCATCTCAAATGGCCCTCGGCATCTGTGTGTGTGGGCAAGAGACAGGGTCTTAAATAATTGCAGCCGGTGGAGCCCAGAGGACTGCTCAGCTCACCTGAAATTCGGCATATACACACTGTCAAAGGAACAGCTCTCCAGGCAGTGCTGGGTTGGATTCAGTGAGATCCAGATCCCACTTCAGGAGAGCCCAGGTTTCCCACTGGTGTTGTGTCCTACCTTGGCAGCCCCATCTGCATCCCTCAGATAGATGGAATATTTCAGATGATATTGGGCACCAATGTGTGGGCAGCTCAATCAGACTTTACATTTCCCCAGACTGTCATGGATCCCTATGACTTTGTATTGTCTATAAATACAGAATTTCAGCTATGTGTGTGTGTGTGTGTGTGTGTCAGAGATGTGACTGACACATTTAGGTTTATGCAGCTGAGAAGAATCCAGCCTGACAGGATGTAAAGACTCCATTTGGCTATCTCAACAGGACTGAGTAAATATATAAGAAAAGAAGACTCTAGGCAAATGTGTTAAAAAAAAAAAAAAAAAAAAAAAAAAAAAAAAAAAAAGTTGAAAATGAAGGCTAAATTCCTTGTCTGTGCAATAAAGACAAGAAATAGTGGTCCTGTGCTCCTAAATTGTAGAGAGCTGTAATTTAGACACAACTTTCGGTCAGTAGTGAGGGTGAAATTTGTCTTGGAATATTGTGGAATTTCTATCAGTGGAAGTTTCCAAAACACAGTAACTGACATCCTCCAGAACAGCCTGGCATCATTGCCAATGCCAAAAATCAGCTGTCTACTTTTAAAAAATCCTGAACTGTCTGTAAAAATATTGTGATGGTTTAGGAATGGTATTCTTCAATTTGGTGCTCCCACTGAAAACACTCCAAACCATGTGCTGTCAGGTGTTGATGTAACAACAATTTACTATAAACAGCAGTGAAGTAAGAAAATGAACACTAAGAGCAAAAACTAGCAATAAACAGCAATAAATTTATACAGGAGATACAAGTGATTCACATGCAAACACTCACTGTGGAGTCCAGCAATATCCTGGCCCTGAAGAGACCCCTTCCTCCATCCCCAGAAATGATGGGAGCTGGTATAGAATAGGGTATATATGGGGTATAGACCCTGCAGGGTCCTAGCCATGCCCCCTCCTGACTACTGCAAAAATTAACCCTGTCCTGGCCAGAACCAGGACAATTATCCTGTGCCATATACTTACAATTTGTTATAACCTGTGTATTACACACATAGCAGCTGGAGCCAAGAGCTCCACATAATATGACTTTGTATCACTTTTCAAAATCCCATTTGTAACATGCAATATTCCTACAGTGTAACTCAGGTTGAGAAGCATTCCGGCATCTCTAGAGAACCTGCTTCTCCTCCTGAAAGACAACTTTATAATTCCCTTTGGATCATATTTTTGATTGCCATATTATTGTTTGGGACTAATTACTTGTCTCTTGTGCCAAAGATCAGCATGGTTTGCACAAGACTGGCTTTGTTTGTTTGAACCTCTAGCTGTCGTTTTCTTTTTTCATGGAATCATCATCTACCTTTGAAGCTAGATCCCTTCTGCACCAATAGTTTCACAGTCTGACTCTGCCTCTTACAAGTATTTGCTAAACTGTAGCTGCTAAGCAATGTAGGCTCACCGAGCTGAACATTTGCCAGGAGCTATTTGGCATACGGTCAGGATGAGACTGCTACAGAGGCAACCTCAATAGACAAACCAACTTCTGGAGTACATGTGCATCCCCTGCCTTATCTATATGCTTTGTTTATGTGAATTTTATATGAAATCTGAACAGCAAAAGTACAGATAGGCATTTCCCTGTTGTCTGGCTCTTTGCTGAGATTCTTTCTCTAGCAGATGTTGGTGGATCTTCCTACAGATTTTGTTGTAAGTACCATGTCTGTGTCTTCTTCTTCAGATAAAAAAGAAAAATTTCATGTGCTGGCCTCTAAAAACACCACAGAGCTCTCCAGTTAAGTCCAAAATTTGTCCCTGTCTCTGGACAAGCACAGTACAAGATTCTATAGAGCATTTCCAGCAAATTTAAGTGTTAGTGAACCCATTCTTTTGCCATCCTGTCTTCAGAAGAGAATAGATCAAACGATTGAGTTTTAAAAGTTCATGTAAATTCTATGGATGAGCTCAGTCCTTGTATGCATTCTTTTTCTCATTATTTATATCACATAGGCATTTATTCTAATACTGATCTTCCTCCACAATCAAGGAAGAAGCCAAAGTACCTGGGAAATGTTTCCCTTTCGTAATCAGGATGACTATTCTTTATGCCTTCATTTAAGCACTTCTACAACAAATAGTAGTCTCTTTAAATTTATCTTTGAGTTGATCCAAGAAAAATACATATGAATTTAACATACAAAATATTTAAAATAATTTCTGACATCAAATTAAAGCAGTAATTACCTAGGTATTGTTTTTACCTCAGCTCTGGTTAGTCAGCAGAGGAATTGCTCTGTTACATTCCTTTCCTACACTACAATTTATCTACTAGAAACATTAAATCTTATTAAGGAGTTGACACCAATTCATTCCCATGAAAGCCAGAAAGTAACAGTGACCAGTCACTAGAGAGTCGTGGTATCTCTTTCTTTCTTCAGGAGGAGAACCCAATACAGAAAAGGAAGAAATAAAATAAATAAATAAATAAATAAAATTAAAAAAAAAAAAAAAAGAGGAGAGTGTGTGCGGTTTTTTGTTTGTTTGTTTTTTTCCTTCAACAGAGCCAATAGGTTGTATCTCAGAATTATTCAGCTGAAGTGGATTCCTTCGGAATTTCTATTTCCTAAATTCTTCTGAAGATTTTTACCATTTCTCATTAAAAGTTGAGACTCCACACTAGATCTCAGGAAAATTGTCTGTATCTACACACTAAAATGTCAGCAAAATAAATGCCAAACACTGGAAGGTGTTGCTGTATCCATCAGTCAAGACTATAAATTGACATTAAGAAACAATAAGGCAGCATGATACCCCACTATTCTCAAATCAACTCTTGGCCCATGACACACTTCTTAAACCCCTTCTGTGCAACCCACTTAGGCACATATGTCCTCTTCTCCCATCTGCTCAGCATTTCACCATTACCTCCAGTGTGTGTGTCTAACTATGACTGGATGCACGCATAGCAGCATTTAAGTATCTTAAACTCCTACTCAGATCTTTTTTTTCATAATACATTTTTTTATTTGTGAAATCTCAAGATCTGAAAAGTCTGGCTGTTACATTTCACTGAAAGCTTAGATGCCTGAGCCTATCAAAGATGGGAGTCTTCACAGACATTGGCTTACTGGACAACAGCCACTGATCCAAATTCCAGTCCTAAACATAACCAGTAGTAGACAGAGTTGTTTCTGCTAATTGAATACAATGGAATATCATATATTTATACTAGCCCCCAAATCCTGTCATAAATTGCAAGCAAATATAGTATTTTATTTCTTTACAGGTTTGCTGTTTTTTGAGGTTTTTTTAATTGGCTGACTGCTATTAAAGCAATTGTAATAATTCCTGAAGAAACATGAAACATATCCCTTCAGCTGAACCCATTTTTCTTCTCCTCATAAAATACACAGACATATTTCCATTTAGAGGTTTGCCTACAAAAGTTAGGGTATATTGAATGAAATTCCTTCTCAGAAATAGGGTAGAGAAGTTGAGAAAAAATTATCAATAGCAAGGTATGGACCAAGTAATGCAAAAGTTTAATTGGATCCTGCAGACAGACCCTTAGAGAAAAGATATAGAAGTTTATGCTGGCAATTCCTTTCTATTAAACTCTCTGTTGAACTAGCAAAAATTAAAAACTAAACACAAAACTAATTGTCCTGGACTCCATTTTAATAAGCTGTATAGAGAAGGAAGACAGAATCAGAGTAGAGCAATGCAGTGTGTTAGAAAATGGGTAAGTGAACTGGAATGAAAATGCAGCCAAATGGGTGCAAAAATAAATACTATTAGAATATTGGAGCTGACTCATCCCTTCAGCAGATGATGGGGCCTGTAGCACTGTCAGGATCACTCCTGGCACTTCAAGGATCATTGTGGAGGGGAATGTAATAGTAGGAATGCGACAGTGGCAAAGACAGAAAGTGCATGCCACAGTAGTTCCCCATGTTTCCTGAAATATCTACAAATTCCTAGTCATAGTGGGCCTGAGAAAGAAAAAGCTGCTGTCACAATCCTGAAGGGGTAAATAGGAGATTTCTGTCTCACAGTAAACTATGCCAGAGACAGGGAAAACTGGAAGGGAGAGATAAGAGGAGAGCAGATGTTTGACACTTGGAACCAGAGAGGAAGCCTATACTGTGGCTGCTGAAATGGAGAGATCCCCTGTGAGAACCATGTCTTAGAAAGCAGCTGCCAAGTCAAATAGCCATTAAATCTCAGCAGAAACAAGCATCATTGCACTATACTTTGTCTCTTTAGTAGAACCAACAGCAGTTCACACTGGGCTAGTATCAACTGCACTGTACAAAGCCTGCATGAAAATACAGGCCAGAGTGACAAAAGCATGGACATTTAATTAAGCAGTTTGAAATTAAATGAAAAATGTACTGGGGAAAATGAGTGAAAAAGTTTGAAATCTAGCTCGTGAATTGAACCTGTGTTCTTTTCTATGGATACTACCTTATTACTCTGCCTTGCCTCCACATTTTTCCAAGGAGAATTTAACTGACATTGTATCATTGCTAGTCAAAAATACGTCTTCCAGTAAGGGATAGTGGTATCTGGTGCTTTCGTAGCTGCTCCTGAATACCTGGGCAAGAGGCCATGTAATTACTTCATGGATCTTGTCATTCTTGTCATAAAGTAAGGGAAATGAAAAACTCACAGTATGTCCTTCCACAGAATGCAACTGCTGTATATTTAATTTGGAAAGAGGAAAAGGCTTGCTATCCCAAGGCACACGTCTAACTTCAGTGTGGTAATTGGCAACCAGTACAGAGTAGTAGGCGAGAGATGGACTACTACATCAATTCAGCTGATACCTAGAGTAACATGGACAACTTCCTCTTCAAGTCAGAACAGAGGAGTTAAAAGCAAGTAAAAACTGAAAGAGAAGGTTCAGATTTTGGACTGTGCAAGCATGCACAGGGAAAAAGGAAGTCAGCTTTAATATCAAAAAAGGAGGATGTGCTGCTGGTACTAAAATATGTTCATGTTCAGACATAAAAAGTATATTGTCTGATATACAAAAATCTCCATGCTTAAAACAAACAAACAAATGAACAAACAAAGCGGTAACTTCCTCCCCCTATTTCCTCCACCTTTTCTTTACCAAAATAATCCAGGAAATTTATACTGTATGCTATATCAATCACATATCTGTCCTGCCTCTTCCAACTAGTACCACCTCTGTTTCAGTTGTGGGAAAAAAGAAGGTAGAGTCCTACTCACAACAACTGTGCACTGCTGCTGCAAACAATCTCTTTTTCCTGTCTGGCTAATAAGTGGAGCTATTAAGTCCCCTTTCTCCAACAGGAAACAGGAAGGACATAAATCATACTTCGTGAAAGGCCATGACACTTGACAACCATTGAAGATGACTTGATGCAGACCATTTATTCTTGCTGATTTCAGAAAAGCCATCCTAGTGAAATCTGTATAAGAGGCAGGACTGAGAAAACAACTAGTGATAGCTAGACAGGTAGAAAGTAGAATGAATAATGGGTCTGTGACTGAGAGATTTGAGGGAAATAGTCTTAGGGGTAAGAGACAAAAGACTTGGAGAAGTGCTAATGATAAAAAAAATATTTAAATGATATGTCCTTTGATATAGGAACAAGAAGTTGATGAATTACAGAAGAAGATCAGGAAGAAGTTTTTAGAACTTGGAGAGAAGAGGTATAACAAGGAATTTATAGAGATACTTTGGGTGCCTACTATGCTGAGGCCAAATCATGTATTGCTGATTGAGGCTACACATGCTTTCAGGAGCCAGTGCATTACTTGGTATGAATAAAAAGGACTTATGGGAAAAAGATTACATGAATAGCATATAATATAAAATTAACTATAATTGGGGTAGATGTATGACTAAGGGCAAAGTGAGAACAAGCAAGGAAAATGCCGTGGCCCAGATCCAACAAAATATTTATGCTTTCAACTTCTAACTGCTAACATTAGATTGTAATAGCTTTCACAGCAGGTAAGCTCATAAATCATTTGTTGAATCTAAGCCTAAGGCTGTTGCATGCTAATCCAATGATTTTAAAAGTAAGGTTTACTGAACATATTTACAAATTTTAAAAATATAGCTAATAGTATTAAAATAATACAGCTGAGGGAACTGTGCTTGTTCCTGCTTGGAGAAGGGATAGCTTTAGGGACAGCCAGCAGCAGTTCTCCCTACCTTGTGAGGAAGTTAATGAAGAGAATGGAGCCAGGCACTTCACAGCTGTGTGGGAGAGGAGGACAAGAGAGAGTAGGTGTAATTTTAAACAAGAGACGCTCAGGCTGCATGTCAGGAAAAGCTTTTTCATGATAGAGACAGTCAAGTGGGGAAACAGGTTGTCGGAAGAAGTAATGTGTCCATTCTTGGAGATCTTCAAGGCTCAGCTCTGCAAAGTTTTGATTTACCTCATCTGATCTCAGAGCTGATCCTTCTCCAAGCACGAGATTGAAATAAATGGCTTCTTGAATGAAAACATTTTCACCACTTCACTGTGCAATTGCTGCCTCATTTTAGCTAGGTAATATGCTAATGGTATATTTTATATTTCATGAAGGCATGTAGCTATGTATGTTTGTTCCGACTAAGGTGTTTTCATTCATGAGATATCCTATTTAATAATTTTTAGGGCAGGAATGAACATAAAATGAACTGGAAAACTTTATATATATATATATATATATACATATATATATATATATATATATTTAGTGAGCTTGTATGTACTATACATATAGTGCTCTACCAATGCAATAACTGATCTGGGGTTCAATCAGAACAGATGAAAAAGAAAAAGTTAAAATAGAGTGAAACTCCAGATTGAAATATGTTCCACATTCACATGAAGCAACACAAGATTGCAGGAAAAAATTGGCTTGTATTGCCAATAGTATCAATGCTAGTGTCTAAGTAATCTCCCACCAAAAATGGAGGGAAGCCTCTAAAATATTGAAATGCAAAGACCCCTAAATGGTCTTAGGTTAGTAAGCAGGAATTTTCTGGACCATTTTCCTACACATGGACATTTAAAATACACCTAACCTGCACATTAAAATAGTCAATTTAATTTCTGCAAGTTGACAACTTGGATTTTATGCGGTATAAATTTCAAAAAATGTAGAAAGAGTAACAATTTTAAGCAATGATTGTGTCACGTCATTATGACCAATAGCTGGCGCCGTGAATAAAACATAGGTATTTTATGACTATAATAACTAAAAAGTAGACATAAATATTCTGAATCAGCTATAGACTTAACAAGATGATTTTCTGATATTGATATTTTTTTCTTTTGTATTGATGCATTTATAAGCTAAGTCAGTCCGTAAGTACTCTCAGAATGTGCAACAGCTCTTTAGGAGCCATTAAAGCATATTGAACTAATGACCCATGGATAATCAAAGTGTTTCATTCACTTAATGATGGATCCTTCATTCTAGTTCCTTTGAACATATTGCATTTGATTTTCCTTTTGGTAATAAAAACTGGACATTAATTATCTCAAATATTATAAAAACCCTTTTGAAGACCCACAGTATAAAAATATTCTTTTTTTTTTTGTTTTGTCTTAGAAGATTTTGTTAAAATAAGAACCATTATTTTCCCTAATTTGTTTTAAGAACCTGCTTCTTTTTCCTAGCATAGTTCAGTAGTAAATACTTGAGTTGCAAATTTTATCATATTTAATCCACTGCCACGGGCACTGATATAGCAACTTCATGTCTGCATTCAAGGCAAAACAGATCCCTGTTGAGGATGATGTAAGAAAAATAGAAGTGTTTCGCTCAAATCCTTACTTTCAAAAACATTGTTCACTAGCAAAAATATTTGAGAATGTTTGCTGAACATGATGGAACACCTGATGATAACCAAACCTACTCTTCTTCTGTGCACTTTCTAAAGCTAATCAACTGCAAATCATCCTCCTGATCAGTCTTGTGCAAAAAAAAAAAAAAAAAAAAAAAAAAAGTCAAAACTGCAGAAAAAATAAAAGCAAAAACAAATCCAAAGAAACAAAAAACTAAACACAAAACTATACACACAAAAAGCCCAAACAAACAAAAAACCCCACTGCCATAAATCTGAAGAAAAAAATTACCAAAGGTGAAATGAAACAAAGTTAACAGATGGACAATGAAATACTTGTGACTATTCTTGGATTACACAGAATATTTGTTGCAGAATCAAGGAATCTAAATTTCAAATCCATTGTGTTGCCCAAGCAACCAGCCCTCTGTGGCTAAACAATTGAAACTTACATATCCTATGACTGTGAAAAATGTTAAGTGATACCATCACGCTTTTTATGTTAGCTTGGGGTTTTTTCCCCATTGCTTCCCAGTATAAGAATGTTAAAAGGAAAAATTAGCATGCAACTAAAGCATTTTATAAACATTTCTGACTCTGAATATTCAAACTTGTTATCTAAAAGAGTAGTAGAACAATGAAGGGTATATGGGAACAGGTCTGGATCTGACTTTTCTAACTTGTTACTTTGCCTCCTTCTACTTCACACTTCACATTTAATTTCTTGGAGGATGTGTGGGGCATTGTCATGGCAAATTGTCAGCATGTGGAGTCCTTCAGTGAAAGCAACGTTTTTTTTAATGGTTTCTTCTTCACTTTATGGTTCACTTGGGGTAATTTCTGTATTTGCTAACTAGTTTTCATACCTCTGTGTGTTTTTTTTGCTGCACCACACCTCGACATTACTTCCAAATTAATGTACATGGTATTTTAATATATAGGTGGATACTATTTCTTTATATTTTTTATCCCTTAAACCATTTTTTTTCCGATCTGCATTTCTGTAATTGACTATGAATGAGTTATTACCATGGGGTCTGAAGTGCCATGCTGTGACCCATCCCCTGTCATCTCATGCCCATTCCTATGCCAAATCCTGTGTCCCCTGTCCCCAGGACTGTATTTCTCTACCTTATGAGATTAACTTAGCACCACAAACAATTAATTCTGTGTAGAATTGCTTGTATCTGCTATCTGTAGAAAACAATGGTTTCACTATTCACAGACAACAAATATAAAACAAATTAGCTACAGTCAATTAGAATTGCTATGACAGTTAAACCAATGTAAAGTTTAAGTCAGACCTTGTCTTTACTTACTGATAGCAGGGTTATCAAATAACAGCTAATGGTGGGAAAAGTAATAAAGGTACTGTGTAGTGCATATTCAGTCATGTATTCATTTTACAAAACAAACCCCTTTTCTAGAGTTTTAAGATCTTCTAAAATTTAAGAGGTTGTCTCTATTGCTAAATTATTATTATATTTCATTATTATAATAAAACATTCCTGGTAAATAACTGGATAATAAATATTCTTTCTCCCATCCCTGGCTAAGCTTATATGATTAAGCTCCTGGATGACATCGTGAAATTTTCTGCTTCCTTGTATTACTTGCATATTTTAGACAGGTGTCTAACCTATTTTATAATGGGAAATGAGTAGTTGTGATAACTCTTTCCAGATTTTTTTCAACAAAGAATCCTTGGTCTTGCTACTCCTACAGTTCAACAGCACTGAATCCGTTAGGTCTTAAAATTGTGCCACAAAGCCTATCTGTTCATCCAGCTTTTCTCCAAGGGGGTTGGTTAAAGAGCCATAAAATTTTGCCTATGGCAAATGAATCTGCTTTCCTCAATATCAGCAGTATGTCTTACTGTCCCTGTCTCTTCCTTAAGGGACAAATGCAGGAATGCTGTGACATCTGAAGTAGCTTATGTTGTTTCCCAAAGAAATTGTCAAGACTTTGTAATATAACCAGTTTCCATGACATATTTTCTTAACAAAAAACAAAAAACAAAACAAAAAAAACCCCAAAAAACAACAACAAAATAAACCACACAAAAAACCCCCAAAACAAACAAACAAACAAAAGTAAGCAGGTTGTAGTTTTGTATTGTTAAATTTCTGATTCTTATTACTGAAAGAAAATTTATTTTAGTAGTCCTGCTCAAATGTATCAAATTCCTCACTGAACACCAATCTGCTTTAATGGAAAGATAAAGAGTACCTCTTTCTTGCAATATTTTTTTTGTCTTCTTTAAGGATTTTTAAATATTCATTTTACTCCAGAAAATTTCTAAGCACTTGCCTAAGTGCTGAGAAAAACTGGAAACTTTAATCCCAGTCCAAGTTCAAAAATCATGTGTGTGTGCTGCATTAACCAGAAAATAGAGGAGAAATATCTCTCTCTCTTAATACCACGTAAAACAGAACAGTTTAAAAAAGTGAAGATAAGAACATAGCCCCCAGGAGCTGCATCCTCGTATCCCATCTGAATATAAACACATTCATCAATTTTTATTTTGGTTCTTATAGTCTGCTAGTTACTATATTAAACATCAAGACTCATGCATGGATTCTGAATTCCTGCAGATAGAAGATAAGAAGTCAAACAAGTTCCTATGGAGATCTGTCGGATGCTGCTGAATTATGACAAAATTCTTTTATTGGGGTACTTAAACTGTTGATTTTTCTAACTTAGACATCAAAAATTTTAAACAGGATTATGCATAAATAATTCCATAGTTAACGGGAATTATACTGCAAAAAGCTGGATTTGCTCTTCCTGCAGGGAGAATAGAAATCTCCATACTTCTGTGTTCGTGGATCTGCTTTCTTGAGAATGAGTCTCAAGTCAACTTTTAATTTTACACACAAATATTTGTTATTCCTGAAACTTGAAAAATAATAATACTGTTCCTTTAGCCATGATCCCTAAATGAAAATTACTAACAGCTTTGCCTAAAAGGAACACCAAGTAATTTATTTATTCCAGCAAAGTTATTTTAGAATTCAGGGTTTCAAAGGACAAGCATCATTTTAAAAGAAAAAAGCCCACAGACTTCCTGCAAAAAGATTTCTATTTGCCAGCTGTACAGGCTACTATCACAAGTGCCTAAACCTGAAAAAAATAAAATATTGTGCAGCATTTCAGAGCTTTTATTCTGTGATTGTAAAATATCTGGGAGGTTTGCCAGACTCAGTCAAAAGAAGAGCACAGCATTTTCTCATCACTAATAACAATGACCTGAAGTCACGTTGAAGATTGTAAGGTCAATTTCCCTCTTAAATTGAAAAAAGGAAATAGGAGAACAGATGTGGGTAGTTGCTTCTGTATTTATAAATTGCATGACAGCTGGGTTAGGCTATATCATCTCCAGTTTCTATGCAGTTAAGGTATTTTTATTGAATCATTCATACTAATCAGATAGAAGTGTTAAGGTACATTTTTAAGCTATTACATAACATAGAAAAAGCTGCCAACTTCATAGTGTACATTCAAATTTGAACATTTTTCTTCATTAAATATGTTCAGGTAACTTTATCATATGGCATGCACATCTCAAAGAGAAAAATTTTCTGGATTTGAGTTATTGATTCTGAATTGATACAGCATAAAGGCATGTATGATAAAATGAGTACATTGTAAATAAAAGTCAAAATACATAAAGTGTTAACTATGTAATACCAAAGATTTGTTTATTTGGTGGGTTTGGGCTTGCAAGGTTTTTTGTGAGTGATTGGTTTCGGTATTTTGGTGGGGTTTTTTTTGGTTTTTTTTTGGTGGTGGTGGTTTTCTTTGTTTTAGAGGTTTTTTTGTAGTTTAAAATAGCAGAAAAAGTAGCTGTGCAACCAACACACTGATAACAATTGTCTCCTCATTTCAGGAGCATATAACACACAAAAATTCTCATTCTGCCCTATTTCATATATTAAGCTGATCATTTTATCTGATACATAATTTCTCATTTTTGACTCATTATGTCTATCTGCTGAAACACAAATTTGCACATGATACACGCCAATATTTTTGGCTACTATTTCTTTATATTACATTTACATTAAAATGCCAACTGTCTGCTTGTGGTTGACAGCATCTAGGCAACTCTTTCCTTTAAATCTCAGCATTCTATTTTAGCTTATTGGGTGAAGCATGTAAATCACATTTCACTGCTTTATACTGTGCAATCCATTTTGTCTAACCTATGCATTTTAACATTAGATATAGTAACCTATTGAGCCTGGACCTACAAGAATGAAATGAAACCTCATGAGCATAGTTTATCTGAAATGTCTTACATGTCTGTTCCAGAATGAGATAAATTTTTGATGATGCTTTCTGTCTCCCTAACATAAGGAAAGACTAGGTGAATAGTTAGACTTAAAAGATTGACTTCTAACACTTGTATTAGAGTACCAAGCATAAGCTTAGAAATGAAGTCTCAATTAACTAAGAGATAAAACAGTTTTCTAATCTTCAGCCAAGCACTTGATTCATAGTTTCTCTAACCCATGTGATGTATACATAAATTTTTTCAGAAAAGTTTTTTGGTGAGTACAATAAAACACTTCTAATAGATAAAAACCAGCAACAGACACACTGTTGGCTCACAGACATCTTGTTGTTCACCAGGACCCCAGTCCTCCACAGGACTGCTTTCCAGAAAATCAACCCAAACAGAGGGTTTGGTGGCTGTTTGGAAGTGGCAAAGAGAAAAAATGATAAATAAAATTAATCAGTTTTAGTGTAGAGTGTCCTCTCTCCCCGAGTTTCAGAAAAATTGGTAAGATAAGTTAAAGCAGCCCTCAGGCAGCTTAAACTTGTGCAATCAGCCCCTACACAGCAGATTGTCCAAAGTCCCTCAGTCCCTGGCGATGTAACAGGGGCCACATTTACAATTGGGTGACCTGCTTCTGAATGACAGCTGAAGCAGATAAGGAAAAAGGAATACTTTTCACATCACTCCTCACATCTTTTATAAGATCTTTTTCAAAAATGAGTGGTTATTTATCACAAACAGTATAAAGAGAAGACTCCCATGCCACAGACACATCAGAGTCCCCAGGTGCAGCACCATGTGCACATAGCTCTTGACCCCAAGAGGGGTGATATTTTTTCTCCCTCACTCCATTTCAGTAGCTGGAGCCCCTACAGGAGATGGAAGGAACAAGAGATGCCTGGGTCCCTTTACAAGATCAGCAGCATTTCCTCCTCCTGCAACCCTGTCAGCCTCCCAGCTGTGCTGCATCAGCTCAGTGTTCCTATTAGGGCCTCTGGGCACTACCGTAAATAGAGAGCATTAAGGGATATAACATGCAGCAAAGTCTAACAGTGTTCATGCGTCACTAATTACCATAATGAGAAACTTGCGGCACATCAGCCAAGAAGAATTTGCATTGATTGTTTTTTTTCCCCCTGTTCTTCAGCTAGAATAGAAAGAATTCCCTTGGATCCCCACTTGACCTTGAGGGCTTCTTCTCCTCTTTCTGCATGTAGATATTCCTTGGAGGTGCATGTAAGGCAGATGAATAAACACAGATTTAACCCCAGAAATTATTTGCTTTTTAATAGATTTTACTACTGAGAGTGTACATTTAAATTCTAGTTGTGACCAAAGAAAATAAATGTTCAAATTTCATCTGATTTCAGTTGGCACAGGCACATGGAAGAGCAATTGCTGTTTTCACACTGCTCCTAATTCACTGTAAGGCCCTGCTGCATGTTAGCTATTGATTTAGACGCTTCTGCTGATGATTACAAACAGTGACTCATGGATACCTATTCCACTACAATACGGTTAATAGTAGAATTACTTGAAGAGTAAATGTTCACGAAACACCACTATTAGCTAGAACAACTTCTTAACAACAGGGTGTTTTGTTAAAACCTGACTTCTGTGATGAATGTATGCTTACTGGAGAAAAGGCAACAAAAAAGGTTTCTGGAGCATAAGATATGATACTGAAAGGCCTCCCAGGCCATTGATTCCTATCCTCTGCTCTAACAGGCATTTCCTGTTTCCTATAATCCATTCAAAAATGTATTAAGCTCCACTTTAAAGCTACTTAAAATTTTCCCCTCTTTTGCTCTTATTGGAAGGCAGTTCCAGACAGGTGGAAGGTGGCTAGACAGTTGTATTGATCTCTAAATTCCCTGGAAATTCTATTTATAAAATGTTAAGCATTTTGCTAAGGATTTCCTAGTGGGTGTTTCTGATGGCTCAATACATAGCAATTGTTCTGCTGATAACAATCCTCTGTGTGTTTCATTTATAATGATCCATTTTACTTTCCTTGTAATAATAGCATATTGCCATTTCATGCAGCTGTTACATGCACTTTATGAATGTTCCACTGTCTTTTTTAACATAATTGACGCAGTCCTTTGAGTTGCCAAGCACCTGATCTCTGATTCCAGTGAGAGAGCCTTAAGCAATACCCTAAGATAAGCTCTGTATCCAAGGACCTTGTTTCAGGTATACATACTTCTTTTTAGTCGTGTATTTTACACAGATTCATACAGACTGGTTGGGATGGAAAGGGGTTTCTGGAGATCATCTAGTTCAGCTTCTCTTCTACAGCAGGTTGCACAGGATTTTGTCCAGGCCTGTTTGGAATATCTCCAGAGGAGCAGAATCCACAACCACTCTGGGCAGCATGTTCCATGAGAACGTCTGTCACTCTCACAGTAAAAAAATTTTCCTTATATTGAGATGACACTTCTGTGTTTCAGTTTGTTCCTCTAGCCCCTTGTCCTGTCACTGGGCACCACTGAAGAGAATTTGGTTCCGTGCTCTTGACGTCTGCCTGAAAGACATTTAAATTCATTGACAACATTCCCTCTCAGCTTCCTTGTCTCCAGGCTGCTCCCTCAGCCTGAGGGAGAGGCTCTAATCCCCTAATCATCTTCAGAGCCCTCTTCTGGGCTCTCTGCCACAGTTCCTTGTTCCTTTTCCTTTTTAGGGAGCACAGAACTGGACACAGCACTCCAGGTGAGATCTCACCAGGGCTGAATAGAGGGGCAGAATCACCTCCCACAACCTGCTGGCCAGGCTCTTCCTAATGCACCCCAGAAACAACTGGAATTCTTGGCCACCTGGGCACACTGCTGGCTCACAGACATCTTGCTGTCCACCAGGACCCCCAGTCCTTCTCCACAGCACTGCTTTCCAGAAGGCCAGCCCCAGCCTTTACTGGTGCCTGGGGTTGCCCCTAACCAGGTGAGGACCCTGAATTTGCCTTTAATAGACTTGACTGGGTCCCTCTTCAGCCTGTCCAGGTCCCACTGAATGGCAGAACAGGTTCTGGTGTGTCAGCCACTCCTCCCAGTTCTGTATCATCTGCAAACTTGCTGAGGATGCACTCTGTCCCTTCATCCAAGTCTGATGAATAAGTGGAACAAGACTGGATCCAGTACTAAATGCCAGAGAGCACTGATAAGTTACAGGCCTCCAGCTAGACTCCATGTCACTGACCACAGCTCTCTGAGACCCATCATTCAGCCAGTTCTCAATCCCTTCACTGTCCATTTCTCTACACACTTCTAGATGATATCTGGGATGAGTTGTTCCATCACCTTACCAGAATGGGTGTGAGGCAGACAGGCAGACACTGCTTTAAGGATCTCAAATTCCACCATTTCATCGTCACTCTGTACAAGGCTTTCCTTGATCTCCATAATCCCCAGCAACCTGTCCTTGCTGGTGAGATTAAGGTCGCACACAGCACCTCTCCTCACTGCCCCTCTATTACTTGGAGAAAGAAGTTGTCATCGATGCATTTCAGTAACCTTCTGGATTGCTTATTCCTGGCTATGTTGTCTCTACAACAGACATTAGGCTGGTTCCCCATTCAGACCAGGAATTGTGATGCTCCTATTTATCTATAGAGAGGTTTATCTGCTCAGTCTTGCTGGTCTTACAGCCTGTAGCAGATCCCCATTATACTACCACTTTTCCCTCCCCTCCCCTTAATTCTGATCCATAAGCTCTCAGTCAGTTCCTCATCCATTCCCAGGTAGAGCTCCATGCATTCCAGCTGGACATTGAGATAGAGGGCAAGACTCATTTCCTGTCTCATCTCCCAATCATTCCTAAAGAGCCTGCATCCTTCCATTCCAACACTCCAGTTGTAAGAGCCACCTACCATGTCTCTATGATGCCAATAAAATCATAGGCCTGCAGGCATGCTCTGTCTCTGTGCATAGATCTGATTAACACAGATCTTGTTATAATATTTCTAAGAGCATCATGTTTGGTTTAACCATACCTTTAGCAATTATAGCACATTTTTAAATAGTTTTACCCTCAACTACAAGGTCCACATTCTGGTTTAAATGTGGATTAAAATGTGAAAAACAAATTATTCTAGATTTTTTAAAGAAAAGTAAAAAATAGGTCGGCTTTTTTTTATGTACCTGTAATAAAAAGGTAAATGCCATATACGGTGCAGTCTATTAAAGTCCTGTAGTCACACTTGCTTTCATGACTCATTTGACTGCTCATCAATTCTGAAGTGTGGTTACAACAATGACATGTAATCAACAGAGGTCTCCACTGCATCATCCCCATGAAAGTAGATTCTTATTGCTTTGTTGCTTCTTAGCTTTAAGGAGCCAAACTTATTCAGCATTTCATCTAGCCTCACATTTGAAGGAAGCAAAGTTCTTACATACATACTATTTTTTAACAGAAAATAAACATTAAGAATGCAGTTGGGAAACAACTAACCCTACATATCCAACTTCTGTGTGAGTGCATTCTGCATCTCACTGGTAGATAGAATACCTGATGATTTTGACTGTTCCCTTTCTATATCTGTCTCTGACACTCCTACCATTATCTATTATTAAATGAAAATCTGACCTCTTTGAAGTTAATGGAAAAAAGCCTTCCTACTTTTAATGTGAGTTATTATCTTTCAGTAAGGTTACTGCATGGATCGAATCTTTGTGCTACCAGAAAGTGCTGTCCCTTGACTTGAAAAGAGCTCTGCAAACATGTAGATGCTCATGTTATTATATCCTGCTGAAGGATGTGAACATTTTACTTTGAAAAACAGCCTCGAAAAATAACAGCTAGTAATATATCTCATTGGACTGCTGTGAGATCATTCATAGAGTACAAATTAGTATTTGTACTGTGAAGCACCTTTGGATCTTTGGCTAAAGATGATGTATTTAAACACGAAGAATTAAAATTAACCTCTCCATGGAATTTTTTAGGAATAAAAAAGATGAGCAATACAGTTTAATTAGTAAACTAATAAAAATTAAAACTGCTTAATCATGTACAATTTATATTTCTCAATGGAAACCAATATTATGCTTAGATTATAGTCAAGATAATATTATTAGTAGAATAACTGATTCAAATTAATCATGACTGAAAATCTGATTATCACAAGGGATCATGCTGCTACCATAGACTTCACAAACCTTTACTTTTATCTTCTTATTACAACACCAAATTTCTCCCTCTATGCACAGGGCATACAGAATTTTCAGTTTTCAATATCTTCACACTGCTGCTTTGATATTCTAATGCACATCTTGTGAATGACAGGCCTCAAATTAATTTTTTCTTACAAAGAAGAGACTACAGACAAGGACAACTGTTTTTAATAATATTATTTACAACGTGATAATATGCAACTTGTTACTTGTCAAAACAGCAGGAATTGTGTTCTCATTCTATGTTAAATATAATTAGCTAATATTTTCCAAAGGGTATGCAGACAGAAGAGGTGTCTCATATTTTTAACTTTGTTTCAAATGTCATTGTTTGCCTTAATTTGTTCTATTTTAAGAATGCAAACATTTAAGATATGGTTCCAGTATGCTCAAAAGAAATACATTATAAAGAAGTTGGATTTCCTCAGCCCCACAGGCACGCATGTTCAATGTATGTACATATCCATAAAGATCTTTTAGAGGAAACACTTATTAATTAGAACGTGTATAATAAGTATTACATTAATTTTCTTCTGGGATTATGAAAAAAATACATCCAACAACACAAACTCCTCCCCAAAATAAACTTTTAGCCTTTGTATCTTTTACAGCACTTTTTTCCTGAAATAAATTATGCCTAATACACTATACATGTATTTCTTTTGGCTAACTAAAGAAGTTTCCAGATTATTTAGCTAGGACTAATACATTGCTTTGATAATCTTGCTTAATGAAAAAGGGCTCTACAAGTCTCCTGTAAAAAAAAAAAGCCCTACGCTAAAGAGTTCACAGTAAAATGATGAGAAAGGTGCATGAAACAAAAAACACAAAAAGAACAAAATAACAGCCTGGTGACATGCTGTAGTATTGTAGACATATTGTAGTACAGAAAAGTTGTGGGTACAATCTGTAGTAAATCAGACTAGATCTGCTCTTCTAACTGCATCCACCCCAGGGAGGGAAGCTTGGCAGCAAGCCTCAGAAATAGTCTCCTCCAGGGGAGATTAGTTGTATTTGGATGAGTAGTTCTTGGCTTTAGATCCTTTCTGGGCCTAGCATAGTTTATCCAAGGTTCCGGTTTCGAAGAAAAAGAGAGAAAGAGGGAGTGTGTTTATAAACATATTTATATTTTTGTTGATCTAACTGTGTCAGTGTGTATGTGTGCATATATATAATTTTCAATTTGAGGTTTGAGGAAAGAAGTTAAAATAACATACCAAAAATAATGAGAGAATTGTGTTTTGACTCACCTGAATGTTTTTTTATAGCATGAAAATGTGCCCATGTATCCCATATTTTGAGGCAGTGATGAAGGACACAGGAGCATAGGAAGTTCCCTATCCTAGTGGACAATAATGGACTGGGCAGGTCAGGGGGAGCAAAACCCCTCTACTCTGTAAATTCAACAGAAACATTTGTTGGGGTGTGCAATCCAGTGAAACACACTTGGATTAAATTTAGGAAGGAAGTGCTTGTGTCAGAAGAGAACTTGGGAACAAACATTTTTAAACAACAGGCATTCAGTACACTAAGACCAAAACTAAGGAGGAGAAACAAACTGCCTCATACTTAAATAACACAAATTTACTACAAGAAAGCCACTGGAATCAGACATTTTTATAAGGATCAATAGTAGGATAATTAATACACAATAAGTATAAAAAGGTCAAGTCCTTTTTAAATATGAGTCGAATTCAGCTCACCTATATTCAAACGTCTAGCAAATTTTAAAATTATCTTTTTCTTTTTAGAATTTTAAAACCTGAGTTAAGAGGTTGAATATAGAATCTCTCCAGAGACTCACTCCCTGTGAGAGATACTGTCTCTGGAGAAATCTGTTTTGCTGCACTAACTATGGAAAAACCTAAGGCAACTCCAGTCTTAATCATTAAGTCCCTGATTTTAAAAATCTCTAGGTGGTTGAGTACCTAAGTGAGGTGATTATGTGCTACAACCCTCACTCTTGCTTCTGTTTATATCTCAGGGGTAGCCGTGCCAATTGCCATTCATTGCCATGACAGGTGCTCTGGGGGGAAAAAATGAACAAAACCCACCCGACCAACAAAATAATCCCAAACCAGAATAATCAGGTGAGGCAGGAGCCAAGAAGGAAACAAAAGCGAAGGGTCCTATGACATCTATTCAAGCTATAGAGATCTCACCTGTTAGGCATATATCTTTCAGATTACGGACCATGTGGGAATACAAAACAATAAAGGGACTCCACCAAATCAGCTGCTGAGATACAGCCAATATCTAGCCAATATTATGAGGATCATAAGGACAGTAAATAAATCAAGGGGAAATCTGATATGGCAGTTTAAAGGCCAGGGCATAGACCTGAGTAATTATAAAACCTGATCTTGTTTTTTAAGAATTTAACATTAGATCTCAAAGATTTGAATGCTGAAGCAGTCCAGGGAAAAGAAGCTAAAAGACAGGCTTGTCCTCACAGTGCCCAGGCAGTAGAAATAAGGCAATAGCAGTGGGTATTAGAAATGAGAATGTATGCCCAGTGTATGCCCAAGTTTCTTCTCTGTAACTTTTCTTTTGGTCTCATGATGTGTCTATTCTTGAGCACAAAATAAAAAAAGAGGCTCAGGGGAAAGTGACCCCCAAATTCATTTCCTAACTCCTCCTTTTCCAAAAGAAAGGGTTGCAGGTCCTGTAACATGGCAGAGGAATTGTTTATTGGAAAAGTGATTTAACCAAGAGGATACAGTGCAGAAGAATTTACATCTGTGATCTCTGCCAGCCTAAATATTACTCTTAAATCTTGCATATCCTTTCTGCTCAGCACAAGCAATCTGGTGAATCTCTTCAGCATGTGTAGTAACAGGACACTAAATTAAAAAAAAAAATCTTGAATGGAGAAAACTTCCAAGTTTGCCATCCAGCTTTTTTTTTTAGACTGAAACATCTCAGTTCTGCCCAGTTTGTTTTCTAGATTATTAAATACTTTTAAAGATCTTAATTTCAGTTTCTTTTGGCCTCATTTTTCTCTTTTCTCTCCTACAACAATAATTATGTTTCCCTGCAAAAGTAAAGAATTTCATATTTGTAAACTTCTCAGACACTCAGGTAGTGCAGACCAAACAAGACTCTAGATAAAAAAGGTAAAAAACTAAATGTCGTGTGTTTCCAACACGCCTCTCTTTCTCTTCACGAAAACATACAGCATGATAGAAACTAGCAGACAGAGGTTTCTAGAAAACCTCTTACTGCCTAAAATAATAAGGAAGTTGTTTGATCATACTACAAATATTACTCAAATGTTTCTGTCAAGGTCAGATTCTGGCAAGTGTCATTTTAAATTTGCTACATGAAGTACTTTGTGTTCAAGTTACTGTGCAACAACCCCAGGGTTTGCAGGGTTGTTGCATGTAACTCTTGAGAACAATTTTGTCTAACGTTTTTATCTACATTTGTTGTTCCTTTGTTCTGGCTCTACCTGTGTTTCTTTTAATTATCCATTTCAGTTTATGTGGACCCAGTCTTGTTCTAAATTCAAAGTGCTTAAGGATGCATAAGTTAATACCTGTTAAGAGTACACTGGAGAGACTCAAAGCTACACAATCATTTTGTATATGATACACTGTGCAAATGAAGGCAGGCGGAAGAGTCTATCATTTGTAAATGACATTCCAAATGGATGTTAAAGAATACAAAGCATGTCTATGAAAACAAACAAACAAACAAACAAACAAAAAGCCCCAACAAAACTTCCCTTGTTTTAGGTTGTCTGTATATAGTGACTCATAGTTCTACTCTGGAGTGAAACTTATCTGCATTTCCAAGTTGAAAGTCAGCTGAAAAGCTATTAAATAATACAATATTTTACTGTTGTGTCCTAATATGGGAGAAACCTTATAATTAAAAAACTACTTTATATTAATTGGTGGAATCCATAAATTAAAAAAATACAAAGTTACGCATCCCCGTCTTTTACTTTTTCCGTACAAATAATACTTTTGCATCACCAAATATTCCAGCTCTCTGTATTTCACAAACTTTTCCATTAAAACCTGTGAGCTGAATTTTTCACTTCTGATGATATTGTTATCACAAAGCCACAGTGTGATACTAATATATAATGGCTGATGCATTGGCTGTGTTCTACCATTCAATTGCCATTTATTTTATCATTTCAAAGACAATTTTTAAAACACAAAAAAATCATTGGCACTCGTACATAGGGAAAGAACCTAATCTTAACAAAGTATAATCCTTTTACAGCTGTTATTATTTTAATCTTCTACAAAGAAACACCAGTTAACCTGGCTGCTGCCCAGGTCACCTCTCTTTGGCAATAGCCAAGGATGACAATTTTCTGGAGAATGCACTGATGCTCTGCTGAGGCCTGATGTGCTGCTGAATGTGGGACACTGCAAAGCTGAAGTGGGAGCAAAGGTCATGGATTAGAATGAATTAAGCAAACGTGGATTAAGAAAGATCAATGAGCAGGGACATAGACTCATCAGGCTTTGTTTAGATAATCTGCTTGCTCCGACTAACATTTTCTTCCAATGTTACAGCTGAGGAAAATGCACTTGAAGCTCACTCTTGTCAGCTCCTGAGAAACTATCAGTAAATCAGGCAGACAAGATAGTACCCTGAAATGTAAAAACTCTGCCAAGGACTGATATTGACCTGATCTCCAGATACTACAAGTACTGTGACTGAAAAGACAGGTCTGAAATCCCAGATGATGAAACCATCAGGTCGTTTGCTCTGGCTCAGCCAGTGTATTACTGACGAAGAACAGAGAGAGAGGCAAGAAATGATACTGAACTAAACCGTGCAAAAGGGCATTCTCCAATGCTATCCTTTATTAGTGATGACAGAAATGTTGGCAGAAGAAACCTGTCATTTCAGAGGAAATAGCTTGTAGAAAAATATAATCCTACAAACTGATCAGAGAAAATTCTCAGGGTCATAAGTGCTGTGGGAAGAAGTTGAAAGGAGTGAAGCTCCCATAAGCCACACGATGAGTAAGGACATTAAAAGTGTGAAGAGAAGAATTAGGATATTTACTGACAATGAGAAGTCTCATAAGGTATTTAATCTGTCAGTCACTAGGAAAAAAAACGAAATCCCAACTCATGTGGATAGGATTGACATTTCCTACACTGAGACATACCTTTTACTGGTATATACTCCACTAGCTGGCAAAGATAAAAACCCAAAAATGCAAAATATACCACAGAACTGAAACAAAAATTCTATATTATCATACTATAGGAACCACCTCATAAGTGATGAGATGTTCTGAACATGTCTCACCCAGAATGACCTCATAGGATCTCAGACCTTAACCTCCAACCACTTTCGCTTCCCTAAATGTCACCTTGAGAATGATCATTCTATATAATCTAGAAATAGAAGAAATTTGTATAGTCAAGTTGCTTTTCCCTCTGTTGCTGCAGGACTTTTCTTAGTGGTGCATATTAACTGATTTGATGCACTAGCTATGTCACAGAGGTCTAAAGAATTTTACAGATAAACCAGTAAGATTTCTGCTTAAGTGACAGTGCACAGACAGAAGAACTACCTATAAAATTAGGAGAAAGGTTGATTTCTTACTAAGTTACTGATGAAAAATACTTTTCTATCAGGGAAAACCTTAGGAACTGCAAAGGGTAAAAAGCCATACTTAACTTCCATCTGTTTTCACAATTCTATAGGACAAGGTCTGTTCCAGCACACAAGGAAAGTGCAGTGTATATGAAGATATTAAAATCAGAAAAAAACCAACAAACCAATCCTTTGTTTACATAACAAAGAAAGCACTGAATTTGTCCCTTATAGACTACTAGAAAAGAAAGTGACTTGCTATGTTTAAAAACTCACCCATTCTTAAAAGAATAAAAAACCTCATAATTTATATTTGCCTCACACTCAACTTGGTTTTGCAGTTTTTTCAGGGACAGAAATAAATTAAAAAAAACAAAGAGAAAAGAGAAAAAAAAAAAAAAAAAAAAAAGAAGAAGAATAGAGAAAAGGAAAAAAAAAACCCAACACCCTAAATCAGGGCTTTTTTTCCTTTTTTTTTGCTTCTCATTTTCCCTTTTTCTGGTATCCAATGAAAAACACAGGAAATAACACAATGCTGGACCAGAATTCAGTTCATTATAGCTACCATAAAACAGGAGATCATATCAGGACAAGAATTCACCAGGTCCAGCATTCTTCCTTCAACAGTCATGAGTATGAAGAACTGGCATGCCTAGTGTCCTTTCTCCTGGCAAGCAGTTGCGGCAGTAAGAGCCCGAGGGACTACCTGAGATGGAAGGCTCCAGGCTTCTGTGTTCAATAGAGAAAATGGGGCTGACCACAGTCCTTTTAAGATTCTAATTACACTGCTGGCTCCTGAAACATCTTGCAGCAATGAGTTCCACAATTTAATTACAGGCGTGATATGACAAATTATTTCCTTTGTTTATTCCAAAATTGCTGTATGAAACTTGCATTGAAGGCTCTCTAGATTTTGCATTGTGAGAAATTATGAACAGCTGAACAGTTTACCATACATCTGAGATAAAGCCTGAATTACCATTCTTCAAACAATTTATCTGGTTTCACATCAGGATCTCTAAGAACCCTCAAAAAATATATATAAACACATGGAAAATGTATTTATGTGAAAAACACAGTATCTTGAAAGGAGAGAGGGAGAGAAATTATAGCAGCTATTTGTTCATGGGTTCATGGTTTGGGAATTTTTTCTTTTATATTTACTAAGGAAGCCTTGCTTCTAACCATTTGCACAGGCGAATTTTAAATTCTTTAGTTGTGGGAATATTCTAAGATATACACATTTTTAAGAGTATTCTATTAGTGTAAGATTAAAATAATTCCTGAAAGTTCATAACATATATGATTACAAATTCCTTTTGCAATCGCTTCTTGATATTGAAGGGCACTTATGGAGGGAATGTAGGTGTTATTACAGTAAGTGACATACCATATGGCAAGTAGGATCAGGTCTTGCACACTGTTGTCATTTTTCCTCCGTACTACAGTTTTTCAGGATGCAATGTTTTCTTGTGGTTCTTCAACAGTCTACCATTTAAGCCTGCCATATTACAAAATGCCATTTTAAGGAGTTGCAGCTGAACCTGCTCACCATAGGTCAGCATTTATTTCCCAGCTGTCTATCACACTGTTATCCCACAGGTGTACTCCAGCTTTACAATTTTTCTGGGCCTCATCTTGTGATGTAAGGAAAATGTATTATGCAAGATGAAGAAATGGCAGCCAAAAAAGTAAATGCTGCTAAATGTCATTTTACAATACAACTTGGGCATGCAAATGCAAGTAACCTTAGAGGATGATAATATTTGCACTCTCAGCTAAATATGATGTGCAAATGATAGTGGAAAGGCCAGATCCTGAAAAGCCCTCTCCAGGGTACAAGTAAGAAATATAAATTAGGTGCTGGGGAGGAAGGGGAAGGGCAGTGTCCATTGAAATAGGAGAAATTTGGGGGTTTTCCATGTTTCTGATCAGCCGTCATGAATGAAAATTTTGGAAAATTTAATTCATCTGAAGGTTATTTTCTGACTTAAGTGGAATTTCAGATCTTTAAGTGTAGTCCTGTTGCTCCATTCTCAAAGAGTATCAGATAGTAAGCAATATAGACTGTACAGGCAAAAAAAGGGGAAGAAAATATATTAAATATAATTTAAAATTTAAGTATAATCATGCATTTAAGGGAACACTTGAGTGTTTCTTGAAAGCTCAAACAACTATGAAGACCATCATCTCTTCATTTCATTTCACTACACTTCATCTCACCCTTCCACTTTCCTCCTCAACATGCCATGCCTGTTTTCCTATCTGCAAGTCATCAGCATTGTTGTGATCTAGGATTCCATTTCAAAGTCAAACACTGATGAATGTCTACATGAAACATCCCTTTAATTGATTTAGGCTGCTGACACACACAGGTACACCGAGAGGAAGACAATAAAAAAATAAATAAGAAGGTTTAATTTATTTTTTTTTCAGTGGGATGTGCCACTGGTCAAAAAAAACTTTTCTCAAATTTCAGCTTGAATTTTGGATCTCCATTAGAAAACTAGTTTTATTTGTGAACTAATCAGGAAAACTGATTGGTAAAGGTCAACAATTAACAAACTCTTTAAAGTGTTTAAAAAAACATTTTGAAGAATTAAAACGGTAGTGTTAATAGAAATATTTTCAGTGTGCAGTCATATAGAATTGCAACAAAATTAGACTTCTTGGGTATGACGTTTTGAAAATTAAAGACCAGGTAAATGTGAAGATAACAAAAGTTAAACTCAAATGTAAAGGAAAGGGTAAAATTAAAATATAAATATGCTTTAAATTAAATAAATCACCATATTTTTTCATCATTTTGGAGTATATGTCATTATAGTGTAGTACATTTAATCCTATATTCTTGTTTCATATAACTTTTGGTGCCAGCACTGCAATGAAACTAATGCCTTGTTTATTCTTAAGCTAACTGATAGTAGGTATTGTCTGATAATTTTTGGTAAATTCTTCCCTGATTAATAATTTTGAAACTGAAATGACAAAACATGGCTTTATAGGCAAAATAATAGAGACTGTTTAAATTGGTTTATAACTGCAATTGAAGTTATTGTTTCATATCTAGGCCTTTACTCCTTCCTTTACCTTGCTTGTTTTTTTCAACTGGAAAACAAAGCTGATCAGTAACAAAAGTCTCAGCAAAGTAAATCCCTTAACAAGGAAAGTTAAAAATCCTACTCTCTCATTAATATGTTTATTTCATGTCTTATTTAATCTACTTTAAGTACAAATTTACCAGATATTTTCTGACTTGTTTAATAACTAGAAAGGACAATAAAAATGCATTAAAATACATGTCTTTATTTTTCTATGTAAACAACAAATATGACTACAGTAATTTCACGATTATAAGCCGCACCTGAATATAAGCCACACTTCC
>VRYO01002772.1:34542706-34577756 GCA_009812075.1 Sialia sialis
TGAAATTACTGTATTAGAATCTTTCTTGACAATAGTGTGGTTTCTCTAATTAATTACCCGTAGTAATTTTCACTGATGAGTAACAAAGACCTAAGGCCTATTCTCTTTTTGACTTGGAAATCTGGGAGTCTCTTAAAGTAAAAGGCTCTTAGAGAAAGCAGTGTTCAGTTAGAACTCTGTTAATTTTGTGCAGTTATGGCCTCTTGCTTCTTTTATATGCTTTCATATTAATTTCCTATTGAAAGGTTTGCATTTAAATAACAACAGCGGCAAGATTTATGTCTAAAATA
Organism: Sialia sialis; assembly: GCA_009812075.1. NCBI lineage: Eukaryota > Metazoa > Chordata > Aves > Passeriformes > Turdidae > Sialia > Sialia sialis. The sequence goes on from VRYO01002772.1 coordinate 34,542,997, forward strand.
CTGGCAAAATCTGGAGCTTGTAAAGCAATAAAATAATAGAAGGTACAAGAAAAAAAGTCAAATATTTATCACTGATTTGACAAAACTTTACAAAGAAGCCATTATATTCCAGACAATTTTTTTTAAAACTTGTACTAGTTCAATATTAGTTAGAATTAAAAGCTCTTCTAAATTAAGAATTCCTTATAAAAAAGCAGAACAAATGTTTTTATTATCTAGAATTCTTTTTCGTGGCAGGTCTAATAAATAAATGGGAAAGATATTTCAGCAGGCTGAAAAAATATTAAATTAATGGTAATTTTTTATATTTTGTATCACAAAAGAAAAAAATTTAAATCCTCCTCCTTAAAGAGTACTTCATGTCATGTGTGTAGCTTCTGTTTAGTAATAGCATTTGTTATTGCACAATGCTTATGTGGAGAACTTCAAACATACTGCATAAATGCTCATGTTCAACTGTCATAATTGATCTTACCATTACCTCCAATTGCAGAAATGCCAATAACTTCAAGTTGTTGCTGCTAGTTTGCCTTTGAAAACAAGCTATTAAAATTCTCTCTTTCTTAAAAAGAACAACTTCTTTGCAGTGAGAAGATTAAGGAAACTGTTACTCTGTAACAGAATTTAGATTCTACAGCAAAGAAATCTTAACAAATTTGGGCAAACTGCTCAAACAGCTGACGGAGTGAACCATTGAGATGGCTCAGACTCCAGGGTTTGAAATTTTCCTTCGGCTGTACATTGTCTCAACATGTTATAGAGAAATGCAGAACTCCTCTCTCTCAGGGCCCAAGTTGCTATAAGTAGTAAATAAATGTTCTTTAAAGCACTTTTCATCTCAGGAGTGTTGTGCAACTCTTAAGCAATTGATAACATATATGCTACAAAAGTTGAATATTAGTTTAAATATTTTATGATGTCATAAGATAGAAGGGAGAAAAATAGAATATCATTCTCTAAGAGTATTCTTTAATACACTTTCTGAAAATATGTATTCTTCCTTTTTCCAAATAATGCAGAGTAGAAAGCGCTTTGAATCAGAGTATGTTTCTGTATCCAAATGTCTAGAATGTTCTGCTGTGGGGTGAGAAATCCCAAGTAATTCCAGACACAGTGTCTGCATCCAATATTCAGCACTAATTGTACACACCTGTACAATGTGTCAATTTACCCAGGAGTGCACTAGTGTATACTGTCGCTCCTTGACTAAAGTATCTAAAAGAATTTTGTATGAAAAACTTCTTCTGGATGAAAAACAACAATCACAAGGAAGTTCAGCCCTGAACTCAGTGTCAATGTGCTGAGTGCTAGACTGCCAGAATATGCACACCTTCAACTACTCAAAAAACCTGCGAAGCAGATTTGCATGAATTTAAAGAATTGAGAATATGGACTAAGGCACTTAGTGCCTTGTATCATTGGGTGTGTTTAAACTCTTCCCCCTTTCTGAAACCTAATTTCTTCTTGCTTTCTCCAAGCCAGTGCTTGTTTCAGAATGTAATCCATGAAAAAAAAATCTGGGCCAGAACTCAATGAGGAAACTAATACAAAAGTGCACAGCAAAAACAATAGACCATCAGCTTTAATTAGTTATCTTCTTGTTGTAATGTAATCTGATGTCCAAAAAGTAACTGTAGAAATATTTAAATTACTTCTTTATATATCTAAATAATAACATGAAAAATCATTTTAAAAAATCTATTAGTGACATTCTATTATGTCTTATAATATAAGTAGTTATTACTCTACAACACATCTACTGTGCTAGTAGGCATTAAGCAAACATTAGCAAAAACAGAGAGATTTCATTGGAATGGAACTGTTGTAAACTGATTTTTTTTTTCTTTCTTTAATCTGCAGTGAATCATTTAGCCTAATAACAGCAATGACTAAGTATAAAATTCTTACTAGCCCTGAAAGATGTCACAAGAATTTTGCAATGAAAATCTCTTACCACTTTATCCCCCAGCAGCCTTGCTCTCAGTTTTGATGACCTACTGCTGTATGAGAAAAACAACATTAAGAAAAAAAAAAAAAAATCTCACTGCTGACCTTAGCTAAAGCTTTTCAGTACACCAGTTTCTGCTCATGCATTTCACCTACCACAGGCAACTTTTCTCTATGGAGCTTGTCTCCCAGCATACAGTCTTCTCCAATTTACCCTCACAGGAACTTATCTCTGTACTATAATCTCCACATATCCTGGGAATACATCATGGTTGATAAAATGTTTTGGATGTACTGGCTGGTTCTATGTGTGGCATTAGCTTCATCCCATCCCTGCTGGCATTCCTTATATATTCTTTGTAATTTAAAATGTAATGATCATTTTTTCACTTCCTCCTCCCCAGTTTTCTACCACATTATATTAATAAGTTTCCATTAGTGGTGCTGAAGTTACCTTTAGATTAAGAAATTTCTTTTTTACTAAATAAGCTTCAGATGCAGCACAGACCAAAGTATGTGTTCATCCATTGAAATGGACTCATTAGCTTCACAGGATTGCTTAAATGTACAAATTATATTAACTGCTGCATAAAAACTTTTGGTCGGGTTGTACCTAAAAAGCATCAACCATAGAAATGTCAGCTGTGATAGTAAGGTATTTTATTGAGTTCAGAGGACTGTTTTAGTTCCACATTGCCTTTTTGGCTAACAAATACTGTTTGTACTGTTCTCGGATGTTTCGCTTACAGAAATATTTCAGAAATTTAGCATTAACAGCTTCTTTACTTTTCTTGTCTCCCCTGAGAAAAAGTTTGCAGAGAAGAGCATTTGGTAAAGAAGCACTTTCCAATATCTTTTGATGTGTTTTACGCTAAGAAGAGAAAGGTTGGTGAAACAACAGCTGCTCTTTTGTCAAGGAGAGCAAAGGGAAAATATTATTTATTTTTTTAATTCTTTCAATGGTATATAGAAGACCATTGAAATTTGAAGATTGGAGATGTGACTCTCAGCCCTCTAATGTGAAGAAGGCAACAGAGGTCTGAAACCAGAGTGAAATTCTCAAGTGTAGGCACATGAATAACTGAAAACCAAGCTGTTTAGAGAATACCAAAGAAGAGACATTCATGAGGGGAAAAAAAGGAAAAAAAATAAAATTAAAAAATTAAAAAGACAATTTAGATTTTATTTTTTATGCCAACATTTAAAGAAAAAGAATTCATAGAATCATAGAAATCAGTACAAATCCCCAAATGTTTTTAAGACAACAATTATTTAATTTTATTGTGGGTTTACCTTTGTTGGCTACCATGTGCCCACACAACCACTTTCTGACTTCCTCTCTTCAGCAGGACTGGGGAGAAAATAATATAAAAAATCCCATATCTTGAGATGAAGACAAGATTATTCACCTATTATTATCACAGCCAACATTGATTTTACTTGAGGAAGTTTATTTATTGCCTATTAAAAATAGACTCTTACTCAGAAACAAAGGTAAACCAATCCTCCTCCCTTCCACTCCCTTTTTTTTTTTCCAGGTTCAAACTTCCTTCCTCTTTCCTGACTATTGGACCTCCTCAAGCAGAGCAGTGCATGAGGGTGGGGAATGGAGGGGTGCGGTCATCCCCTAGCAGCTCCTTTCCTTTCTCCTTTTTCCTGCTGCTTTTTTCCGCTCAAGTGTGGCTCTCCAGCAGTTTCTGCATTCTCCAGGACACATCCACCTGGTCTGGCATGGAGTCCTTAATTGATTACAATGTGCATCTTCTCTTTCCCGTGGTCCTCCATGGGCTGCAGGGGCCGAGCTGTCCCAGCATGGTCTTCACCAGGGGCTGCAGGGGACTGTCAGCTCCAGTGCCTGGAGCACCTACTTCTCCTTCTGCACTGACCTGGGTGTCTGCAGGCTTGTTCCTCTCACATGTTCTCACTCCTCTCTCACTCAGCAGCTGTGCAACACCTTTTACCATTTCTTAAATGTGTGTTCCCCAAGGTGTCACAGACCCTTTGGCTGGCTGCAGGACCCAGCTGTGCCCTGTGTGGATGGGTTGGAGCCACCTGGATCCAGCTGTGTCTGGACTGGGGCAGCCCTGGGCACTCCTCACAGAGGTTCCTGGAGCCCCCACTCCCAAATACATTGGTTCATATAGAAAGCCATTTTGGTTTAATTTGGTTTAGTTATAAAACAAAGCAAAAAAATCTCAATATTTTCTCCTCCCAAATGTTGTGATTGTGAAACCTAATCAATTTAATTAAGAGATATTTTCTCATAAATTCTGTTGATTTGGATGATCTCCCATTTCTCCATGAAATACTATTCTTATAAAAACTAGCCAATTATTAATAATGTATTATGCCAAACTCTGCAGGCTAACTAAGCTTCTTTAATGACAGAAAAGGGTTATAAAAAATCTGCCACAACAATTTAAAAATTGAAATCAATACCAGAATTGTAACGCTAATTTTAATATTTAAATGCAATTGAGAAAGACACTATGCTGGTTTTTAGCTGGAGCAATTAACTTTTTTCACAGTGGCTGGTATGCAGTTATGTTTGCATTTGTGCTGAACATGGGGTTGATAATGCAGAGATGTTTTTGTTATTGCTGAGCAGGGCTTGCACAGAGCCAAGGCCTTTTCTGCTGTTCTTACTGCCATGCTGGCAAGGAGACTGGGTGTGTATGGGAGGTTGGGAAGGGACACAGCCAGGACAGGTGGCCCCAAATGACCAGCGGGACACTCCAGACCATATGGCATCATGCTCAGTATGGTGGTCTGTAGTACACTCAATGATTACATCCCACCTAATACACGAAATTCTTTATGAAAGTAAACAATAACCTTTTTTCCACGGTTCAGAGAGCTGAGTGGTAGGTTGTCCATTTTGATGATATTGCTAGAGAAAGACAAAAATGAGAAATGCCTTGGATTTGGAGTTCTGAAAATAATAATAGCTGGGCTTTGGGTGCAACAGTATTTCCCATTGTGTCCCCTGTCTCAGTAAATGACATCCTCATGCACAGCCCTTGAAAAGGCAGATGGAGAACTGGGTCCTGTTGCTCCATCTAAGTGCGTGCCTTTAAGGAAGACAGGATAAATGGCTCTTTGACTTTTAAGACATAAAGATAAAATAACAATAGTACATATTATAATTAATAATGATCACTTTCAGAATACCTTACAACTTCAAGGCACTATGAAACTATCAAATAATTAATATTTACTTAGTGAAATTAACATAATTCAATATGCAAAGATGCTGAAACAACAGAGGAGTTTTAAAACACACAAGCTAAAATCCCTGAGCCCACCTGAGAAACTGTACAACTTTGTACTATCCTTGATGTGCTATGTAAGCTGACTGTCCAACAGCAGCAGAGCAGACTAAATCATTTGGGAAAAAAACACAATCTCCAGGCTTCAAGATGGCTCTCCAGAGGGTCAAAGTCACACACCTTGATGTTCAAGCTACTCATGCTGCTAAAGGAAAGAATTGACCAAACAGACATTGACATTTTGTCTTTTATTTTCCTAGGAGCATTTTATTGCTAATTGATTCTTAACAACTTACTCACATTCTGCATTGTATGATTCTGCATTTTTGTACACTTAGAAGTTCCATTGACTTAAACAAGAGTAGTACATGTACAAGGAGCAGAGAATAGGGCCTTTGAAGTTCAGTATCATTATTTAGATTTTAGGCATGCCTGGAGACAGCACTCTAGATTAATAAAATGCTTTGCTTCAATTAGATCTGCATCTCCTGCATCCCTCCCCAATTCCCTCTGCCCTTGTTTAACATACTCCCTTATCCCTTCACATTATCCAGACAGGTGCTCTCTGCTACCAAAGTGTTGCAAGTTTCACAGAGAAGATTCAGGGTGGGGAGGCACGCTGAAAATATACATTGGTTTCTTGCCTGTGATGTATGAAAGGAGAATTTATGAGTCGGTATATGACTCTGATTTGTTCTCCCTGAATATATTGTTTCAGAGATTCTTTAAAAATATCTCTTTAAAAAAAAACAAACTTAAAAGATCATTTAAACAGACGTTCACTTCTCTGTATTGCAAGCACATTTTCACAATCTAACACAGAAAATATAAATCAAAGAAGTACTACTTCTAGCTGATTAATTCTGGGGGAGAGGGAAGACAATATAAAGAAAAAATATATATTCTTTAGTACATATGAACTCAGATTTATGCCATGATTTTCTCTCATTTTCCACTGTATTAAGTCCCCTCATTTCAGATTTCCTTGAAAGAAACTTAGGACCATAATGCAATGGCCACTGAAAACTGACACATTCTGCAAAGTGGGGCCAGGAAATTACAAGTTTCACATTGAGTTCAATGGGAAAGTCATAAGGCCCTGCTCCTTCTCCCTTGGGGTATTTTCCTGTTTTATTGTCAGTACTATAATGGGCAATCAGTTCCTGAAATGGTGCCCTGCTGTCTAGATGAAGCATTTATAGGGTTTTTAAGCAGTCCATTTGAACACTGCAGAATAAAAAAAAGTCAGCCCTTATAAGTTCAGATTTTAGGGCCCTGATCCTGCACTGAACCATCAGCAAACCTCCTGCCCACTTGGAATTCAGAGCAGGATAAGGGTCTTGATTTCCACGCTTTCTGCTGCAATTCAGACCTTTATTTATCATAGCTGGAAACAACACTACAAATAAAAATGGTTCTAAAATCCAAGTGTCTGTCCCTTTTAAAAGCAAACTTCCCTAGATTTATGCACATATATTTACATAGTAATCTTCTGACTGGAGAAACAGCTCCTAATGAATTAGAGGATTACTACAAAAATATATAAATCATCACAGATGTTTTCCATGCAGAAACATTAAAAAAAAATAAAAAGTTCAAAACTCAAAGGATAAGTCTTTTTAAGTGCCTAACATCACAAGCCAGATCCAAGAAAGGGCTAGAACTTAGGGGCCAGATTTAATATAAAATTTAGGCCTAAAATGAAACTAAGAGAGAATTTTAGGGATCACTTAAGGTTAGTCTAAATTCGGATTTAGAAGCCCAAACTTGACTACAGCCCAGATCATTAACTAGGTCATCTCTTTTCAGCACTTGTTAATCCTTACAATACCTAAATCTATAAAATGCCTTCCTGTGAGGCTTAAAGTTTACTACTGCTAAAAGTGGCCATACTTGTTCAGCCCTGGCTGAACTGAAGATACATGCCCATTGCCCAGATAAAGTCCAGGCTTAATCACAGGATAGTAAGGAAGTGAGAAATGACTTATACTTCTCCAGAAAAGTCTGAAAATACTGCTATGTTGTTGGCTTTTTTGTCTTTTTTATTTTTTTTGACATCTGCTTAATGCTCAGAACTGTTCTTTACAGAAGCAGGCCTCTACCAGCCCTGAACCAACATTAGCCATAAATTTTACAGCAGCCACAGGAAAGAGGATGTTCCACCTGTCTGCAGACACAGGGCCTCCATGAAGCAAAAGGCAGGGTACTAGCATAGATAGAAAGTTTATTAATAACTACCTCCTAGCTTTTAGCTGGAAGAGTAAAGTATGATGCTTTTTCAGGTCTTTATTCCTAGAACTATTGTCCTCACAACCAAACGGCATAGGCAATACATTTCTATTTTGACATAGAGAAGTAATATAATTTCTGTCCCACACAAAGGACAATCAGAAAATATTTTCTATGTCTTTCCTGGTTACAATGGCTTAATTTCAAGAGCCAAAGCAAACATTTTTCAGCAACTGTCCTCACCAAATTGTTGATGGTGTCTCAGGTGGTCACAGAGCTTAACAATTTAGGCCACTGTATTATGGAAGAGGCATCAATTGCTTCAAGATTTAAAAATCTCCCTAGTATACTAATGGTTTAACTGCCAGCCTACGGTTCAAAAGACAGGAAGTGCAATTTATCACTTTTCAAAATCATTCTCTTTGGTGTCTATTCCCCCAAGGTGTGTAGGCTCTCAAAATCAGCATCTCACTCTTTTAATCTAATTCTTTAACATCAGAACAAGAATTTATTCATAGCTACTTACTCTCAGCTGAATGACATATATCTGAGTTCACCATACCTTTTTCATTCTGGGCTCAATTAAACTTGTCTCATGTAAAATAAAAAAAAAGAAGAATGACAGCATGAGTAGAATAGAATTGTCTGTGATGACTATTTTTTGGGACTTTTTTTAAGATACCTTGAAAGACTGAGGACAAACCTCCATAGACAGACGTAAAGAAGCATATGGCAACCTATCCCAAATGTTACCTGTCTTACTATAAGCTGACTCCAGTTCCAAGGCTGGGTGGTAGTACTAACATGTCACCAAGACCAAGTTAACCAGGAATAAGGAGACTCCTGAGAAAAAGAGAGTGTTGGCAACTTTGCAATTTTGAAAGGTTTGAAACTGTTTCAGATGCTCCCTCAGTTTCAATGAATAGCTCTATTCAGTAGCAGGTGATTATCCTTAAGAGCAGGACCTATATACACAGAGACAGCTAGTAGAGACACCCTACTGTGAGTGGTTTTTTGGCAAGCCTCATCAGAGACTTTGGCAGCCTCTTTTCCTCTAAAGTGCTACTGTGCTTTTGCATGGTTGCATTCTTCATGCAAACAAATACCAATGCCAACCCTAAGAACATGAAGAACTGATAATAATTATTGTTTTCACTGCTGGATATCAGAGAACAACTGCAACATTGAGAAATATCACGCTTTCTGAGCATTTTTTAAAGAAAATATATCTATTTCCTTAAGCTTAAGTAATAAAATCCAGTTATCTGACAATACATTTGAATTGTGTTTTCATTATAGGCATGTACATTTTGAAATGGGTTACAATTTTTAATTAAGGCCCCATGTGGTTATCCAAAAAGAGTAATTAGTAGCTTCCAATAAAAGTTTTATGTTAATGCTTGTGAAATCATGTATTAGACAATTTTAGAACAAAATAAACTAAAATGTGGAATGTCTTAAATATCACAACATTTGAGTCCAAACAAAATGTTTATATTATTCTCTCCATGCCATATTTTCTACTCCATGCCATGTTTGACAAAGTATTTTCAGTAGATATACATAAATACAATTTCAAAGCTTGAAGATATTTACTTGCTTGGATTGAAAATATTTATTTACAGTATTTCTAGTATACTCAACCCAGCCTCCTTTGGACTACTTAGTGATGTTTTCATTCTGGGAAGAAGGAGAAAATAAGTACCACAAAAAATTGTGATGAAGACATGAAAGAGAAAGAAATGTAAACAGAGAGATAAAAGGGTGACAGGTTTTAAAAATTAATTAGGAGCAACATACCAGGTTGGATGGGGCTTTGAGCAACTGGTCTAGGGGAAGATATCCCTGCCCATGGCTGGAGAGATTAGGGTCCCCACTAATCCAAATTATTATATGATTCTGAGATCATCTATTCACAAGTTAGCAGTGAAAAATATTTCCAAGTTTTGTAGCAATGCTCTATCATTTCCATGCAACATAATATGCAGTCTGAAAAATCACTTAGAGTAGGGTGTCTGTCTGACTTCAACTAGTGTTAACAGCTGTTGAGTTGGGAATAAGCAGGGTTATATTTCTTGTCCACTTGCCTACAGGCTGCAGCTCTTTGAAACATATTTTCTTTTTGAACCTTGTTGTTCCAAATCAGGGAACAATAAGATTTGTTCACAAGAGAAAAAGTCCCCTATCTCTAAAAAAGATAAAATGTTCATGGCAAGATGACTCCAAAGAATTTCTCTGAGACACTGACAATTTGGGCTGGCCTGAAGGCTTTGCTCTGTTGAACAAACACAATTCATTCTGTCTTATGAGGAATGCCGCAGTGAGTATGCAGGGAGCAGTGAAGTTTGTGCTGGATAAGCTGAGAGATTCTATCTCCTCAAGTTCTGGGTTGTGATACAGGAACAGTTCAGGCTGCCAGAAATATATGTGTTAATGACTAATCTTACTCTCAAGATCTCAGCAGCAAATGACTCACCTCACGCATGACAGTAGTTCCTAACCTCTTGATACTGGCTTGATGGTAGATAGACTAGAGACCTATTGGAGAGAAATGTTACTGCAGAGCTCTGAATTATGCATATTCCAGATGCACCGAGGCTGCCAGGGCTGTGTAGGTGGAAGATGTCACTCCTACTGGCTGTGTCTTTATTACTGAAAGTCAAACATTAGCTCTTTTTGACTCCAAGTCTTTTGTTTACAAATGAATAATGAGAGCTCTAATTTGATAATTAATTCTTACTCCAGGTATTTTTGACTGTGCCTTTTGTTTATTTGTAGTTGGCATACAGGGATTTTAGCTCTAAGGGCCATGGGAGAAGGATACACAAACAATGACAGAAGACCTAACAACTATTTATGTTACTTTTTGGTTCTTTTCTTCTACATGAAATCAGAACATATGTGTTTACTTTTTAATACAGTTTTAAATTATTTGGGCCAGCAGATGGAAAGCAAAGGAGGATAGTGATGACTTCTATCGTAGTTCTCTTCTTATCCCTTTGCCTCCAGCACATGATCGGTGGTTCTTATTTTTGTCTTCAACAATCTATACATCAAATATTTATGTTTCTAGATAGAAGAATTAAGAGAAATAGAGGAATTAAATTGGTATTTCCATGGGCAATTCTACTTCTTCAAGAAAAGAAGAATCTCAAGACTCCAAGTCATCTGCGTCTCAGAATAAAAGAATCCTGCAAAATGTCTTAGAATATAAGAACACTTTCAGCAATTTGTAGGATTTAAATACAAATTAAAATTTCAAACTTAGGGGTCCTTGTATGGAGAAATTATTATGTATCTGTTTCTACTGAAGTAATTTTACCTGATACATAGTAGGCTTGTAATTGCTTCATGAGGGAGTGTTGTTCCCTGATAGACTATTACAGCTAGAGAACTAGCTGCTTCTTTTTTTTTCCCTCTTGCATCTGATTTAGCTCCCACTGTATTGCCCTCTAAGATAATGACACTGCACTTGATACAACTATTTTTCATTCTCCTTCAACACTTTAGTTATCCACAATATTCTATTTTTCTCAGATCAAGATCTTCCATTGAACTGGTGATCCCTCACAATGCTGTTTATGTTTAGATCAAGGTCCTCAATGGAATACCAACACATTTCCGTTACGTGTGTTCCTGGATCTTAATACTTTTCTAACATAAACCCTTTTTTCTAAAGCATGAATCCCTGTTGATTTGATTCATGAAAGCATTTTCAGACAGTGATCGAAAGTGCAGAAGAGAGTGTCTTGAGGAAAAAACCCTCTTCAGATGTGCAAACAGGTGGCAGCTCTGATATACCGCTGCCTCGATGTCATTGAGATGCCCTGTTTATTTAGTTGTACCTCACACAAATTTAGCAGCTTATTAAAGGAAGAAAATATAACTTGTTAAAAAACTATTATTTTAAAATAAAAGTTACAAACCTAGTAGCAGCCCATGAACAGTATTTGTAAATTTAATGACTTTATTATAGTTTGATGGAAGACTTAGGGATTAGAAAGCATGTCTACATTAGAAAGCAGAATAGTGCAATAGGGATCAAACTGAGGCGTGAAACCATTAATACAAGCCATCTGCACTACAAACATTTTAGATGGGGTACTTTAAAAAGCTGCAGACTTTTCTTACTTGCACCCCTGAAATGCAGGGGTGTGCTCCTACGGCACAATTCTTCACCTGTCTTCTATGTACCCATATAAAAGATTAAAATGTATTCTTCATCCATCCCTTTAGTAATTACAAAGACAGGCAAAAATATAGGGTGAAAAATTTCCCTAGAGATAAAGTGATGTACTATGTACTGACTTTGACATGTAATGAGAGGCATCAAAGTAAATCTATGTCTAAGAACTCTTTTTTACCAAAGATATATGAGTAACACCCACAACTCTTACGACATCCCGAAAAAGAATTGTCTTTGGATTTGTGTTACCTACTTATATAAGTTAGAAGCCCTAACCCAGAGTTTTATAGAAATTTGAATTTTGAATGTTTTTTATTTGACATCTTTCATATAATTACCAGCTTGTTTAAATATCACTGTGCTATTGCCTGAGGTAAATGCAGTAGAAAATCACTATGTTCAATGTTATTGTCTTACAGTTTCACCCCCTCTGTCAAACTGTGAACTTCTGTTAATTCTGCAGAGGAATTTTTATTTCATTTTCTTGTTCATTCCTAATGTGGATGAATAAATTGCTGGCTATCTACTTACAGATAAAGAATATTTCCCGTGTCAGTTAGCCAAGCTTAAAATGGATCTATGCACTTTTGTCATTGTCACATAAAGGTTTTTTCCCCACTGCACAATAATGAAATGTAGAAAAAATACACAATAACTTTTTTCAAGAATTTATTTAAATGATTGATAGTCAAATTAACTGCTGTTCATTCTAGGGCAGGTTCTCAAACTTAATACAAACTAACTTTAGGAAAGAACCGAGCACATACTTAAATCAGACTTTTTCTTCAGAAGAGCTTGGAGTGAATTCAAATGGTGGGTGCCAAGCAAGAATTCTACACTCACATACAACAGCTGTGGAAGAATACAGCACAGTGCTTGAAGTACTCAATAGCAGGGGGAACTGGGCACTGACTTCTCTACCCAATTTACATTAAAGTGCCATTACATTAAAAAGTTATGGCGACGGCAAGAGTAGGGACCAGAATGCAAAACTGGCTCTTTTCCACTCAGTGCAGTGCCTTACAGAATAGAAGAATTAGGTCTTATTCCAAATCCCCAGCTGTTGTGACAGTTGCTCTAAACACTGAGCTACTCATAAGAAATGCAGACTCCTACGTGAGGTCCAGCCCCATGCAGGTATCTAAGTGTGTATCAGAGTTATTTTCTGAAATTGGAAGGGAAAGGGTGTTCAGACATCCATTTTTATAATTCCAAGTTGACTAATCTTGAAATCTCTGTGTTTAATACTCCAATATCTATATATTCTCTTCTTAGGTGTCTAATTCAATAAAATTCAATTCCTGGGATATGGCAAATACTACTAGCACACAAGCTTTCTTTTGGAGCTTATTCTTAAGCTACAACTACTGCTTTAGGTATCTATGTGGGAAGGTTTTGTACCAGTGACATTTGCAAGTCTCTGATATCACTTAGGAGGTGACTAACATTTCCACTGGTAAAATCCCCCTTATAACTAAGCTCTTGCCGGAGGCCATGCATATTAACACCAAACTTCTCACAGCATTAAACTGGTAGGTGTCTTGATAATTAGATTAAAATTTCATAAAACAGAGACTACTCAGTGTGCTTCACAGCAGAGCCTGAAACACTTTCTGAGTATTTCATATATACTGGAATATCTACAAGAACTTCAGCAGGACCCCAAATCAGCCAAATCTTTGAGGAGGACCAGATATTTCTGCTAGAGTGAGGTTTCTGAAAGAAACTGAAAATACAGGCTTTATCGGTTCTTTCAACTAGGATAGCTACATTTTTGGACAAAAAAGACTCAGAATTACTAGGATGATTAAAAATTGTTCAATTAATAATTAACTTATAAACTAAAACATTTTCCCCCACCTTAAATGATCAAGTTCCTCCATGATCTTAAAAGGTAGGTCCTTGCTTCAACACTTTATTTCAGTCATTCTGGAAGCTCCCCAGCTGGAACAAATGGCACAGTCCTCTGTAGTTAGTAGGGACACTGCTTCTGTCATCTCTGAAGCCTCTAAAAATGCATTCGGTATTCCTGACCTGCAGGATGCCAATTCATTGTATGTATCTTCTTGTAGCCTCCCACTTCTCTCTCACCCTTGGCAAACTCCTGCATTTCCTATCTCTGTGCTTCCTCAGAATGCTCTCCAGAAAAAATCCAAAATCCCCTACAGAGATCCACATGGCCAACTCATTTTGAAGGAACAGAAACTTAATTTTGAAAAGTGAATTAGTAGAAAATAAGGGGAAAAAAGTAAAAGACAATTCTTGGAAAAATTTACAATTGTTAACCTTACTCTACAGAAATGATCTAAATAGAAGGCAAGTAAACATCTAGGTTGTCCCATTTCTCCATGGCTCTCTTACACACCATCTCCTAGTTCAGTGTGCTGGCAATTTTGCATCCTAGGGCTATCACCCAATAGACCCTCAGACTGCAGATCAAAGATAGTATATAATGTTGCAATACTGCAGCAGTAATCAAGGGTTGCAATATTCATTTTTAAAACTACTGCTTTCTTAAAAAAGGTGCCCAGAGTCCAGAAGTGGCTAAAGAAAAATTTACTCCATGTCTGCAGAAATTTTTGAGAAGAAAACCCTCAATATTTGAACCTCTATTCAAACCAGGGACATTTTTTTTCCTTTGTTTGTGAGCTTGTTTGTTTTTTCAAGTTTAGTTTTGCTAACAGCAGTTACAGGATTGGTTTCATAAAAGGAGTTTGAAACCATTGATTTCATACAGGCACAATATGATCTCATAGGAGCAATGAGGAAAAATATTTCTATACAGAAATGTTTATTCATTGGTATTCATCTCTTAAAGCTTTCTGTACTCTGTGATAATATGACCTCTGTATTTTCTATTGACCACCAGACTTGCATTCAATATAATACTTTATTTAAATATTAATGTATTAGGGCATATAAATGTACCATATGTTAACTTTTGTTCCATTTGTTTCTTAACTTATACTAAAGGGCTTAGATTTGGGGGGAAAAAAGTAAAATATGTCCTTGAAAACTTGTAACTAGATCTTTATAAATATTACAAAAACAATAATTTTGCATCAGTATGGTGAACAAATAGCACAGTGCCTGAAGAATATAAATTGAATGTTCTCTTGAAGAATTGGTAAAGGTTAAAATTCATCATTTTAACTGATAGGCTTTCTTTGGGAAATAACTGATGCAGTGAATACAAAATGCTATAATAATTTTGTGTTTCTCCTCAGTTTTTTTTCCCTTGAAAAACAGTATCTCTTCAATAATAAAGCACACATTTTTTTCATTCATTCTAGACTTAAAGTTTCCTACAGTCTTCATACAACTGATAGGTTTTTTTACTTTAAATGGAATCTTTTTGTCTGAATGGAGTGAACTTTTCTGTCCAGAAAAGGAGAGGTTGCTCTCCTATAGGAAATACAGAGTGATTCAGATAATTTTAGGAAAAGATTTAATCTAGACGAGGTATGAAGACTGTTTGCTAAATACCACATTTACTGCCACAGTTTCCATAGTGATTTTCAGACTGTAGCAGGCTGGAGGCTAAACTAGAAAAATAGGAACAAATACAATTTATGCTAGAAATAACGGCAGTATTTAGGAGCATCTGTTTGTCCCAGGCACTGCATCAATGCCAGTGACAGATAACTTTTCAGAGTCCTAGAATCTACTAAGAGAAGCAGAAAGGTAATGCCATCTTTCTATAGTTAGAAGACTGAGCTACAAAAAAATTGAAAGACATTTCTTTCACAGCCATATAGGAAGACTGCCGCAGAAATGAACTCTGATCTGTTGAGTTTCAGACTAGGTTATAAACTAGACTTGAGTAAATTTACCCCATTTACCTGTTACTCAAACTGCAGATTAACCTCCTGTACTGACAGCCAGAAGGAGCAGATTTGCATGTAAATCTAGTATCAATTTGTGGAGATTAGCTAGTTCCAAGTAATATTATTTTTTTCTATCATCAATACTTCTGCCCATAAAAGAGTCTCAGTGCAAAGTGCTTTTTAAATTTGGGGTCCGAAACAGGCTTTTAATTGCTTAGCCAATTTAAAACTTATGAGTATGATTAGACTGTGGCAGAGACACGCAAGTCCAGATTTGTGTGTGGCATTGTTGACAATCAGACTATCGCTGGCTCAAACATTTCATAACTTTCTTCATGTGATAGTAATTGTCCACTCTGAGTTTCAAGCAAGCTGTCATCTCCAGGAACAAGCTTTGTGTCAGATAGACCCTGTAGCTCAATATTGAGCACCATTTTGGTAGGCTAAGAGCTACAGATACATGCATTCAAGCCCTATGTTTAGAAACTGCAGTGTGCCATGGCAGGTTCTTAATTCACCTTCAGGCAGACAAATCTCTCTAAAAGTTCACCAAGAAAGGCATGGTGACTCTGAGTATGTAAGTGTTTGTGTGAAGTTCACCCCTAATCTTTGCATGAGCTAAGAATTATTCCTACTCCTTTTATATCTTTCTCTCTTTTTTTCTTTTCCCTTCTCTTTCTGCAGGCTGTTCAGATAAGGATTTTCATTGTCATTGTTCCCACTCTACTCTGAATAAATGGAGTGTATGAAAAAGCCAAAATCACAAAAGGACTCACAAATACTGATGCCACCATTGGACTTGAATTTAAAGTTATCTCACAAGGACACTGTTAACATTTATCCTCCTCTCTGTAGGCCAACAAATTAAAATATTACTTGAAGTCTCAGATCAGTTTCTGCAAGAGCATTTCATTTTGATTGATATCCTCTATTAATATCAGTGATGCTAGTTAGCTTTAAGACACCCCAAAGGGTAGTCAGCTAGTTAAAACTCCACATGAACCTCATGCCAGCTGTTTAGCCCCTTGAAAGTTTTGCTGAGCATTGACAGAAGACCTTATCAATCATTACAATTAAGTGCCTTCAGACCGTCCCTTCTAAGGGAAGTCAGCTGAAGTACCATCTGCTATTTTGCTTTCAAAACTCATTGGTCTTCTCTAAGCCAGCCGTTTCACTTTTGAAATTACATTTCTTTTTCAGAAGAGTGATGGCCTGATGAAGAAACTTTTTGTTTTAATAATCAGCAGTTTCTATGATGTGACATAATTTTTGCAGTGCTCAGGGCCTTTTACAAATCAAAAGGAATCCAACTAAAACAGTAATTAATGTCAAATGACTAGTCACATACGGTTGTATTTAATTAAAAAGTTCTAATCTTTGATTAAAACTCCTCACACATTCTTGTGACTGCAAACTGTTGTCTAAAAAGAGAAAGTAATTGGGTATATAATCTATTATGTCATCTAACTGACACCTGCTAATTGTCTCAGCAGCAAACGACAACCATTTAATTTAGGAAGTAAAAAAGTTTATCTCACATGTTCAACAGATTTTTTTATGTATTATATTCCTTTACTTCATTAGAAAGATCCCTTCCTGAGTGATCTTTATCCCTCTAAGAATTTTCTGCTAACAACATGATTTCCTAAAGTGAATTCAGAAGATATTATTTACTAGACCATTCTTTTAATATGCAGTTAATGTTCTAAAAGCCATTAATCTCATTTTTTTTTCCTAAATATTGAGTTATCTGAACAGTGGATGCTACAAACAGGTTTCTATACCCATCGCTTACACAAAGAAAACCAGGAGGAGTAAGCCACAAAACTTATCTCCACAGGAATTCTGGCATTCAGAATTTCAGCTGGTGAAAAGCTGGCAGCTATAGCCACATTCAGCACTATAGTGAAGGACCTTGCCCCTTTTCCTCATCCTCTTGGGGTCTTAGCTTCAGTACCAGCAGTACAAAAAACATTGCCTCAGAGGAAAGAATATTCTTTACCAACTTCTACTCTTTTTTGCTTTTATTCATCAGTGCAGAGTCTGTGATTTAGCAAAAATTATAGTCAGTATTATGTCTGTGTTTATTGCTGAGGTACTCTTTCTTTCTAGGCTTATCGTTAATCCGCTAGCTATATTTTTTTTTCTTTCTGTCTTCTACGGCATGATCATTTATTGTCTGCAGTTTTTCTGAACTGGAATTGTGATACTCCAAATATACTGGAGTGAAATTCCTAACAAGTGTTTTGTCTGCTTTATGTCTTATTTTGCCAATATATTAAAAAGCCCTTTGGCATGTTGAATGAAGCATTCTCAGGGAAGAATATCATAAATATCTTTTGAAAACACATTTCAAAGCCACATGTTATTTACAGAGCCAATTGGTAGGTGATGTGTGCCTGCAAATATATTTTGTTTCTGATGGTTTCAGACACCAGTGAGCTGTGACACCTCCAGTCAAAACTACCTACTTGGCCACAGTCACATTTAACTTTCTTGCAACTCCAAATACATCTGGACTCACCCCAGCATCTGGCACTGGGATGCTGCCACTACAAAAGGACCATTGCTACCCAAGTAGTGGTTGTGCAGGTGTCCATGTGGAGTGGCCTGATGGCATCTTATGAGTTGAGTTCTACGAAGTCTTCGGAACAGTATCTATCCTTTTTCATCTATAAATTTAAAAAGAAATGAAAGAACTGCTTTCACTGCTGTACAAACAGAGAAACTGTAGCACAGCAAACAGAAAACACCTACCCAAGATCACAGGTCTAATCAGTAGTAGAGTCAACAAAATAAACTTGTGTCACCTAATTTCCATATTCCTTCTCTATAGTCAAAATATAAAAATAGCTATCAATACACATGAATGTATAGAGACAGATAACAATACAGATGATCTAGAAAGCTCTGTAACTTTTTCTACAGTAACTTGGCTGCTGCATGTCAACAGGTCAAACAGGAGCCTTGACTACTTTTTTTTTACATAATCAACTTTCAAATAACTGAATTTGGGCTCCTTGGCCAAGTCATCTCTTCTGTCTTACCTACAGTATCTTCAGTAATTCATCTTCTGTTCCTGCCTGCTTCATACCTTCATTATCTCTCACTTGCTGTGACCTCCTAGCCACTGTAACCTTCTTCCCTCTAATCTCCGTCCTCCAGTCCACTCCAAACACTGCAGCCAAGGTTATCATTCTTGTTCATGACTCTGATCATGTCAAGTCCTCTCTCAGTCTCTCGAGTGGTTTTCTGTCTCATTGCACAAAAGGTCAAATTTCTCCTTCGCAATTTTGAGGCTTTGCAAGAGTATACCTTAGTCTACAAGTAGACTGAGTCCTTACTCTTTTCTGGCTGTGATAAAGTCCTGCTTACTTGTGTATCTGTATCTCATGCACTATTTCGTCTATTCAAAAACTGTTTACAGTGCTTAAAATATCCTCTCTGCTCTAACCTGCCAACCAACTTAACACTCCTCTTTCATGTTTCTTTGTGAATTCTGTGTAAATTTGTTTATGAGTGCTTTGGAGCAAGAGGCTTGTTTTCGAAAAATATGAGTTGTTTGTGAAGTTGCAGGTATAACAATGAAGTTGATGAAATAATTATGAAATTTACTTCACCATCTTGCATCACACTGTAAATAAATATTCAAAGTAGCATTTAAATATATTCATACTAAGTAAACAACAGAAATGTCTCAAATTCTCCTCTTCTCCAGATTTATAGTGCAGCAAAGGAAAGGATTAGTGGCTACTATGTATGAGTCAGACATAATTGACAAATTTGATTCCTTCATTAGATTGTTTTTCCTTTAAAAGCTGACCACAGCCAGCTGATACGCATTTAAACCACAGCCTGGACTTTATGGTGGAGTAAAGTATACTTTTGATTCTCATAATGATGTTACCCCTGAAAAAATTATAATAATTATGTGAGCTCTGTGACTTTCTCACAAGAGCCTGGAGCCGCAGTTAATTTTGAAATAAACATGCTTCCTTTCAACAAAACAGCTCCTACTGAAAAGACAGGTACACCTAAATCTGTAAAGCGAGGGGAAAAAAAATAAAGTGGATCATGGAAGGAACTCATAAGCAAGGCGTATAACAACTAAAAATGTTGGGCAAAAATTTTATGGCAGGATTTTGATTTCTCTTCTAAAAAAAAAAAATGCAGCCACAGACACAACAGAACATTCTATTCCTAGGAGTTTCCTCAGCCAAGGGGCATTTCAGTTTGCTTTTCATATGAATCTTCCCCATAATTCAGCTATTAAACAACAAGGTTCTATAATCTATTGTCAGTTAAATTCATGTTTGTAAATCTTTACTGCTGATGGTATTAGAATACCAGAAGCATTTAAAGGCAACTGCTATCAGTTTTATTGATAGAAGCAATGGGAAATTGAAAGAAAAACTTGCAGCAGCAAATCAGTAACTCTTTCTAAAGCAAATGCAGTGTATGTGATATATTTCTTTTAGTTTAGCTATGAAATGAACTAACAAAAAATAAACCAAAACACAAAAAACCTGACCCCACAAGATTTGCACCTTGATATGTAACTAACTTGATTAACTAGAAGTATGTTTCTTAAACTGTAATATGTAGACAAGTGAGGAAAAAAAATATTCTGTATCTGATGCTACTATGAGAAAACAATCCCCCTCTCCAATTTATCAAAGTAATTTGAACAGCAAAAGAGATAAAAATATGTCATTATAAAGTTATTTAGAAATTAATCTGATTGAGAGCTCAGCATACAACACTGGTCACTAGCTGCTTAAACTCAGACGTGCTTTCGCATTTGTGACATGCTCCACACATCTGGAGACACATGCCAACTGTTCATCTATCTGCACTAAGAGTGTTGGTAGAAGTTTTTTTATTATTTCCTCTTTGAAGTACACCAACCTGCTAGAAATATTGACTCTTATAATGAAAAGATGATGTCAAATTCAACCACACCTGTTAAAGTCAGGTGTGATTGCACTGGTTTTAGTAAAAATGTACCAGAGACACTACTCCCACTTTGTGGTGCTAGTGAGTTAGCATTGGTAATGACCAAATCTAAATATTTTGATTGTAAGTACTGTATTTGAAAAAAGAAATTAAAAATTCAAATTTCACTGAAACACACTATCTTTTCTTTTTCAGTATATCTCTGAACCAAATTAAAGCAGAATTTCAGTGTGGTAGCCAAGTACATTTACATACTTAATTTTAAATAATTTACATGACCTTTTAATAGGACAACTTTTTTACTGGCTGATATGGTAGAAATCTTCCAAATTCTTAACCCCAAACTCATTGTTGTGCTCACCTATGTGAAGATTAAAAAAAATCACCCCTATTTTGAGTACCATAGTGTATACTTTTGCTGCCTATAGTGAATGGCAAAATTCTACAGGGAAGGAAGGAAGGAAGGAAGGAAGGAAGGAAGGAAGGAAGGAAGGAAGGAAGGAAGGAAGGAAGGAAGGAAGGAAGGAAGGAAGGAAGGAAGGAAGGAAGGAAGGAAGGAAGGAAGGAAGGAAGGAAGGAAGGAAGGAAGGAAGGAAGGAAGGAAGGAAGGAAGGGAGTTTGTTTAGGATATGACAATAGTCAAGCACTGTGGTTTAGCCCATGGGTCTCAGTTTCCTTGTTGCTGTTGAACACAGCAGCTTTCCATTTAACATTCCAATTTTCTCCCTGCGTGATTTTCAGTGCTGTGACATTTAGAAGGGATGACAAAATCTCAGTACTTGTTTATTCCATAGGTCAATACTCCAAATAGTTGTCTTGATACATTAGAAATGTTAGCTGCATTACTGTTAATATTGACACCTGATATTTACTCCACAGAAGGAAAAAAGGTCATGTTTTTATCATCTCTTTCTTCCTAATTAATGACATAAATATGCCTAATAATGGAAAAGACCTCTTAAACCCAATGAGAGTTTGTTCTGTTCAGAAAGGTAAGTGCTAGGCCTTGGTTATACTATAGCCAACTATGAAGTCATTTAATAATTTTAAACTCATGCCATTTATGCACAACAGTAAGTTCCCCAACATATTGGTATTTGCCTAAATCTGTGTATTAAGCATCTATGTTCCCTCTCTGTGATAAGGTGTGAACACTAATTATTGCCATTTTTCTTTTTTGGTCCAGTGACTGGAAGGACGACATGTATTAGAATCTACCAGAGAGCATCCACAGCTTCAAATCTAAATTAACATACTGAAAAAGAAATACAGAATAAAGAGATTAAGTATTAATATTCAAATATTTAGTTTCTTAGTAGAGGCCCTAAACTTTATGTATATGGGCATTTAGTGATGTATTGCTTAGGTTTGCCAGGTGTAATTTTGTACTGTATCTTATTTTAAACTCCTCGAGCTAGACAGCATAGACAATAATTTGATCTCTTTGAGGACTTTCAAAAGCCTCCCATGAATTTTTTACATTTTTATTCCATGTATTTACTATGGTAAGTGGCTTTTCAGAGATTTGAGTCCAATTCCCAGGGGACTGTAGCCAGTTGTTTGAGAGAGTTGCTGTTTACTACAAGACAATAAACAATGCCTCCTGTTTGTGAAAGCTTTCCCATAAAGTCTGTAAACCAAAGAGCTTGCTGCATGAAATGGTTTAGTAAAGTTATAAGAGAACTTTAGTATTTTCATTAATCCATTAAAAAAAAAACAAACCAAAAAAATCCTGAAAGAAGTTGTGATTAAAAGTTCATGAATTAATTGTTTTTCTTTAGAAATTCAATTGCTTGAGGACTTCTGTGATTTTTGTGTCACATGGGCCAAACAATATCAGAATGATATTGTTCATATAGGTGAAGGATGAAATCTGGTTATGCTTTGGCCTAGTAGGAAAATGCAACAAGCAGCTACTTGATCTGCAAGACAGCAGGATCAGGACTACAGTCATACTACCATAGAGTCAAGCTACGTCTGCTGAAGAAGTGAATGCTATACTAACATGACTACAACCTTTAAAAATCAGAGACACTCATTAGAGAAGAGGAAAGCAATTGAAAATGCATTTCTGCAGCAGTTTCCTACATGATTATGCATTGTAATAAGAGCTCAATAATGTCTGAATTCAGACATTTTTGTAACATAATATCTTTCATACAGTTTGCATTAGCCATTAGTTTATTATTCTTGTGGTCATATGTTGTCTTCAACACACAGGATTTTGATAGACATTAGTCACTGTGAGATGAGAACATCTAAAAGTAGTGCACCAAGCACTGCTCTAATTTTGTTCAGGCATCCTTCCTTGAAAAAGAAACGTGAAGTGTGTGACCTGCTTCATCTTTATATATTAAAATTACCTAGATCCACATTTTGCACGTATTTTCATTAAAGCAAGCTAAGTAAAGAGAAAAGCCTTGCAACTGAAGCAGACACTTCCTGAGGTGTAAAATGGTCATTGTTTCTTGTGGGATTTCATTCCACTGTATCAAGCAAATCTGTCCACCAAAGTACCAGTCCCTCTCCAGATAAACTATATTTATGTCAGATGTTGGAATGAGACAAAATCCCAAAAGCGTCAACCAGTCATCACAAAGGACTCGGGTCTTTTTGGTACCCTAAGTCATTAAGTGCCTTCAAATAAGGGCGAGATGTTGAACTTGACTGGTGTGCTCTGAGACAGGCTTTGTGCCCTCACACATCAGGTGGCAACGAGCATTATAGAGGGGCTGCACTGCAGCACCCTGGCAGTCAGTTTCCCAGGTAGTGAGGGTGTGTTTACAGCATTACACAAACGAGGATACAAGTGATCCTGGATCATCATTCACCATAACCAAATGGTGTGTTCTTGTGCCTTAGAGATACTTAAATACCCTTAGTTTGTCTTTTCAAATAGATTTTTAATTTAAAAAGCAAATTTTACTTCTTCAGTAAAGCTTTAAAAACAATTTTCCAAAAAGCATTTCATTTAGGTTTGATACAAGTTACTGCATGTTAAACAGGAACTGCCTATTAAGAAATACAGAGTAAAAAAAGTATAAAAAACCTAATTATATAGTCCCTACATCTAAATAAATGTATTTAAAATAACTATGCTACTTTCATAACATAATTGACTCATTAGCTCTAAATTAAATACCTGTAGGGTAAAATAAATTTTGCCTTGAAATATTACCCCTCCCAATATAGTAGGCTTTCCTTTATGCACCACAGTGGACGCACTTAGCGGAATAGGCAAATGACAGAAGTTAGCCCTTTAAATATTTAATACCTCTGCACATTAAATAAAACTGTCTGCAACATATATTTTGTAGTGATTTGTTTGCAATTCAGATGTTATGTCTAGATGTATGTAGAACTGTTAAGTGTGCTTACAATTTTAGAAATTATAATAAAATACAAAATTGTAGCAATTAATTTTTGTTAATTTACTAACACTAAATTCCTCAGGGCAGCAGCCATGAATACACTTTCTTATATAAAACTAAACCTGTTTTGGTACCTAACACATAAACATTAATGACAGAAATACTACCTAAGATTTATATTTGCATAGATTTCTTTGTTTGTTTTTCTTACTTTATTTTTTGCATAGTTTATCCAATATATGCATTTCTTTAAAGAGTAAAAAAAAATAATTCTATGTACTCATCATTAAGATGCCTTAAAGGACCTAATTTTCAGGACATGGACACTTCACAATTTTAAAAAATCAAGCTTGTTTAATATGTCTTTCATAAAGCTAGAAAAATTCACTAAGCATTTTTAGTGGTCTCAAGGATACAGTATTTCATATTTTAATTTTAGGATCTGTTTTTGTTTTTGCAGGTTATAGGATTTTTTAAATGGTAATTTTGCACCTTGGTTATTACATTCTGTTCTGGCTTTTTTATAGCACTGGCTTCTGACTAATCACTTATGACAAGACTGTAAGACAACAGTTTGCCTGCAGAAAGGGGGATGCACAGCCGTACCATCCCAGGAGCAAACAGAGCAGGGAATTATGACTTTTGGAAACATTATTTCCTCTCTCACTTACCCCTAGCTCTAAGGGGGGCACAAACCCCTACTGCTCTGTGCTGGCAGCCAACTGTCAGTTCAGCTTATCTCAGATGGCCAATGTGTTGAGGGGACGAAGCCAAAGTCCTGCATGGCCTTGAGCACCAGCTGCCAGTGTCCCATCAGGACAGGGACCAGTGGCCCCTCACAGGCTGCTGTCATCACTCTCCAGCTTTGTTGTGACCTGAAGTCACACCAGCCCATGCCAGGAAGCAAACCCTCAAGTCTCTCTTATTTTCCTGCATAGTGGGGATTAAAGTATTTGGCAATCCTATTTGGTGATTATGCCACTGAAAGCAGCAGAGCTCAATTTGGTAGTCAAACAAGGCAAAGCAATCATCTCCTACTCCATTACCCAGTTGCAGATATACTAAACACATTGGGTAAGAACCTCATTTTGTAATTCCTGAGAGCAAATTCCTTATAGACGGGCCCCTCCCTGGATTCTCTCTTGCCATCAGGAGATGAAAGGGAGCTTCCTACAAATAAATGGCTTGTGTTGCACCTACAGATGTGTCAAACTTTGAAAACCTCATGCTCTAGACAGCCTTGCCTTGCTGCTAATTGGTATGTTTTTCTTTAAAAAGTGAAAATTCTAACCTTTTACTTGACAGATATGTGGGCAAAATGCCACACAACATTCTGAAAGCTTATCTATAGCCTGCTGTTTACAAGTCTTGTTTATGTTGGAGCTCACACAGGAGTATACAAATGAAAAGGGTTAGAAGGAACAAAACTGGATGGTTGGTTTCAAATAGATGTGTATACTGGCAAAGAAAGGTTTTCAGCTACAAGAGTCTAAAGATGTTGCTCCCTTTTAAAAGGCATACAAATGTAACATTTGACTCAGCAGATTTTTTTATTATCATTATTTATTCCTAGTTGTGCCTCTGAACTTTTGGGATGGAGAGCAAAGACAGTTTCATTACTTGTTTTGGGTTGGTTGTTTTTACTTTATATTTGGGGTTTTTTTCCCTTCTAATCTGAAATTGCAGCTCAGAGAAAGTAAATGGGATTCCATCTCTCTGAGAGATTCAGCAACAGAATTGTTTACAGAGTTGCAATCAGTCATGTTTAAAGTAGAGCTACTAACAGCATAACTAAATAAGGGAATACTTTGGAAACAAAAGGGTTGCATAACAGGTAAATTTAGCTAGTATAATCTTTAGTGTCCAATATTTAGGAAATTTCATACACCCTTAAGACACTTAGCAATTTTGTCAGGGGGAGCAAAATGCTAGCTAGAAGTGCTAAAATGAAAACAACAAAAAAAAAAAAAACTGTTTACCAGAAATCTGGCATAATTCCTTTGTTGTTATTATTACTGGTTTTGTTTCCAATATGAACTTTATCACCCGCAAATTTATACACACGGATTGCTTGGCACAGTTCAGGCTTCCTCTCCAGGAAACTGGAACTTGACTTCTAGCTGCACTTGGAATGCAAAATTTTCAAAGATGGAATCTTCATCCCACCTGGGGAGTAATTGTAAGAATACTGGCAGAGCTGAATTTCTGTGGATTGGGATTGCCTGGTACTTTACAGTGCAAATTATTCTGGGGTCTTCCTCAATCTTCTGCTTTCGACCAATGCTGGAAAGTGGCAGCATCAACTCTGAAGACACTGATCCTCCTTCAGATGAAACTTGCTGACATGTCTGACTGATGTTACAGTTTTCAATCTCTAAGTAGTGCTTTGTGAGGGGAAAGTGATGCATTGAACTTTACCACATTTCCTTGGCTACAGCCAGTAAATATTAGCCCTGAAGCAACTGTAATATGGAAATACTAGAAGAGAGAAGAGATTCAGTGACACACTGTATTGAGATTTCAGTGAATCCTGAAGTATTAATTATCATTAATAATATTATTATAATATTATGATAATTCTTAGGGACCTTCCTACATAAGAAGCATAAGAAATATCCAGTAGCTTGCTTAGATGATATTAGGTCAGTAATTTTGTTCAATAAATTGTTTGTTTTAATGAAGAGAAGGAAAATATTTGTTCCATACCAAATCTCTGAGAATAACCTTAAAGACTGCTAGGTAGGGTATTTTTCTTAATAGTTCTTCCATCACAGGATTTTGCCCTTAAACAGCTTTCATGAAATATACTTATCAAGACTTTTTTTTAGGGTGTCCATTTTCTTTGATTTTCCTGATATTTCATATAATCAGATATGTCTAGAAACATTAACTACAAATTCCTCTAGTGACAGGACAAGGGGGGATGGCTTCAAAACAAAAGAGGGTAGGTTCAGATTAGGTATTAGCAAAATAGTCTTTATTGTGAGGGTTGTGGGGCACTGGTACAGGTGGGCCAGGAACTCGCTGATCCCCATTCCTGGAAGCAGACAAGGCCAGGCTGAATGGGATTTTGAACAACCTGATCTAGCAAAAGGTATCTGTGCCCATGGCAGGGGTGTTGGAACTAGGTAATTTTGAAGTCCATTCTAGCCTGAATTATTCTGTGATTCTATGATTTTGGCTTCTCCAACTTTGTCCTCTATCGGTACTTCTATCTGCAAAATATAAATCATTTAGCCAGGTCTTTGAGCTTGATCTGCTTCTACCTTTTCCTTAAAGCTAGCATTATCAGCACTCTCAAGAAAGTTTTAAATCTCAAAGATAAGATTATACCTAAAACAAAGTTTGATAAGACATCTGAAGTTAGACAGATTAGAAAAGGTGCAGGTGAACTTCCACTGCCTCATGTTGATGTAAGACGCCAGGTCTTCTTGTCTTTGCATGGTCCCAGTATAACAACTCTGCAGGTTTGCAGATTATGCACAGTCCACTCCCCAAGCCGAAGAGAATATTTTTTTCCTTCCCCTCTGAGACTTTTATAGTAGTTCTATTCCCTGCGTTTCTCATTTATTGGTGTTTCTGCTCACTCTTGATTTTGTTTTCTTTCTCCCTTCCTCCTTCTCCTTTTCTCTCCTGCATTTTCATAAATTTCTTTTTTTGACTAAGGAAGGCACAATATTTTCAGAGTGCAGCTTAAGTCAAAGGGGAACTGTACAAAAAAAACCTGTCCTGCCACATAATCTTAAAAAGGCATAGGAAACATTAACCATTAACAATAACTGCAATAAAATTAATTCCATCTACTAAACCAAGAATTTAATAAATTTACTTATGTTTATAAATTTCTAAACAAATATTTAAATCGTTGTATTAATGGCAGGTCTATGTGCTCTAATCTCTAACAAACTTGTCAAAAATAATTCACAAAACACATTTTCATCAGTAAAGTACTTTATTAATCAGTGAAGCAAAGCGTATTGTTGATCTCTGTATGGTTTGATATAATTTACTGTGCAAAAAAAACCATTCAGGTATAAGAAAAATCCATTAAATATTTGCTTCAGAGAAGTTTCAAAATGCTTCAGAATATATCCTTTATTTGAAAATGCAGATATTTCCTTCTCTTTTTAAAAAGATCTAGTGTCTATATTTACAGTATATTCCTATCTCACTGGAACTGGCAGTGCATGCATTATGTTAACATGCCATGTCATATGAATATGCCATATTAATACACCATACTTAACTCCAGCACTGGCATCACGTTACAACTAAATGGCTAAAGTATTTTATTTTAAAATGTTTTCATTTTTTAAAGTAGGCTATGCAAGTTAAAACACTGGCCCCCTTGGCTATTATCTGAGTGTCTGTGTCTCTTCATCATTCTGCCCAGAAATTCTGTGAGCCATTGGACAATTTCAATCAAATTTGCAAGTGTTTTAAAGATGGTTTTGGTTTAAATTTCCTTTCAGTGAGTTGGTATGTATGCAACATAAATCGATACCCTAAGAGAAGTAAAGGTAGCTGTTGCATCTTTCCAGGCAGCTGCTGCCTGGCCCAGCAGCATGTCCCTCTCAGGCAGCCACTCATAGCTGCAGGGCAACCATCAGACACAGGAGGAATCTGGTAGTAGTGGCAGAGGGAAAATTAAAATACACACCTGTAGGAAACCAGTTTTCAGTATTTCAACTGCTCTTAAAGAAATTGCTTTTTAAAAAAAACTCATTAAGAAAACTTCTTAGTCTGTTTGAAACACACTGGGTTTTATCTCAGTGTGCCCTCTTTTCACTGTAATAAAAAAGCGAAAAATATTTCTGTATATTGTACTAAATAATAATTTAATTTAATAATGCGGCTGATAAGAGAGATAAGATCCAATGACCTAACCTCTGGCCTAAAACTCACCCTTTCTGTAAGCCAAATGAATGTTTGTGGGTGTTTTTTCATTTGCATTTCCAAAATGACACAGGTACAACTGCAACCATAATATTCCCAGCTACATAGAAGCATAGGTATCAATCAACACTTTCAGCAAGAATTTTAGTCTACTCACTAATTCCTTTTGCCTGAAGCTTTTTAAATAGCCCTGTGCCCTGCTTCAGCAGCCTTTTCCACTCCTCTTTCTTCTTGGGCCCTATCCTCCCATTAGCCCACTAACATCATTTGCAGACACTTAACCATCTCTTGCCTTTACCTACTGTTATTTTGTATTCCCTTTCTCAGCAATTCTCTCTTCTACATGTCTTGCTGGTGTGACCTCACAATTAAATTGACATGGGGCTGTTACATACAGAGCAAAAAAAGTTCTGTTACAACTTTGAAACAATACTAACAAACAGGAAGATACGCCCTTTTAGTCTATGCAAGTTGTATGCTCTGCTGCTATGGGATGAATCAAATCAGTGGAACGGTTTTTATCAATTTCATTGAGTTTCTGGTCATTACTTCTCCTACATTTATCTAGATGCCATACAATTACTATTTTTAATTGTTATTTTAATCCATTTTATATTACTGCTATGAAAAATAAATCTTGTCACACCACAATTTGTTGATCACCATTTTAGTCTTTTTAAAAAAGAGATTTTGTACATTTTAATCCTCAGCCAAAATAACTGATCTTAATGCCTGCTTATTTTTAAGTTCAGATTCTGTAAGAATCAATTGATAAATACCATTTAGTTAGATGCTTTCTGCTCTTTAAGAATATCACCACTGACACCTTATACACACCCACATCCCATCTTTTTTACTGAAAAAAATGTTGACCTGAGGAAATGCCTTAATTTGGTATGAGCATTAGAGTGCAGAAATATAATTTCTCTGCAGTAGTTTTTGTTTTATAGCTATGGCTAAATAATAGGCTGGACAGTTTTGTCATGGCTTCCTCACACATGTAAAGCATATGTTTGTTTATTAGTAGGTAATTAATTCTCCTATATATGGAGTCTTTGTTCCTCAAATTTGCTCCTAGACCTTTCTAATTTTACTTCTTTCTATTGTTCTCAAGCTGATTGGATTTGGGCCTTCCCAATGATACATTTTAGGCTCAAATAACTTAAATACTGAACCTTGACATTTAACTATATTGATCTTTTCCTTGCCTCCCTATTTTCTTTCAGTTTTTTGTTCTGAGACTTCTATGCTATGCTTAAGCACCCTCCACACCCAGACAG
The DNA here is from genome assembly GCA_009812075.1 of Sialia sialis. NCBI lineage: Eukaryota > Metazoa > Chordata > Aves > Passeriformes > Turdidae > Sialia > Sialia sialis. The sequence goes on from VRYO01002772.1 coordinate 34,572,958, forward strand.
AAGATTTTCATTTCAAAACTTCTGACTGAGGGCATTTCTTATTTATTTCCTTTTTTATTTTTTGAAAGAAGAAAGGTTTACTTGTCTTTGCTAATGACAGAATAATAAAGTACTAGATTTAATCATGAACACTTTACAAAAAAAGGCTGAATACTGTTATGTTTTCAATAAATCAATTAAAAAAAGTTTCAAGATGTGCCGTTACTACTTGTTATTTTGGTTAACATCAAACTACAGCTTCCAATGAACAACTACTTGCAGTATTGAAATGCAGCATTCCAAACTCCATCCATAGTTAATTGTTAGGGCTATTATTTTTGATTTTGTTCCTCGTTGAGCTTGTCCTGTAGAGTATTTAATGTGCTTTTCTTGATTTAGCAGACAGCGCAAGTCTTCTATATGTGTATTTCTATTATAAAGGATTTGTGTTTTCTCTATGTATTATCTTCTCCACAGTCCAGCTTTCTCTCCAAGCTGTCAATAAGTACTTTTTAATTTTGTTTTCTTTTTGTTTGTTTTTTCAGCAATAAATACAAACTAAATATTCAACATTTAGTGACATGGCACAACATATAGGTATTATTTGAATTCATTTGCATTACCATTATACATTTCATTTCCAACTCTTCTTTGTGAAAAAATACAACAATTTCTGATGAATGAATATGAAATTTTGATGCCAGTATAAGCTATCAAATATGTAATGTATGCTAAAAAATTGATGAAAAAGTATTACAGATATACTGTAAAATCATCAAACTAATAAAATATTTATTACTTGCACAGGTGGATCAAAATCAATAAATGCCATTTTGTTGTTATAAACTGGCTGATGCAACAAACATCAGCCTGTGTATTTTTTAATATAGGCACAATTTTTTAATGTGTATTTTTCCAGTTAGGCATCTAAGTCTCTATTGGGTTTAAGAGCCACAATTTGTAAAGATGCCAAGATGGCATGATTTCAAAGAAATCATTAGAAATACTTAATAATGAGCCATACCTGAGAATGAGTATAAAAATGCAGCTCGGCTGAACTTAACACCACAAAACCAAAGTGACTTGCAGAGCAAGAAGTTTCATTTATCATTATCACCTGGCACTCAGTCAGAGGTTTGAAGATCCAGTGCTAGTGTTTCAGATTTTATTTTTCCTCTAAGTATTCCATGCATGTCATTGGTATCAATGGATTGTTGTAAGCTTCAAGATGTTTGATAAAAAAAGACAGATTTTACAAGCAAAGAGACCAGTTACTTGTGTAAAGGATTATATAGTTTTTCCCTTAATTCAGAGTCTCGAGTACCTGTTTTACAAACTGCAGAGTGCTCTTAAATGTATTGAATTCATTGTGGAGTCAGAGTATTTATTGTGCTGTGCTGAGTCATATAAAAAAAAAAAAAAAGTACTCACTAGGCTGGAGTAAAAAAAAAGTGAAGACACTGGCCTCCTCCTCAAAAAAAAAAAAAAAAAAAAAAAAAAAAAAAAAAAAAAAGAAAAAAGAAAATAAAAAGCACAATTCATCCTGGGTTTCGAGGCTGTTTTTCAAACTGAACATGAGAAACACTGTCAGAAATATATTACTGCTACCGTAATACAAAGCATTTTAATTTTTTTTGGTATTCCTGCTGGTGCTTTCATGCTCTGAAAGGAAACTAGAGTTACCACATGTGTACACACTTAGGCTCAGTGTATAGCCCGGAGTATGTATGTGTGTATGTACATAAACACGCGCACAGGAGGCACGCACACGGGATATACCCCAAATGCAGCGGTACCTCTGGCACGCTAGAGGGAGCCATAACATAAGTGCAATGACCCTTTTTTCCCCCCCTCAATTAGCAGAACTGGCGTGGAAAAATCTCTGGATATCCTGAGACATCCTGAAGGTTTGGCATGCACTGCAGAATAAGGAGAGGAAAGCAGAAGACTCGAGCTGCAGTCAAATGAGGTCTCCTGATAGCTCAGGGGCTTACGCTGGTGTTTGTTCCACTTTTAATACTGTGCTGTTTTTATAGGGAATTTCTCCAAATACGTGACTTAGCCGAATACGCCAAATTCCCTCAGCCAATCTGAAGCCCGCATGCAGAAAGCAAAGACCATTTTGTAAACATATCCTTTATTTCATCTGTCCGTCGCTCTCACACAGAAAGTTGGCTCGGCCGAGAGTAGTGGTTTTCTGCTGCCACTAATGTATGTATAGTTTATTTATACACTGAATTCTAACACGGCATTAGTTCTGTAACGGCTACCAGCAGACTTGCTCTGGATAGCAAACTATCCTTTTCACAGCTACAAAGAGGTCCTCAGGACGGAAAGATGGGTCTGGAAAGAACATTCATTTGAATTTATAAATCTGCATGACTTTTTTCAAGTCAAATTGTATTTATGGACATCATAACTCAAGGCTGAAGGTTATCCTATTGAGCAAGGCAAATGAGCAGCTGCCTTAACTGACTCTTTTAAGAGAGGCTCCAAAAATAATTCAGGAGCGTCTTGTAAGTGCTGTAGTGTTTATTTTCTTCTTTTTTTTTCTCTTTATAGATTTTTTTTCCTTTTTTATTCTTTTTCCTTTCCCCCTAAATGATTCTTGCTACTTACACGCTCGTCACAAATGGCAGCTTCATTTCCGAACGCACGGGTCGAGAGCGGCCCTCCGGCAATCCGAGAACGCACCTTTCCAGCCTCAGCGCTCCCCCCGCCGCCGCCCCCGGCCGGAGCCTCCCCTGCGCGCCGAGGGCGGGGGCGGGCGCTGCTGCGGCCCCCGGCCCCACACGGCGTGGCTGCCACCGCCCCGCTCCCCGCGGGCCGGGCTGCGCTCCCGCCCTCGGGAGCTGCCCCTCGGGGCGGGCGAGACCCGCTCGGGGCGGCTCCCGCAGGGCGGGGGCGGAGGCGGCGGGGGCGGGGGGTGTCCCCCCATCCACACCGCCCTTCTCTCGCCGCGCATCCCAGGGCCGCCGGTCACTCGTGGGCCGTGCGGCGGAGTCAAGTCCTCGCCCTTGCAGTGCTTTAGGCGAGTTTTGGAGGCATCGCGTAACCTCCTGCTTCCCCACCCGTCAGCGCGGAGGACTTGTTAGCACGCCTTAGAAATAAATAAACGCGGGGGCAGGGGCGAGGGAGCGACGGGGTCGGGGCGGCCGGGGGCGCGGCGCTGCGGTGCGCGAGCCGCCGGACACTGCAACCCGCGCGAACCGCTCGCGCGCCCCGCGTCCCCCTCCGAGCCGATCTAATCAATGACACCCAGCGCCCGCCGTGGCCCCGCCCCCCGCCGCCTTCCATTGGCCGGGCCGCGCCGGGGCAGGCCGGCGCCGCCGCCGCCGATTGGCTGGCAGGGAATCCGTATCAATGTTTAAGCCGCGGCGTGAGGTGAATAGAGGCAGTCGGAGAGCGGCGCTGGGCGAGCGCGGCGCGGCGGCCCCGGGAGTGCTGCAGTGAGGGAGGCGAGGAGGCGGGGGGGAGAGAGAGAGAGAGAGAGAGAGAGAGCGAGGCAGAGCGCAGCTCCAACTGTTGAATTTTCACTGAATTCTCCACTTACCTGCGGGCGCCTGGTGAAATGGATCTGGTTTATCGGGGATCGGTGTTCGCTCCGCGTGCTGCCTGGCTAAGACTGGGGACCGTCTGTTTGCAAGGGGCCACCCATCAATGAGGCAGAGAAGAATATTTGCTTTTTCTTCTTTTAAATTTGAAAGCCACCCTGCCACACGTTGCAGAATTAACTGTGTACTTTGGGTCCGGACTCAAATAAAGGAGAAAAAAACAGTGCAGAACTGAGACTCGGAACTAGATCTGTGAGCTATGTATTGGAAACCTATGTTTTTATTGCTTTTTTTCGGTTTTTTTTTTCCTTTTAATGTGAAAGATCTTTGATTTATTTCACACATAACACTGAGGAAAGGTGGTTAAAAACACTCAGCAAAGCAGGAGACAGACGCGCCTCTGTGCCAGTGAGTGGATAACAGCCTTGTTTTCCTGATCCTCAGTCTCCTGGAGAAAGAGGTATAGTAAAAGTGTAGCTGAATCCGACACCCCCACCTTCTCCTTTTTTTTTTCTTTTTTTTTTTTTTTTTTTTTTCTCTTTCTTCCCTCTTCCCTCTCCAAAATATAAATCTGATTAATTTTTTTTTCATGTCTATAGCGTGAGTCAGAGAAGCGTTAGGAAGAAGCTGCAACTAATGTCTGTGAAGGGAGGAACATGAGGCGATAGTGAATGTGATTTGTTCCGCTGGATCTGACTCATCCAAGCAGATTGAAACACCTGCATTTCTGGATTTACCATTCATTTCAGGTGTTTAAAAGAGACTGAAATAGAATTTTGCTACCCTTCCCCAGTATTTACCTATACACCGTATCGCTAGGGAAGGTGTATATCGGAGGGGAAAACGCATCTGGCGTTGCTGCCGCTCTTCTCCCCTGTACCAAGATGCTGAGAGAGACTGTTAAAGCTTTGAAAGGACTGCAAAAAATGCATCACACTGATCGCGGAACTGCATAGGTTTTAATATGAGCGAATTAATCGATTAAAAGATCTCCCACTTTATTCATTGCCAGGATTGTTTTCCCTCTTCTTCTCCCCTCCCCTAAATGAAGAGGACTAGGCGGCAGTGTCATTGGAAGGAGACGCTGAATAGAAAGAAAAGAGAGGCACTTGATAGCGCAGCCCTGTGAATACAGAGACTGTTTCCCTTTTAGCGAGAGACTAAGAGAGAGTGTGTGTGTGAATGTGTGTGTGTGGTGGCTTTTCTTTCTCCCCCCTCCCTCCCACCTCCACTCTTGCTTTTTTTTTTTTTTTTTTTTTTTTTTTT
>VRYO01002772.1:34578756-34694547 GCA_009812075.1 Sialia sialis
TTTTTTTTTTTTTGTTTTTTTTTTTTAATGTGTTTTGTTTTCCCCTCTTGCCCTGCAATCCTCGTTCCCTCTCCCTCTGATTCGGGAAGGAAACAGTGACCCAGGGTGTACGAGACAGAGAGGGGGGAAATACCGACGGCAGCGAGATGCAGCTCTCCGCCGCAAGCAATGCAAGATTAGATCTCTAAATGCAGCAAAACACTCCCTGAAAACCAACAACCCCGCGGTGCAATCAGACATTTCACTGCCGCTCACTGCACACGAAGAGGGCTTCAACAACAAGCTGAGAGTTGTTGTTTTTTTTTCCCTTCTTTCTCCTCACCCTCCACTCAGTCGTATCACAAGCGATGAGTAGCAAATAAGCTTTTTTACCTCTGCTACAGACCTGAGACCACCCCCTTTTACTATGTATATATAAATACACAGATTTAAAAAATATTTCTGATAGCTTTTAGTAAGACTACCACTGCCGCTGGTTTTTTATTATTTTTTTTATTATTCTTTGTACATCTGCGGGGATTCAAGGACCGAGAACACATCACCTGGCCAGAGGAGAAGATCTTTTGCAAATTTTCTGATTTTTGAAACCCTCCCACTGCCGAAGTTGGACAGACGAAGTAACTGCGAGGGGACTGCAAGCACGGCAAGCTCTTGCTGAAACGCTGCCGAAGCTGCTCCCTCCCCACCCCCGACCCCCCCCCCGGCTGCTCCCTCCCTCCGAGCTACATGGTCTATTTGCTGCCTCTCATCCTGTGTCTCTGCAGATGTTTTAGAGCAACAGGTTCAGGAACTTGAAATATAGGGGTGGGGAAAGAGAAGGGAAAAAAAAAAAAAAAAAAAAAAAAAAAAAAAAAAAAAAAACACCAACCAAAAAAGAAGGAAAAAAAGAGCCGTCAGAGGAGGAAGAACAGCCCCAGCTCAGGAGGCAAAAAGGACGGGGACACCCCTGGTCGTCACTGCTGCTCCTGCCGCCCCTACCCCTGCTCGGGGATGTACCTTTCCATTTGTTGCTTCTTCTTCTGCTGGGCTCCCGCCCTGTCGCTGAAGAACCTGAATTACTCTGTGCCGGAGGAGCAGGGAGCGGGCACGGTCATCGGGAACATCGGGCGCGATGCGCGGCTGGCGGCAGGCGCGGCGGGAGGCGGGATGCTGCCCGCGGAGCGTGGCGTTCCCGGTGGCGGCCCCGGCGGCAGCCGCGGCCCCAAGTCCACCTTCCGGGTGCTGGAGAACTCAGCCCCGCACCTCCTGGACGTGGACGGGGAGAGCGGGCTGCTCTACACCAAGCAGCGCATTGACCGTGAGGCGCTGTGCCGGCGCAACGCCAAGTGCCAGCTGTCCCTCGAGGTATTCGCCAATGACCAGGAGATATGCATGATCAAAGTGGAGATTCAGGACCTGAACGACAACGCGCCATCGTTTCCCTCTGACCAAGTGGACATGGACATCTCTGAAAATGCTGCACCAGGCACCCGCTTCCCCCTCACCAGCGCCCACGACCCAGATGCTGGGGACAATGGTCTGCGCACCTACCTGCTCACTCGTGATGACTATGGCCTCTTCTCCCTCGATGTGAAGTCCCGTGGTGATGGCACAAAGTTTCCAGAGCTGGTCATCCAGAAGCCATTAGACCGTGAGGAGCAGAGTCACCACACCCTGGTGCTGACGGCACTGGATGGTGGTGACCCACCACGCTCAGGGACAGTGCAGATCAATGTGCGCCTCATTGACTCCAATGACAACAGCCCCATCTTTGAGGCAGCCTCCTATGTGGTAGAGCTACCAGAGAACGCACCACTAGGCACGGCAGTCATCGACCTCAATGCCACTGATGCCGACGAGGGCACCAATGGAGAGGTGCTCTACTCCTTCAGTGGCTATGCACCAGAGCGCGTCCGTGACCTGTTTAGCATTGACCCACAGAGCGGACTCATCCGTGTCAAAGGCAACCTGGACTATGAGGAGAGTGGCCTCATTGAGATTGACGTCCAAGCTCGGGACCTGGGGCCCAATCCCATCCCTGCTCACTGCAAGGTCACTGTCCGCCTCATCGACCGCAACGACAATGCTCCCACCATTGGCTTCGTCTCCGTTCGCCAGGGAGCTCTGAGTGAGGCTGCCCCACCGGGCACTGTCATTGCCCTGGTGCGGGTCACCGACCGTGACTCAGGCAAGAATGGGCAGCTCCAGTGTCGGGTGCTGGGTGGCGGTGGCGGGCCCGGTGCTGTCCCTTTCACCCTGGAGGAGAACTATGACAACTTCTACACTGTGGTCACCGACCGACCCCTAGACCGTGAGGCACAGGACGAGTACAATGTGACCATCGTGGCACGTGATGGGGGCAATCCCCCACTTAACTCCACCAAGTCATTTTCTGTCCGAATCCTTGATGAGAATGACAACCCACCCCGTTTCAGCAAGAATCTTTATGTGTTACAGGTGCCTGAGAACAACATCCCTGGAGAGTACCTGGGCTCAGTCTTGGCCCAGGATCCTGATTTGGGCCAAAATGGGACAGTGTCTTATTCCATTCTGCCTGGGCATGTGGGAGATGTCTCCATCTACACCTATGTCTCTGTCAACCCCACAAATGGTGCTATTTATGCCCTGAGGAGCTTCAATTATGAGCAGACAAAGCATTTTGAGTTCCGCGTGCTGGCCAAAGACTCGGGTTCACCCCACCGTGAAAGCAATGCCACAGTGCGCGTCACCGTGCTCGACGTCAACGATAACGCGCCCCTCATTGTCCTGCCTGCCCTCATCAATGACACTGCTGAGCTGCAGGTGCCACGCAATGCTGGGGTGGGCTACCCCGTGGGCACCGTCCGTGCCCTGGACAGTGACTTTGGGGAGAGTGGGCGCCTCACATATGAGATTGTGGAAGGCAACGAGGAGCATCTCTTTGAGATGGACCCCACTAGTGGTGAGATACGCACCTTGCATCCCTACTGGGAGGAGCTCAGCCCTGTGGCTGAACTGGTGGTAAAAGTCAGTGACCATGGCAAGCCCAGCCTCTCCGCTGTGGCCAAGCTCATAGTCAGGGCCTTGGCAGGGCCCCTGCCTGAGGCTGGCGAGCCGCAGGTGAATGGCGAGCAGCATCGGCGGCCACACTGGGACTTGTCACTGCCGCTGATTGTGACACTGAGCACTGTCTCCATCATCTTGCTGGCTGCCATGATCACTATTGCTGTGAAGTGCAAGCGAGAGAACAAGGAGATCCGCACCTATAATTGTCGCATTGCCGAGTATAGCCACCCTCAGCTGGGAGGAGGGGGAGGCAGTGGCGGGGGAGGAGGAGGCAGTGGCAGTGGAGGGGGCAAGGGCAAGAAGAAGAAGATCAGCAAGAATGACATTATGCTGGTGCCCAGTGAGGGCGAGGACAGCCGGGGTCCCCTCAATGTCATGAACGTGGTGAGCAGCCCATCCCTGGCCACCTCACCCATGTACTTTGACTACCAGACCCGCCTGCCCCTCAGCTCTCCCAGGTCTGAGGTGATGTACCTGAAGCCCGCCTCCAACAACCTGACTGTACCCCAGGGACATGTGGGCTGCCACACCAGCTTCACAGGGCAAGGGACTAACGCCAGCGAGGCTCCCCCGAGCCGGATGTCCATAATTCAGGTAGGAGACTTTTAGAATACCCTGGACCTCACTTTAGACACTGGTTTAACTTTCCCTTTTGTCTGCAGTGCAATCTGCTGTAAGGCACCACTGAAGGGACCACATAGGTCACTAAAGAGAGGTGGACTTAATGAAAGTGGAACCAGACCACATCTGGTGGGTCTGGTTCTGCTGTCACATTGATGTTTCCCATGTGATTCAAAAGAAAATGCCCACTGAAACACAGACAGAATTATGGCAGTGCCAAAGAGGTGCATGTGAGATGTTGGGCAGGCGTTTAGTTCATTTGAGGCATGATGGGGTATTATCCCAGGAGACTGTGAGGCAGAGGTGGGTACTTCCACAGGTTTCTTTTCTCTTGGTTTGGGGTGGAGAAGAGGGAGGGCATTTCTAAAGTTGTCATACCACCTGCAGTAACTAACAGGACAGGGAAGAAACTGCACACTGAGGACATCTATTGCAACAGTGTATTATAGCCCCCCAATCTTGTATATAAATATAAGCAATCATTCCAAGACATATATTTTAATTTTTTAAAAATTTCTTCTTCAGAATATATATCCATAAATATATTTTTGACAGTATCATTGGGGCCCCATTGCCTCCTCCTCTCCCCATAAGCAACTAAAATTCCAGTACTGAAAATTCTGCTTAGAAAAATAGAAAGAAAATGTGTGTGGTGACTCCCTCCTACCTCCAAATGTTAACAAAACTCGCATCCTGTCATAAACCCGCAAAACAACTAGTCAGATTTCCAGTAGCCTGAGTCAACATTGACGATTACTTTATAGTGAAAGACTTACACACTCTGTCTTCTACCAAAGCTCATTTAGAAATTGTAGCTGGGCTGCATTTTGCTGCCAATTATATCCACACTGTCCTCTACTGACTTTCGTGAATGTGAGAAATGGCAGAATTTGGACCATTGGATATAGGGTACTAATCAAAGAATGAATTAATTTTTAGCAGGTAGTTTAAAGTCCAAACTCAGAAGATTTATTTCAGAGCAGTGAACTTGCAGAGTGAAGGTGAGGGCAGAAATTGGCTCCAGTTGATTTAATTTAAAGTATTACTTCATGATTAATGCAGCTTAATGTTCAAACACTACAGGTATGTTCCAAAGTGATTTTTAACGTTCAGATTGAAAGCAGGCTCTGGATAATGACTATTAAATACATTTGAAATGTCATATCTGTTTTATCCCATGGTTCTCCTGATGTGCTGTTCTGAGTCATAGGGGAATGAGCTGAGTGTATCAGAAGTGACAGAGACTCATTTTGTGTATGCAGCTAGTGGGGAAAGTAGTTGCACTGTAGTAATTTGATGTACCTGAAGAAGATTCATAATACTTTGGAGTTATCATGCCCTGTGATCTGTGAACACCAAATGTTCTACTTGCCAGCTGTATCTAATACTTCAAACTGAATAGAAATGGCCAATGGTAATTGGCAGTTTAAAGAACCAAAATTCAAGTAACTGATGCTCTGGAAATGGAACATTTATAACTGACTGAAAAAAAAAAATAAAAGGCTGCCTGTACAAGGTCACTGTAAAGTAATCTTCAAGCAACTATTGAGTTGTGTCACAGAAACAATTTCATTTTATGCCTATCATGAATTTATGTTTTTATCAATTAGGTGAGAAGAGCAATACTTCAAATCTGAAATTGATTTTAACAAAAAGTGACACTTTAGGAAAGAGTTTAGGTTAGGGCACAACCGGAGATAATTTGATTTATTATTCATGCTTTAAAAAACAAATAGCTTTCCATGACACTTGTTTAAGTGATGTCAACTTTTTTTTTTTGTAAAATGGAGTTGTCAGAAAGCTAAAAAAAGAAACACTCCACATTTTTCCTACTGACAAGTGTAATAGTTACTAAAAGACAGAAAATTATACTTTCCTACAACCATGTACTGTCTATATAAAGCAATTAATTAATGTATGGATGCTACCAAATAGTAAAGTTTCAATTGTAGTGTAAAATCCCTATGGAAAATATGATTCCTTCTTTTTTACAGTGTTCACTGTATGAAATCAATCATGATTTTTTTTTTCTGAAATCTATATAAAGCTAAAAGAGGAATTTCCTCCCTTAAAAAGTGTGTTGTGGTTTCTATAAGAGGTTTGATTATGACAGCTATGGAAAATATAACTGAAACTCCTCATAACATATCCTGGTATATCTAATGCTGGTCTTGTCTTCCCTCATTATCTACACCGAGTGTTTTGGAGGTTTGCATGGTCCACTCAGTAGATTAGAAAACACTCAGTATTACCCAGTGTGCAACCTGTTCAAACATATTTATTGATACTATATTTTGTGGTTGTATTGGCAAAACAGACGCAGTAAGAAACAGTGTAGTTGGTTTCTATTTAGCAAAGACTCAGATTAAAAGTAGCTAGAGGGGAAAATTGATCCTCTTCACTGTACTTTTGCATTACTAAAATACATTTTGTATTCTCCATCTCCACATCCCTGGAGTAAATTTTATATAAAATTTGCATTTAGAATGTAGGCACTACTTTATGTCTTGTCCTGTACTTCTGCCTCATGTAAAATTTAAACTGCAGACTTAAGGGGAAAGAATAAAGGATCAGCCCTCTCTCTGGATCTACTATATCTTTAATCACTCCAAGAAACCTGTGTCTGCATATGTAAATGACACAGTTAGGAATAAAAGGTGTAGGCAGTGGAAAAAAATAAAAAAGACACAATATCCAGCTGCTTTATCATCTCTTTTAGTTAATCAACCCAGTTAAGCAGTTTTCTTCAGTACCTCAGTAAGGGGAAGGTAAACAATTGTGGAAGGGTTCTCTAGCAAATGTTCCCATTAGTTTTTACAGATGTATTTTGTAACATGATAATCCCATACTATGTAATTCATACAATGGAACTGCATTTTCTCTTTCTCATTTTCTCAGCAGCTGTTTAATGGCACAATCCTCTATATACATGCTAAATATTATATTATTACTTAGTACATCCAATTGATTCTATAAATATTTAATAGCAAATAAATAATTTCTTTCTCAGTAAGATCCAAATTTTCTCACTCTTATTAGGAGTGCAAAATATTATTTTCCTTTCACTTACTATTAAGACCTAGTGAAGCCAATAGGCCTTATAGTTCCCTTATTTCTCATGAATAGTATTTTACTCTACACATAGCCCAATTTACACCAACAAATACCTGTGGTGGAGTAAAGCGTTACTTAGTGACTAGGGGTTTCAGACTGACCCAAAGGGACCAGCAGTTGAATAAAATACTTCCTGACATGGGTAAGAGTGGTGTAATCTTGCCTCTCTTTAAGTGACTTCTGTTGCGCACTAATCACACAATTTGACGGCTTGTGTGTTTCCTCACTACTTTGCAGCATCCACCAATGTGCCACAGTTGCATGTGTTACTTCTATATGAGTCAATGAACTTCTTCAGTACCATAAAAATTAAATAATTTAAACATACATACATAAACATATAAAACGTTGGATGGCAGACACGGATGCTGTATACATTCAGCTTTTATTGGTGCAAGAGAATTGCAAGTTCTTACTCCCTCTGAAGATTGACCATTTGTGATTTGATATGCGCCTGAGATTGATGTCTATTGAGAACAGTGTATGTATTAGTAACATACTGGGAAGTTGCATATCTATACTTTAGCACATTTCATTGTTCTTAACTTCAGCAATCATTTTCTGAAGATACTTTAGAAACACTGCTTTCAAACACAAGTCTGTTAAAAAATATTTAAATATAGGGCAGTGCTGTTCAATTCTCACTGCTGGCGTCAAAATTCCATGTGACCTTTAAATCACTTCAGATCCAAACTATTAATTTTTACTGGGGAGAGGTAAAGCAGGAGAAAATGGAAATCAACATGGCTGAAAGAAGATTTCTAGTTCATTCTAGACCTTAAGGACTACTGAGAAAATTTGATTCATCTCATTCTGGTACCTGCTCACCTGACTAAAAGAAACAGAGCTTTGCTTTATTTTGAAGTGCAGACATCAGAAAAAAATGTGCTAACATACACATATATGTATCTCTCCTACCAAAATTCTAAGTTAGTCAGTTTGCCTTTCCCTGTGTGAACAAGTCACAGCTTATTTTTGCAGATTTCCAATAGGTAAGAGTGGATGGATAAAGGAAAACAAATAGTTTCTTTACACAAGTAGGTTTTAGAAATAGGTTCCTCAAAGTGACATATCAGTGGTGTAGAAAACTATTTGCAATATGCAAGTAGTGTTGATCATCCTAGAGATTATTTATTGCTATACGTGTGGTGCAACTGGGGAATTTTCTAAATGTATCAGGAATAAGGCGGGTGTAAATAAAAAAAGATGTGGTCACAGCTTTTTGTTAAACAACAGCTAAAAATGAATGACTGTGCTCAAAGAAGCTCTCAAGCTGGGAATCTCTGTATCTGTTGTACCAGGCACTCCCACAGCTTTTCAAGATAAAGTACAGATCATTCTTAATACTTCAGGCACCTAATGTTTATGAAGTGTCAATAGATTAATGTCATGTCCCAGTGCAACTTTGTTGCCAGGTGTCTGGTAGTACCTAAGAAGATAGAGTCTTCAAGGGAAATAAAAAAAATGAACCATTTTAGTGCTTTAAATAAGCTGTTTCATACTTTGAGAAACTTCTGCTGAGAAATTTTAAGATTACAAAAAGAAATCTGAAGTTAGAGGAAATAAGGAGAATCAGCTTTCATCACAGAAGCTGCATTCATTTTCAGTGATTTAAATTCCTATCAGAACACAGAGGTATATATTTTTTTTTTTTTTATATTTTCTTCTTCATCTGAAGAGTACTATATTCTGTTCTCACTGGAACTAGTACAAGGTAGCATTTTGCATCAAGAGGATACTAGAGTAGTTCTAAACGTTTGCAAGTTTGCAGGTTTGTATTCTATATATTCCAAAGATTCACAGCTGCGTATTCTAGGGCTGTATCTAAAGACACTAAGTTGTGAGATGCAACTCCTGAACTACCTACCTAGGTCTCATTATTGTAGCTTTAACAGTGTTTTGCAAGGCTAGATGTCTTGCAAAATAACTCCTCTAAATGCTTGCATTGTGTAAAGAGAGTCTGCAGTTTTGTGTACAGCCTGGTTTTGTGTTCTGTTGTTCTGCATCTTTAGTTTCATTCACTGGATGAAGTCCATCCCAGAACTAACTATGTAAGAATTTCAGGACAAAACCTTTCCTATGTTTCCATGAAGCTTTATTTAATTTTTTTGTGAAGATGAACTGCATAGTATAGTTACACAAAACACATACATTTTAGGACCAGATCTGGCAACACACCACTCACTGTGGCATCTGCACTGGCTGCTGAAATAGAAAAAAGGAAGCATAATTGAACTCCTTTTTTGTGTTACATCTGTTCTAGTCTTGATCTTGAGTTCCTTGCTGGTGATATCTATAGTACTATTATTTTAAAAGGATCATTCTTGATGTACAGTCCATTTGAAATCTAAAGAACTTTCCAAGATGAAGAGCTCTAATAAAGAACATAAAAATGATAGAGAAAAAACAATTGAGAAGTCCTAACTGGAATATAAATATTGTAAAAAAGAAAACAGTCTTTCTAGAACAGAAATTCTTGTTAACAAAAAATTAAGAAAAATAATATCTCTGTAGAACTTGCTGTTTTATAAAAGATTGACTGTCACAGCTCTGAACTTGTCTTGAAGTTATCTGAGCTTTCTGAATCTTTGTGTTCACTGTCACTACGTAAGCTTAGATGGAAAAATCCCTACAAATTTGTCATTACCAGTGCAATTTCAATGACTGATCAATCCTTTGACGAATTATATTTAACAGCATATTTTCTCAAGTTTCTATTATCCCTACCTATGTTGATGAAAAGGCCTGTGTTTACTCATAATTCAGTCAATAGCGTAATTTTGACTTAGTAAGTGATTTTAGTGGTTCAAGAGTGAATTGTGACTAAGAGCTCTATGGAATACAGCTAAGAAGAGTATGATTGGGCTCTTCATTCTGAGGTTTGAGGTTTTTGTGACTTTTTTTCTTGCAGCACCTTTACAAGGATGATGGATGATTAAGGAGACTAGAATTTAGATGTTTTTGTAACTATGATAGGAATTGTAACACAGAATTGTAGAATGGTTTAGGTTGGGCAATACTTTTAGGACAATCAAGTCTGATGGCTAACCTAGTATAATCAGGTGTACAGTGGAAAAGAAATCAAATACTCCATTGAATATACTGCTGAACATATGTTACCACATGTTTTCCTATACTTTTGAAACTGTGAATAATACAGCATCATTGTTAAAACTCAGCAAATATTTTTACATGGAAAATTAGCAATAGGTATGCTTGAAATATTCACAAATATTACTTGGTGTTAAGAACGAATACATACAGTCTGGTTTCTCTGATAAGATAAAAGTATTATTAAAAAAATTCATCCCAAGTCGTGACATCTGGATGTGAAACAGCTGGGATTTTATTTTTTAAAAAATAGTATTCCTTTTGTCTTTTTTCCCCAGCATTTTTTTCTTTCTCTTCACTACCTTCCTTCCCAGGAAACAGTAGCATACCAGATAATATTTACATGTATGTTGCTAAATATCATGCCTAATTTTTCTTTCTTTCATTGTTTCTACAAAATTTGAAAATGTCAGGTTAAATTTAGTTAAGTTTTAAGTTTTGCCATGCAAGGTACTCATTCTACATACAAAAAGTGGATGTATGTGGGTTGTTTTTTTGGGGGTTGTTTGTTTGCTTGTTTGTTTTTCCCTGAAGAAAACATCTATGTTGCATGGCAGAATTCTTCAGATCCTTCTTCAAGCCTGAGAAGTACCTGAATGTATGAAGAAAAGACATTTTGACACTAGTATTAATATTTTCCAATGGATAAAAAAATTCAGTGATGAGAACTTAAACAAGGATTTGTAGACCAGAGCAGAAACACAGCTCTGTTTTTATCTTTAAAATATAGAAGCAATCCTCTGATGCCAAAAGGTCAGTGTAGAGCAGTTGGGACAAATTTTTGCAGCAGATAGCCTGAAAGCTTTATGCTTTCAATTGTATGGCTACTTCAGCTGTAAGAGAAGTGGTAAAATTAATGCTAAAGGGTTCAAAAATATAGGAAACAAGTAAAACTCTCAGGGGACTGCAGACTCTTGCCTTAATAGAAAAAAGAGGAAAAAGAAAAGAAATAGAAAAAGGGTACTAGGAAAAGAGTGGCAAAATTACTTGGGAAAAAATTTCCTTGAATTTAAGTGTTTATTTGTTAAGTTTTTAAGGAGGCAGCAAGGATATTAACTAGTCACTGCTTTTGTTGATGAGATGAAACAGAATAATGTGCAGCTGCTATAATTCTTATCCAGGGTGCATTCTCAGCCCTATTAATCTATTTGTCATAATAGAACCTTGATTTTTCAGTCTGTTGTAGACTTTGTTTTTTCTTAACAGAAGAAAATTCTGAATTAATTACTGTAAATCCTATGAGAAAGTAAAAGAGTAAATTATTAAGAATTTTAGATAAAATATTCAGTATTAAGTACTATGTTCAAGAACAAGCAAATTCTTACAAATGTCCCTGTTAATTACAATATTAGACAGTGCTTTAAATAACCTTCTTGAGCGGTCATATATTTTCTAGCTAAATCCCAAAGGCTGCTGATACAGTTCCTTGTTAATAAGGTCACACAAGAACCATGTCTTTCTCCTACCCTTTTGCTTCTACTAGGTGGTGGTATTACCTGTACAGAAAGCTCAATTGATCCACTTACTTGACATGAGATCGGTTATGTTTTGGTCCTCAAAGCTGAGGAGACCCTCTGCATATAAAGACAAAACTGCATAGTTTCAGCCAATTATTAGTGTTATTTTTACACAGGAACAGCATAAAGGTAAATTTGTATCTTGCTTTGATTCACTGAGGGGATATCTCCTTTTCCAGCCCTCAAGACAATCAGTCCCATACTGGTCTATTTTCTATATAATAAGATATAAGCCACCTAGGCATGCTAAGTCCTTCAAATTAAGATATTTGACTTTAGCCATGGACCTTTCTACTGGCTTTGGGGCATATGATCAGAGTTTCTCACATTCATACTTTAACCCATAACAGAAAAGTCCCTAATCTCATCCTGTTCCCTGCTGGGTGGCTTTGTGTAGCAGTGTCTGTGGCCTGCCAAAGAGAGCTGCAAAGGGTAAAGGAAAAGTCTTCTCTGAGATGCAAATGCATAATTTCAGCTGTGTGGGTGAGACCTCTGATGGATGCATTGTAGGTTCTTGCAGTGACAGTCTCACAGAGTTGTTTTCAGAGGGTGGTTCAGACCATGCACTGATTTGTGTGTGACATGTGTATCGCCTGTACTAGTTCTAGTGACACGGTGATTACTCCTGTTTCCAGTCCTTTCCCTGGAACACTTCCAGGCACTTTTATTATATTGAAACGGCTCTTACAGTTCATTGAGCATCCAGCATAATACTGTTGAATATCATCAGTGCATGTGCATATATTTATTAAAACAAAAAAAATCGGGCAGTTAAACCGCATAATTATGGGAAAATGAATAATAACAATAAAATACCATTTAAGTTAACAAGCTTTGTGATCAAAGAATAAATACAGGTTAGATAAATGAGACTCTAGATGTAACTAATCTACATAAATAAGCTTTGGTCTGATTAGAGGATAAGAATATATTAAAATAATCTTAAAGTATTTTAAAAGTATGTTACTTTAGTACTTTTATAATTTCTAGTTTAATTTCTTCATATTTTTAACCATTTCCGCTCTATAAAAAGAGCTGAATTAAGTGATAAAGTACTTTTACATGCTTTCATTTTTTGATGAATAATGTTAACAGTGCAAAAAAAGTCTAAACTAATACAAGTAAATAAAATAAAACCATAAGTTTTCATTCTGGTTTGAATGTGTTGTGTGTCTAAAACATAAAGCATTTTTTAATGTCTTAATTTTATTGTTTTTTATGTGGCAATGTTTTTTGATTGCTTTTTAATTAAAGAAAAACATTAAAGGGAACATTTAAAGGACAATTTCTTGTTTACTGTCTTTATCAGCAGAGAGCAGCCTTTGTAGTGTTTGAAAGCTGGTGCATTAAAAATCAATTTCAAGTCTTCAAAGCTGTAAACTCTTGCTTGCTTTGTAGATATATACTGTTTTTAAAACCATTGGAAGCACAGTTGACAATTGAATTAAAACAAAAGGTAAATAATGGTTTCATGAACATTTGAAGGATTTTAATGTATTTTTAATAATAGATACAGGAATTTTTTATAGCGACAGACATGTGAATAACAATTTGCAGCTTTTAAATGCATGATTTGTTCCTAAAGACAGTTTTTTGCATTCTTTTATTAAGAGAATGTTGTTTTTAAACTTCTCTTGGTGTTATTCTGTTGTTTTTACTGAATACCATGATTCGAACACAGAACATGTCAGTCAGTTTCTTTACTTACTATATTTCTGTCTCGCTCTTTGCTGATTGCTAAGCAACCACTTATGATTGTTTAGCTACGAATCAGTTTAAAAAAACAGTAAGCTGAAGTGGGCTAAACAAATGTTCATTCATTCTTAATGAAAATATTTAAATTCTATAAAATTTTAAAAATAACAAAGAGAAGAACACTGTTTTAAGAATGTACCTCTGATTCAGCACTTGTGTGACCACCAGCAGAGTAATAAATGCTCTTTTTGTGCAAATCTAGAAAAAAGCATATCCTCAGTGCATAAGGAATTTTGAGGCCTGTGGAAATATACATAAATATGTATAATTAAATTAATATTTCTTTCAGGGCAGGATCCCTAAAACATTGAATCAGTGATCGTTTTAATTCGGATCCATAGAACCATAAAATTAAATAGATCATTTACATCATTTACAGGTGTGGGGTTGCTGATGTGCACAAGAATGTGCAGAATTCAGCCCAGAACCTGTTAATCTGTTTTACCTGAACTTCTCCCTGTTGCTTCTCTTCTTTGCTTTAAGAACAGCGCAAAGCTGCAAAAGCTGTTTGTTTCACTTGGTCTCCAACTACATTTCTTGTATTCTGTTTAGGTAGTCCTGATGTCTTGCTTTCTTGCAGAGACTTGAGTAATTTGATATGCAGATTTGAAGATCATAAAAACAATCCTGCTTTGATGATCATGAGCCAGATTATCTAGCCACAGCTGTAAAGTGCCAAGTGTGTTCTTTTTTTGATCTCTTCATCGTTTCAGTGGATCAAATGACAATAAGAATATAGTGGAATTTAGAGTGCTTGTGAAATAATGAAATTAAAAGCCTTTTTAAAATGACTACCATGAAGCCTTAGAAACTATTATATTTCTAGGCTATGGGCCAGATAATGTAACTGTGTGTACACATGCATATGTGGATGTACACAGAAAAGAGAGCAGAATGGAATCAAAAGAGCCATCTAGATGGATAAAAAGCATTATTAATGAGCAATGTGCATCTAATTTTTTTTTTTAATATGGTGTATGATCTGTACAGAGCTGTGTAGCAGTGTTTTGGAAGATGCTGTCAACCTGCACCTTTTGCTGCAAACTAGAAAGCATTCAAGTTTAAAGACAAATGATGTTGTCATTTTTTTCCTGAGGCAAGAGTAGGTAAGGAAGGACTTAATTTCCCACTTCATGATGGAATCCTGCTATCAAACTTCAGGACTGAGAGTGATGATTAAGAGGAAATACAATGCATGCAACATGTGAAAAGGAACAGCACTTAACTGATTCCGTGGACTGCGTTAGTTATTAAAAAGCACATGATAATTTGCATCTCCTAGCTCCAAGGCAAGAAATGTATCAGTCAGCTATGTAGCTCTTGGGTGAAAAGGAGGTGAAAACGAGATGTTATCTGTTATTTCTTTCAATATACAGTCTTCATTTTGTCTAAATCTGTACATGTATGTTGTCTATTTAAACCACATGTAGGTGTAACAGACAATAGTATTGCAAGGGGCAGGAAAAACTGCAGCAATTTATTTTGGTATTTATTCATTGACCACCCATACATGGTCTTTCCCAAAAGCATACCTCTCATTATTGCAATGATGTGATGTAACAAAGTAATAATATCTTCAAGCATGGAAGTACTTTCCTTGCCTGATTTATTTCAAACAGCCTTCC
This sequence comes from Sialia sialis, assembly GCA_009812075.1. Classification (NCBI taxonomy): domain Eukaryota; kingdom Metazoa; phylum Chordata; class Aves; order Passeriformes; family Turdidae; genus Sialia; species Sialia sialis. Next base: position 34,593,524 of record VRYO01002772.1, read on the forward strand.
AGAATTTTGAAGAGAACTCTAATTTCAGTTCATTTAATATATGTTTAGACCACAAATAGTCTTTGCTTCATCCCCTGATATTGGCAAAAGAAACTTAGGAATGACTATCTGGATTTCCAGATTTTGACATACTTGTAAAAGAAAAGAAAGCTGTGTCTATTAAACAAATATAAGCTTCAGGAATTTTGGTTAGCAATGTAAAAAATATTTAGATAAATTACTTGCAGTTACACTGCTCTTCCTGATACCTGTGAATGAAGAAATAGGTCCACATGCTGAATAGCCATGGGAGGAGAAGACTTTTTTTCAGGGAAAGTTTTTGTTTCGATTTAAGTTTTGGGTTTTCTATAGTGCTTTATTATAAAGACAATTACATAGTAATTTGGGTTAGAATGCATGCCCTGTTCCCCATCTCAAAACCCAATTTGTTACTACCTGTGGCTATTTCTATTAAAAAAGAAACATAATTACTATGAGTCTCAGCAGTCTAAGAGTAAATTTTTGCAATTACAATACTTCCCTTGGGCAGATATATGAGAATGGCAGATTATTTCCTGCCAGTCTATTCCTTGCACATTCTTAAGGTTACTGGTAGCTTGGACTATCATTATATTGGTGCTGTTTATTATCCTGTGGCTAAGGTTAAAGAAGGAATACTACTATAAACCTTTAGGACTAGGATGCTGTACCACTGCCTTGCAAAATCTCTGTGCTGAAATGTGATCCACAGCATCTTAGGAGCATGATACTAATTTTGTTTTCATGGGAAGTGAGTGATTTTGCTGTTGATTTTAGCATAGTTTAGAAGGATATTTTGTGTCTAAATAGTTTATGCCTCAAAAGATTTAAATAGAAACACCAAACAAACTCAATTTTAGTCATTCTTAGGAATTTATCAATACATTAATAAAGCTGCCTGTGAACTGAAAAATATGGTCATTTCTTAATATTGTATAGCTTTTGTTGCATTCCAAACAGCAAAATGCGATGAAACACCAGTAAACTAAAATGGACCCGAAATTGTGTAAATGAACAAATCCCCATGGAAATAATTCATCTTCTAATTGGTTTTTCTACCTGAAAACAAGTTTTGAGAGCATATGAGTAAATGAATTGCATGCAAAAGCTGTGCTCCTGGAGATCACTCTCTGCATCTAAGCACATAACTCCATGTTGAATTCCAATGAAGTTGGAAGTCGGTGTGGCTTCATGTGGGCTCATGATCTACCTGCAGGGAGCAGCATTATTCTGTGTTCTACATGATTTGGTTTGACTATCCAGGAAGACCAGTATGAACAACCCCATGTTATTTTTTTTTCATTTTGCATGAACTTTTGTTTGCAATTTCTTGCACTGCACCTATAGTGTTTTCTTTTCTTTCCCACTTTGAAAAAGGTTTCCACATACACAGGCTTCTGAATGTCAACTTGGGTTTTTTTGTGATGTGGACATTAATAGAGAAGGTTGCATTAACTATTTCCTTTGAGAAGTCATAAATACATTTTTAAAAAAATAAAATAGATATACATCCTTCAGTTGATGTTCAATGCGTTCCACTTTGGACAAAAGTGCTTGCATCCAGGGTGAGTAATTAGACAGAGAGGAAGTCCAGAATTAAATCCCCGTGTTCTAACAAACCCCTCAGTCAAATATTAGCATTCATGTTCAGTCACTCTATCCCTGGTGAATCCTGCAGCAGTGCCCTAGATATTGACAAACCAACACTGCTTTGGAACAGAAAGATGACTTTATCTAATCCTGGAGTCTGTGCAGAGACCATATCTTAACGTGGATCTTCCTAATTTATCAGAAGGATCTGATTTCAGAGTCCTGATATGGCAAGCCATAATGAGAAGGGCAATCCAGAATGTTTTTTCCCGGTCTTTTAAGAATGTACAGGTCAAAGTCAGCTTCTAAATACCTATGAAGTTAGAGATTGCCTGTGACAATCTTTAGTTAAGTGGGTGTTGTGTCCTAGATGAGGTGATCCTGTAAAGATGGGTAGCTATTTTTTCTTTTGCTTGTTATGAGTCAATTTAATATAGAGTCCTATCAGAAGACATTGCAGTAGGTCAACATTGAAGTGACAGAGTTGTGGATGCGTGTATACAGCCCTCTGTCAGAATAGCTTATTTATTTTCTGTCCAAGTCTACTTGACCATTGCTACTTTACTTGTGGTGTAATGGTGTATTCAATCAAACTTTCCATTTTATGAGGTACCTCATCATAGACACATGACTGTTATGACTTTAAAATATATTTAGGGACAGAACCTCTTGCTAAATTTGTGCAAGCCTAAATTATTTATCTTATGTCACAAATAATAAATCAACTCATCACCATTTTACAGTTGAAAATCTCCTTGCTTGGCTGTGTGAGTCTGTAAAGCTTGATGATCTACTATTCTGTCATAAATTCAGCCATTCTTTTGGCAGCATATTTAGTGCCTTCCTAGTGCTTAGAGGAAATAATTATGCAAAGGTATTTGTATGAAAGTAGGGCTTTGTATCTTGTCACAAAATGTTTAGAGAATACCTTGTTGAGTATTTTTAAGAAAAAGTTGAAATAAAGATTTGCATGACCTAAATAAGAAATTAGACAGAAACTTATAATGTTAGTTTTAACATCTGTGGTTTTCTTCTGAATTCCTAGGGAATTTAAGGGAATCATTGCTTTTCTGGTGAGGGATTTTAAAAAGAGAAAGAGGATAGGGTGGTGGGTTTAAAGAAAAGGAGTTGATCTAGAACTACCCCTTTTTTCGGATCACTACCTAGGAAGAAAGCTTCTTCTTTGTGTGTGTTTTCTGTGCAGGCAGTGTGGTTTCAGAACCAAATCCTGCTCCGTCTTTGTTGCTAATTTCTTTCACTCTGTTGGGAAGAAACACAGAACTGAAATTTTGTGCCACATACAGCATTTGCTGCCTAGCTAAACACCTTTCCCTATCACTGCCATTACAAATCTGTTAAAATGCAACTTTCTTCAGCATACAACATATGTATCTGTGGGAATGTAGCACGCTATGTAAAGGCTTGCTTAGCTGGTCATTGAAGTAAGCAGACTGATCCAAGGGCTATTGAAACCAGTTTGAAAACATCCATTGATTTCACTGGACCTCAGGTCATGGCTTGTGGGAGTTTTATTGTTGCCTTTAGTGAGAGTATGGGTTGGACAGAAAAAGATAAACATACTGGATAGATGTTAACACAAAGTTAACAGATTTTAAATATCCAGTGTTTCTGTTTTCTCCTTACTAAATATGATAAGTACAAAACAGATTAACAGTGTTAAAAGGCCATAATTCTTCTTCTCTACCACCCAGTACTGCAGTGTTTATAAGCTTTTATCTGTTCAGAAACATTTGGATTATGCTGCTCTTAGAAACAGGAAATAAGCAGTGGTAAGATTAGGACAAATTTCACTTTGCTTACTGGCTTCACTGGGAATTCCTGATAAGTAAGAGCTTTCAGATGTGTCTCAAAATTAAAAAAAAATGACAGGAGATCAAAATTACACTGCAGAATGTGAAAGAGAGGAAGAGAGGAAGAGGAAGTAAGGAAGGGAAAGGAAGGAAGGAAGGAAGGAAGGAAGGAAGGAAGGAAGGAAGGAAGGAAGGAAGGAAGGAAGGAAGGAAGGAAGGAAGGAAGGAAGGAAGGGAAAAATATAAGGTTGCTCTCATGCAGAAGAAATGGGTTCTAAACATTTTTAAATCCTAAAAAAATACTTTGATCATATCCTTATGTTTCAAGGCACTATTTCAAGTTTTTCCTTTAATTTTGACTGAAGTTTTCCTCTAAATTCTAAATTTCATATTTAACATGAAAAATTGAAAGAAAAAAAACCAAACTGACAAATGCTATCAAAGACACACTCCTACATGTATTGTTATTTCGAGTTCATGGTATGATATTCTTAGAATAACCTGGATATTGTGGTAAGTGCAGATTTCATTCTAGTTAGCTAATTGTAATTGAGTCGGTTATGCAGTAAACGTAGTATCTGTTAGGAACACTAAGGTAGACTCAACATGGTGGGAGTCATAGATAAAAGGAGCATTAAAGCGTTTCAAATTCAATCATTAGGTTTCATTGCACCCATCTGCTACCAGAAAATATAACGGGCAGCTTGATTCACTGACCCTTAACTGTCATTTTTGAACCATGTTTTAAATCCATATTTAAATCCATGACTTTTAAATCCAAATTTTCAAGTCAGACTTAGAGAGGTAATTTGATAAGAGAATGCCTAGTATATTTTAATGCAATTACTTTTTAAATTTTTTTTTTATATAATCAGGTTTAATGGTCTGTTGTATATTCTGCTAATCTAGTGAAAGTAGTTATTTCATATTGAACATAGTTAAAAACAACTAATGTTAAACTTCATTAAGACCTATTAAATACGAGTTTTGCTGAATTTCTGCTATTTTTTAATGCATGAAGTAATACCTCTTATTAATTATTTCTGGGGGTTTCTGTTACACTAGAATTATATTTCATTTCCACAAAGATCATACAGCACAGCACAAGGGCTATAAACAGACTGAAGTCTTGGAGTGCTTTGTATTTTGTTTCCAAAATATGTTTTCTCTCTTCCCATTTATGTTCTGAAGCAGATATATCTTTTGCTGGTTGGGAGGGCAGGGTGAGGTGCATACATCTCTTAGCAGTACTGTATGCGTGGCACACAAGTAGACTGTCTCATAAGATAGCAGTTTTACTTAGTGAAAGGAGGAAACAATGTGATAAATGAGGATAATTTAATGTTTTCTCAGCAATGGCAAAGTATTATACTACTCTGTCATCAGAAGTTTTTTTGTAATGGAAAAAAGTGATTACATGTATTACTTTCCACAACGGGATATAATTCCTGAAAAATTTATGTAATATAGAGACAGATGTATGTAACCTACCCTTATAATCCCATTTCACAGCTTTCCCAAATACTGGGAAGCTCGATAAATGGGAAGCCGATTATATTGGCACTGTAACTCTATTAATAGGATTCGGATTTGCCTTATTGACAAGTACTGTTAATATGATCCAGTACATTAAATTGACAGGAAAACTGGAGCGATAGAATGTATCTACAGCCTAATTGACAGGGAAGCTCTTTCAGAAGGTTCTTAATGTGGTTTTTATTGACAGAGTAGCTTTAGTAAGTACATATCATTGGTGAGAAGTGTAAATATCTTGGATGCAACTGTACTAGCAGATTCAGGTGTAGTTATTGTTTTGTCTTTCCATGCTTCCATCTTTACTTTGCTGTAAGTTGTATGAAGCTCTCTTGTAAGACTTTTCCAAATGCCTCTTACAGCACTAGTCTAACTGCACTGCTCACAGGCATTTGACAAGTTGTGAATTATTTTAAATGTGTTCATCATTTTTAAATGAATAGCGGCAGTGCAGAGCAATGCAATAAGGTCTCATGAATTTCATTATGTTTATTTATTGATGCTGTGATAGCATTATTGTACATTGAGCTCGAGATCTTTATGTGGTGTGATGTCCAGCACTTCTTCCTACCTTCTCATCTTGCATCTTCTCCAAAAAATAGCTCAGCTTCAGAGCTTATATTACAATTCCTTTTTCCTAGTCACATTTGACAACTTTCTACATTCTCTTCTGAGATCATGCTAATTTCATTACATTTCTTGTTTCTTCAGTGCAAAATAAAATAAGGCTCAGAAACTTGAAATCATTGTAAAAAAATCCAGCAATTTGAGTTTGAGCCAGAAAACCTTGATTCCGTTTTCAGTACAAGAAAATTTTGGGTTCAGCTTCCACAGTTTTCCTTTGTCACATCTTTCTTAGAGAGAGAAGTCTGACCTTAAACACACATCCTGCATTGTTAGAGGAGCTGAGGGCTTCTGTTGAGCTGACTTCCCTGCTGACAAAGAGACAAGCTTGTTCCTGAAATGCTTAAATCTTTTATTTCATATCAAAAAATCTGATCAGGGTCTGGTCTCACCTCATCTTTTGAATGTCACTCAGGTCTACATTTTTTTTACCAGGATCACTTAAAATTATGTCATTCTGTAGTGACCTTTGTGGCTTCTTCAGTCTTCTGACTTGGTTCAGTCATCAGTGGGATGAGAAGAACCTTGTCTGGGCCTTGTAATTTCTAATCCTCGAACTGTGTTACATCCCCACAGTCCAGGTTTCTGCCATCTTTAGTGTCTTGTGCATTGAGAATAAACTCTTGTAAAAATTTAACCAATAGTTGGTTTCATTAAACCAGTAGTATTACAAACAACTGAAATGCCTTAGTACGACGCCTTAATCAATACATCAACAATAATTAACTTTGGTAACAAATAGGGTACTTGCTAAGAAAAAACAGTGCATGGATTAGGCATTTATACAAGGAGATCTGCATTCCTTTGCTTATGCGAAAGGATGTTACTGTCTGTCCTCAGAGCTTCCCTTTTCAGAAATCACTGCGTATTGACTGAATAGCTCAGGACCTGTTCCTCTCACAGTTTTTCTTTTCTCATTCAAGAGGAAGAGAAAACACTAGCCACCAACCAGCACTTTAATAAAGAGTACAGCAGCTTTGTGAACAATATTGCCTTGTGCATTTGACTGTTTTTACTGCCCTGTGTTTCCAATGTGCTTTTGAAGAATGCTATATATGTCAGAAACTCACATAAACACACTGTAGGACTTATAACACCAAAATACACATCTTGCAGCAAGTGTGAAATTTCCCAAATATGTACATGTCATATAAATTATATCTTAAAAGCATTTACAAAGGGATGAGAGTGGAGAGTACATAGTAGGATAATATTTTCAAAATAGCCTATTTAATTTTGTCCTTGAAAAGGTGGAATAACTTATGAGAGGTTTATGGCCAGTTTTTTGGTTTTGCTGTTTGGTTTTGCTGTTGGAATAATGAATTTTCCTAATGAAGGAAATCTTGTGGAACCAAAAACTACTATTTCAGGCTAAGTATACGTATTCACTGGCAGTCTTATACTGAGAAGTCTTTGTGAAAAATTGTACTATGTTGAACCCACACTGTTCCTAACAAAATGAAGACAATTGTCTGCTCTTTCAAAACTCAATTTGGCAGAATACAATTCTTTTGCCTCCAGAAGAGATTGCCATTATATAAGATCTTTGTTTCATGGGGGAAGGGTGAATACTTGAAATTCAGCTTTTCAAGAAAAGGCACAGAAGATGCTTAAATTAGATATTAAGTGGCAGTCTGATAAAGGTGAGAGATGTTTCATTTCATTTTTGCATTTAATGTTTAATTAAAAAGAAGTTAGAGTCAGCAAAGACATTTTGCTTTATTATAGTATGAACACCTGCATAAAATGGAGCAGCATTAAATCATTTCAGAAAATGTGATACTTCTTCTTGTAATTCTGAGAAAAAATTATGAATATTCTAGTCGTCTAATATTCATAAATCTGATTAATGTCTAGGTCTTTTTTTTCATATTTTAGAGTACATCTTTCCCTTATATGACAATTATTTCTAGGCATAATTTGTCAAGAATACTTAAATATTGAATTTCTCTCTCTGTCCCTGTCTCTTTCATTCTCACTTTGCCTTTTTCTTTATAGGCATTGATTTTCTTTTTTTTTTTTTTTATTAGACAGACCTGTTGAATTGCACACTTTTATTTTTTTTCTTTAATTTTATTCAAACAGTATAGAATGCACCAAGTATTTCTGAAGTCTTCACAATTGTGACACAAAAAAATGTCTTTATTAAAAATAAAGAGGAAGAGCAAAATAGCAAGTAACCTCTAATTTTTAAGAAACAGTCTACACTTTGCAGGAATTCATGAAAGCAGAAGCTTTGTAAAGTCATCAACTGTTCTCTTACTGAGCAATAGCAGAAATTTTGAAATCTGATTGGTTAATATGGTGCTGTAACTCTAATCCTGAGTTAAAAAAAAACAAAAACAAAAAACCAGTGTGTGCAGAGCCACAATAGAACTCTTTTGTATTTATAAAAATAGCATAATATTTCAACAGAAGTAAAAACATATGCCTTGTGAATGTGAATTTATGAAAAGATAAAAAAAGGATAAGAGATGAATATAGCACAATGCTAAAAATATTCTCCATAATTAATTGTGTAATGCTTGGCCCAGGCTACTTCAAACTGTTTTCAGTGATGAGATTTTTACTTTTTTTCTTATGAGTTTATTTAAGGTTAATGGATCCTATGAAGAATTTGTTTCTCATACTCCGTCCTTGGCTATAATTTTTCATTTTCCTTTCTCTAAATTAAACTTTTGGAAACCATAGCCTTTCCAGAATTAATTAGTAGAAACTTAACAGTTGACTTTCAAACTTTTGAATGGTTTTATTTCTGGGTCTATGAAATTTAGTGTTCCAAATACATCACGTTGGAGCTGTACTTGGCAACAATTTTATTTACCTAGGTCCTCATATGGCCATAATATACAAGTCCTGACAGGTGCGATAAACTTAATAGATTTGTAGACAGTTGATATCACTTGGAAAGATATTCTATGTGTTGTTCATGCAAACACTGGCCAGTTAATGATTTTCAAAATCCCTTTATTGGACTTTAGCAATTATATTGTTGCATTTGAAATTCCATACCAGTAAATCCAATCAGCTCAGGTTGCCCAAAGAAGTTGTGGGTGTCCCATTTCTTGAGGTGATCAACACCAAGCTGGATGGGTCTTTGAGCAACCTGAGCTGGTGGAAGGTATCTCTACCCATGATGAGGAGAAAGTGTGGGGAACTAGATGATGTTTAATGTCTCTTTCAACCCATCCATTCTATGATTCTATGATTCTATGATTCTATGAAAAGTGTATTTTGCACAGGTTTAATTTGCCTCTTTTATTTTCCTTCTCCTCAATTCAGCGAAGTAAAAGGTAACAAAATCAAACTGTATGATATTTTCTGAAAGGAAGTAACCCTTTCTTTTTTTTTTTTTTTTTCCCAGCTTTTGAAAGGTTCCTATGCATTCTGACCTCTTTTTAAATGGCTTTCTTAATGAGCATCAACTTCTGAGAAAGCTGTATCAAATGCGTGTACAGAAACCATCAGACATTTTTCTGCAACATTACACTAATAACAGTGTTCCTAAATTTTCATATTTGATCTAGAGTCACATATTAGAACAGATAGGTAGAAGAAAGTATTTTTAAAGCTCTATTGTAACAACTGTCAAAAAAGAATATCTGTTTAATGGTTTAACAGCATACTCTCATTGAAAATAAGCTGGTTCCATCAATCTGTGAAAATGAGCCATAAAAACCCACGGGCCACTTCTCTAAGGTGGCTTTAGACAGTGAGGTTGACATCACAGACTTTAATTTTCTGTTAGCCTTGGACATTTCTGCTTTTTTGTTTCACTTTTAGATAGCATTTGTCCTGGTACTGGAGAGCCTGTGCTGTAGTAGCAGCTGCAGGTGACCTAATTGATACTCCAGCCCTCCGTCTTGAATCAGAGATAGAAAACATTACTGTTTAACTCTGGTGACACTTAGAGACAAATTGTTACTGGAGATTTTTTGGGGAGGGGAGAGTAAAAATGAGGGTGGAGTTTGGTTAGTTGTTTTTTTTGGCCATTTATCAGGAGACTGTAATTCTAGTCAATTCAGTTCTTAGATGATGAATCTGACTTGCCTTTAGCTATTGCACTGGACATCTTGCTGCTTGCCAAGATTCCCCTATGCCAGTAATAGCCCCCAGGATTATTATGTACCTAACTCTAGAAGACTGAATGGGATATTTTATATTTCTCAAAGGCACATTGAGGGATCTTGGCTAATTATCTAAAGTAGCTGACTAGATTTTAGGTGGATTTCTGTGGGTGAGCTGCAAGCTACCTTAAAACTGGAAGTCCAGAGTTTTGGTGATCTTGTTGTCATGGAAAGGGCTGCATATCCACAGAAGTGGTTTTTTAGATTTCTAAAGTAGTATTAATTTCTTACAGCTATGCAATGTAAAGAGATATTATTAATGCATGAATTGGAATGTGTGATATCACTTCCATAAATGTTAAAGTGTAAAACTTTTAAGTCTATGACCTCTCACTTCAACTGGGATTTAAAAAAAAAGATTTAAAGGGAGTTAGACATGTTAGACATTTGTCTCATCCATTGTGAAGCAGACGTTTACATTTCTAAGTATCCTCCAAACTGCCAAGCTTTAACATTAAATTCTTATTTAATTATCACAATTTTAATGTATATTTTCATACATTAAACAGTTCTCCCTTTGCAAACTGTATCTCAGAGTGCTCTTATAGTTCAACGCAAGCATCATACCTTCATAATTCTGTTTTTAGAGCAGAAAGAATAGTATTCAACTCTGAGCTCTGTGTCTGTATATGATCATCAACTACTTACATTTGTTCTTTTGTAATAATAAGCTTGCTGTAACACGACACCCAACTCATCATATTGCAGGAAAATACAGTATGAAGGCAACTAGTAAATTATTATCTAGTTAAATATCTTTAATGATTACCATAAATGCAGAATTTCTCAGCAGCTAAGATGTGGTCATATCTTCTGTTCTAAAATCTGTCTATTGCCTCATCCAGGATGTGTGAAATTCTTTTTTACTGTGAAAAAGGTGAGAGAAAATGTATGACTGGTTCTTACAGTGGTCCAGTTTGCAGTTAAATTCTTAGCACCATCAAAAAGGAGGAGTCTGACTCTTAATGGCAGAGAATTGATGAAAAGGCAGTTTATAGCAGGCATTTTGACTGCCAAAGTCATGAAAAATTGAAATATTGATTCTGGTAGCAGCTGTGTTTAGGAGGAGACAGATGTCTTACGTAAGTAAAAGCATAAGGTCAGTTTTCCTGGATATCTCTATTTGAGATATTAGACACAGAAAAGAGACATGAGTTCTGCAGTTGTAAAGGTTTATTCAGGTTGATAAGTACTGGGTTCTGTAAGTTCCATAATGATTTTATATGAGTGTATGTATATCAGGTAGGTTTGCTGCACAAAAGAGAGATACAAGCTTAAAACTTGTGAGAAGAAAAGAAACTCCAGAATTATAGCAGCTTCCAAAATATGATACACTGCATTTGAGAGATACACGTTTTGATGTTTTCAATGTTTGTTTTTCTAACTTGATACATACTAAATGTGAAGATGAACTTTTATTCTAATTGCATATACTAAAGCTAGGATGGATGTGAGTAGTATGTAACATAATATGAGCTATAATCTGGATTTTTGAAATAAAGGATTTAGGAACTGTAAGAAAGTACAGTGTACATTGACATACATGCTGAACAGAAGATGGTTCTATATTTTCCATCCCTTCTCTAAAACACAAAAGGCACCCATGGTATAGTGGCACATCTATTTCACAAGTCCCTTGGAAGTAACAGGTGTCTGCCCAATTTCTGTTGCAAACAGCAGTGACCTAAATTTTGGATAAAACATTTTGCCTCTTCTCCGAGCTCAAATATTCCAACCACAGAAGTAGCAGCAAATATTACTTCTCCTACTGATAAAAACAAAACAAAGATGAAAAAATGGTGTGGGGAGGAGTGCCAGGGAAACCCAAATATCTAAGATCCCAGCCACTCGTGTAAGCACTTGCTGTGTGACATTAAAGCTTGGGCCCTGAGCTTCATGAATTGAGCGCTGCCCGTGTTATGGATACTGATCCGCTGCTGCGAGAGCCAGAGCTGCTGCGAAGCAGAGTGGTGTGATGTGAAGTGATGCAGAAAACAGTGGGAGCTCTGTCGCTAGGTCAGCTGCAAGAAGAAGTGACGTGCGTGAATGTAGAGTATGCGGAGTTTTCTGAATGATGCAGTCTCTCTCTTTCTCCCAAAGAGCTTCAGCTAATGATACAAGGGGAATTCAGTTCCCTTTGGCAGGACTCCATGTTGGTCTGGATCCTTTTAATATTTCTGCTTCTACAGTTACTCAGCTCATGCTGCTAAAAATATACATGATAGATTTAATGAAAGTGTCCTCCTTTGAAAACTATTTGTCAACAGATCATTTAATATTATGGTTTGCATGTATGGTTCTCATTATTCTGGCATAGCTATTAATACTGATGAAAATTAAAGAGAGAAAATCCAAATATTTTCATACTTGCTTTTTTCCAGTGGCATCTGAGAAACCCCACAGCTAATCAGCCGTAAATTTTCTTGATTTTTTGTTTATTTTTTTCAATTGAAGTGCAACATAGCAGTATACAAAACTGTAATATAGCAGTAAGAGCTTCAGAATCCCAGTAGATGATGTAATTATGATTAAAAATTAGTATTATTGAATAATTCACTTTTTTAATATGCAAGAGTAATTTTTTCTCTCATTTTAAATAACCATCAGTCTTAATATCTATCTAATGAAAAAACATAAACAGTGTCATCTGTCAGGTTACTAACAGAGAATGCCACTTACTGGAGCCTCATTGTTTACTTTAGCAGGTAATTTGTGGACCGGAATCATTTAATTGTTCTGAGCACATAATTACATGCCAGCATTTTCCAATTTAATTAAAATGTACAAATCTGAAGATTAAGGGAATTTTTGAATTATTAATCATTTCTCCTCTAGGAAATCTTGTTGCTCTGCAGGAGATTTGTCCAGTGTACAACTATACGTATTTTTTTCCTTCTCTTTCACAGACAGACAATTTTCCCGCAGAGCCCAATTACATGGGCAGCAGGCAGCAGTTTGTTCAAAGGTAAGGCCTATTAAATAACTTTCTTGGCTTCCCCATTTGCATTCTTGTCAAAATTGCTTTGCCAGAGAGTACAATTCAACTTAGAACAAGTAAATACAACACTCTCTCTCTCTTTTCTTTTTTTTTTTTTTTTTCTGTTTTTTTTTTTTTTTTTTCAATATGTATTTCAGTAGCTCCACGTTCAAGGATCCAGAAAGAGCCAGCTTGAGGGACAGCGGGCATGGGGACAGTGATCAGGCTGACAGTGACCAAGACACTAACAAAGGCTCCTGCTGTGACATGTCTGTTAGGGAGGCACTCAAGATGAAAACTGCTTCAACTAAAAGCCAGCCACTTGAACAAGGTGAGTGAAGCCTACAATGCCTACAAAAGCGTAAAGTTTAAAATGTCATTAACAACTTATTAGTATTGCAGTTGTGGGTTACGAGGAAGGAATAGCCCACTGATAATATTATCAGAGAAAACAGTAATTTTTGTCACTAGCCCAGAGCAAAGAACACAGTATCTTGCAGAATGAACATGAAATGAAACCACAAGTGTCCAAAGCAGACTAAAAAAAAATAAAATAAAAAAAAAATTAAAATAAAAAAGAGAGAAATTACTACTTTTGAAAATGATTAGAATATATTCTATCTTCACTGGCATTGGCTGTGATATATTATATCACAATCCTTCTGTCAGAGCGTGATTTGGAAATTCAAACTAGACATGACTGCAACAGATAAAAGAACACCAGTCATTTACATTCTTAATGTAGTTTGTAGAAGAGGAAAAGAAAAGGCTTCGCATAAAAGACAAGAGTAAAAATTAATCAGATGTTTTCATTTCATAGATACATTTTCCTGTTTGTAATGTTGATTTCACAATTAAGATTACTGTGAGAAGTGTCAAATACTAATGCAATCTTATTTTCAGTATACTTTCATTCATGTCCCGTGAAGGTAGCAAAGATTAAGACTGTCTGTGACACAGCAAAAATTACATATATCAGGACAATAACAACTTTTTTTGCCAGCATTTAATCTGACAAACAGGCATATTTATTTCCTCAAACTGTGTCCAATTCCTTTTTTTTTTCCAGATGAGTTATATCTAGTTAGGAAATCTTTTATTTCAAAAGGTACATTTCTTTTTTTTTTAGTGAATCAGACAGACAAATCACTCCAGCATCTCTGCCTTTAAGTTTTGTTTCTACACTGTAAGCAATAAAGAAGTGCATCATTGAATGATTTTAAAATGTTTTATATGTTTTTCATTATTTTACTGTGTTGTGGGGAGGGTGTTTCGGTGTTAGTTAGGAAATTATTAAATCAGTCAGCCTTAATAAGAAGTTGCATTTCCAATTAAGCAGAAATATAAGGCTTTTTTTAATTGTTGATTAATTTGATTAATTGGGTTTTTCACCTCCTAGCTTAGTCTGATCTGTAGTACAGTCATCAGGAAACGCACGTTCAACTTCATTTTTCTGATTTTGTTGAGATTGCAGCATAATTTTTGCAGTGCAGAATATTTAGAATGCTGCAGTATAATTTATTCTGTATACATTTGGAGGTTGACCTCATATGCAACCTTATTTTCCAAGTAATAAATGCCAGAAAGATTATTTTTTCCTGACCTTTTGCCATAGCAACTCTCTACTTATAATTGGACATTGATCTGTATAAAGATGCAGGGCATGATTTTTTTTTTAAAGAAGCTATTGGAGCATGTGCCTTATTCTCTCAGTTTTTTGTGACACAAAGACAAAAATTCTGGATTTACATCAATCAAGCGTAGCCATGAAAGAGCTTTAAAATTTTTAGAGTTTCACTAGGAAACTATCTCAGATGAAAAATGTATGTCTAAAAAATTAATTTTTTAGAAAAGAACTATATGGTGAGTGTTCATAATACTGCAGTTTGTCCGGCAGCATCAAACCCAATTCTGGTCAAAATATATGCAATCTAGTAAGTAAATTAAACCAACCATTCCCATTGCTTATTTTCATCATAATGCAAAGAGTTATATGCAGTTTTACGTTTGTCATTATACTTAGGTGAGCTGCCCCATTCATCAAGAAAATGTGTTCCAACAGCTCAGATGAATTCCTCATGTTCTTATTAAACATATATTGAATTGTGGACGTTAAGTATTGTCAGCCACTGAACTACTAGCAGTGGTTGTTTATGTGAGTTTCTTTACTGAGGAAAATAAAATAATGGGGATAAAGAGATAAACAATTTTTTCCTTTTATTTTTTTTTAATTTTTTTTTCCCCCCCAAATATAATTACAAATAGTAATGATATAAATTTGTTTGCTTAAATGAACTCTTCTGTCTCTAGTGTACTATAATAAAATCATTGTCATATTATGGGAACTGAACCTGCATCGAGCACCTTACGGAATTTCAGGTCATTGCAGTAACAAATGTGGTGCTTTGTGGTGTTCCCAAAGAAATCAATGATTACTTGTCATTGAGCTTAGTATGATTAGGGTTCTTAGCTCAATGTAATATTTCTTTTTTGAAAGAAGATGAATAAAATAGTTTTCTCAAGTCATAAGCCAAGTTGAAGGAGGGTAAGAAATATGATATATGTGATTAGGATAGAAAAAGAATTGAATTTTTCTTTAGAGAAAAAATTGTTTTCTGGGAAAAGGAGATGGAAAGCTTGCTAGAAACAATTGTCTCCAGCAATGCCTGGAGCAATATCAGAAGCTGTGGTTCTGTCATCATTCTAGATTGTATGCAGGGATGAGAATTCACTATTTTGTAGCCAGGTTTTAGGCTTGATTATTCTTTTTAAAGATATTTAAAACACTTTAGCTTCTGCTGTTAGATAAACAATAATAATTAAATCTTTTTAAATTATTGAAAAATTATCTGGATTAACTGTGAAGTCAGGATCTTGACATGAGAATCTTAACTTAAAAATTAGTTTAGTTTAAGTTTGAGATATATTCTTCATGTAATTCCAAATACTATTGTCATGCGTCCAATTCTGCCCGTGGCAGTAATAAGAACTCTAGCTGTACCAGTAGTTAGACCACAGTTTTGAGCAACTCTAGCCCAGATAGTTAAAATTTAAAAGGCCATTCTGAGATAAAAAGTATGTTGGTAGCACTACAGCAATTCCCAGTAACAGAGAAGTAGGAAATTCTATGAAAAAAAATTTTGTAGAAAAGGTGTCTTCTGATTCTTCTGATTTCAGCATGAGATGGGAAGAAATCAAGCTTACTTTGTGATTTCCATTAAATTAATAAAAACAGTGAATGATACAGCCTGTCAGTTTACTATTGAAATGGCTGATTTAAAGGAAAATATATCCAAGTTTTGTCTGGTAGCGATTTTAAACATTTTCACAAATGAGAAAGTGCAAATGAGTTATAATAATTTCATAATTAATTAAATGCTTATAGAATGCCCTTAATGGAAGGAAAACAGGAAAAAAAACCCAATTTGTAAAAATCTTATGACAATAAGTCTTGTGTTACAATATGCACGTCCCACTTCAGTTATATCAGCCTTATACTCTTTTGCTGGGATATCCAAGCCACTTTCTGCATAAGAGTATCTAACTGTCTCTTAAGCTTACTTATGCTATCTTAATCAGCTGTCTTACTAAACAGCTTGTTCCATATGCCTGCTACTCCTTTAATAGAATGAGTTTCGATACATTTGTTTTGTTTACCTGTCTTTTTTTCCACTTCTCTTGCTCATACCTTAAACCCTATCACTAGTTTGCACAGTCTGAGATCATCTTACTTAGAAGTCTTACAAGAATTAATAGTTTTGAACATATCTGTCAAATTGCCTGTTTATTTCAATTGAAGCTGCAGCATGTAATATTCACTTTTTTGCATATAAATAATGGAGTAATTGTTTTGTTTGGTATGGTTTAAGAATAACAGCAATAATCAGTATTTCTTTAAGAGGTATCTAAAGCTGCAAAGTATGTCATAACCCATAAAACATAAACAATAATACCTACAAGGGAGCAGTAAAACAGCAAGATTTTACTTTAATACTTTTATTAGTGAATTCTGTATATGCTTACCTTATAATCACTAAAAATACCAAGTTATGGACTTTTCTGTAGTTACTCATAAATTATTGTCTTTGTTATATTTCCCCAGGAATTTTTAGGTTTGTGGTTTTTTGGGTTTTTTTCTTTTGTTCTGGTTTGTTGATTTGGGTTTTTTTTTCTGTCTGTGTTTTCTTATTTTAGTGTAAATCTACACTTTCATGTCTTTCTCAAAAAACTTCAAGGGTTTAAATATCTCCAAATTCAGTACCTTTGTTGAGCTTTTGCTCTATCACTGTGTGTTGCATCTTTCTTTCAACACAGTTTCTTTCCATTCACACCTCCATCCCATAGAAGACCCATTTCTGCATATGCTGTTGGCTCATTAATAATAGTGTGGATCCTGAGAATAAAGAAAAAAACAGAGGTGACTGTTTGGAGGAGGGATAAAATGAAACTCTTCAGCATAGGTCCTTGAAGGACCAAGTAATTAGGCTACCCATCCGGCTTCTCTGTATTACAGCGCCATTTTAGTCTAACTTGCATCGTTAAAGGAATTTAATATATCTGCACAAAAAAAGTGATACTAAGTGTAATTTGAAAATATAATAGCTCTTTTCTCATCACAGCAAAAATACATTTGCATCAAACTGATGCAGTTCTGCATGTTTAGCCTTAGGAATAAAAATTATATCAGTTTCAGACACTCTGTATGAACACCGTTTGTTACCTGTTGTGTTTGCCCACTGAACATGTCCACATAATGAGGCTGCAGTAACCTGTTCATTTGTAGTCTCCATTTCTAAACAAGACTGATCCTAGAAATCAAGTATCCTGCATTATCCATCTGCAGCAGAGCAGAAATTACAAAAAAATTCTACCAAGATTTTTTTGGACTGTCCATTAATTTTCTTGGCATAGTCTTGCTAGAATCTCTTGGATAATTCAAATCCATTCTGTTTAACTGAGTTAGAATCAGTCTAGACTGATAAGTGCAGAAAGTTCATCAAGCACATTTCTGCTGTCTGACATCATCACCAATGCTTTCCATGCCATTTGGGAATGATGAATTCTTTTATGAATACATCAGCTTAATGAGATAATAGAAAAAGAAAATTGTGGAGAAATATTTCTTTTCAAAGTTTGCAAAACTGGTGATGGCCTCTTCTGAGAAACTGATGGAGGCTGGGAGTCTCCAGGAGGTGACATTACCCATGAAATCTTTTGTTCAAAAGTGCTTCTTCCCATAGATTTTTTCCCCGGGACAGAACATCTATTACATTCTCTCTGTGCCCAGAATAGCTGTCAGACTGCACTTCTTCTCTGACACCACTTAAGAGTCTTCATGTCCAGCACTATTATCCTTTCTAACTCACTTACTTCTAACATGGTCAGGTAAGATGCTAACTTGCTGTTTACTTGCACACAGTATCCATTTTTCAATTCCATCTGATGGATTGTTTTCCAGGAAAGCTAAAAGAGCAACTTAATTGTATTGAGGGTCTCTTTCCTTTTCTTGGTATTTCTCAGTAATAGAATCTGTTTCTAGAACTGTAAATTCTGGAAATTTTTAGGTGAAGCCCACACAAAATGAGGTTTTGAGTCTCAGGAATTCTGTTTCTGTTTGTTCTTTTATATATTTTTTTCTATATATATCTATATTTTTTTTTGTTGTTGTTGTTGTTCTGTGTTTTATGCAAGCACATGTATCATCCTAGATGAAGACTAGCATAGGTCAAAGAAAATTTATCTACTCTGTAACTGTTTCTGATTGATCAAATTTGTTATCAACAAGCTGGAGATATTTGATTTTGGCCTTATTCTAATAATGAGACTTTAAGAATAAAAATGTAAGTAGAAGGGCAGAGTTTTATGAAGAATAATACCATTCTTTGTTATCTGCTCTGGTGTGTTTGGCAAGTTCAATATGACATTGGAGCCACTGACATTACCTCTTTCCTTTTTTTGTGCTGTGAGTACTTTGCTCAGTGAAACAGTACTTCTAAATGGATGAGAATTAGCAGCATTATTATTGGTATTATACTCCTTGTAAGCCCTTGTGAATGGTAATATTGAAACTTCGACTGGGATTAAACTTTTAAATTTATTTATTTCACTTTTAGTTGGAGGAAACTAATTAAAGTTTCAAATTTTCTAAGTGCTTTGATCTCAAACATTGAAAGATGAACTAGGTAACACTTTTGCAAGATTTTTTTACCTGGGCTGAGCTAGACTGTGCACGTGTTCAATAGTTCCCTTTTTTTTTTGAGAGATCAGAATTATATTCTGCCCTCTAACCAAAGTTAATGAACAAGAGAGAAAAATACAGGTCAGTTGTCTTTTCTGTACAGATGATTGTCAGCTTTTCTCATGTTAATACCTAGTAATCTATGACATATCCTTTTCTGTATAATGTCTACAGAAAATTATATGATGGATTTAGACAAAATAAAGAGAAAAATCTCATATCTGCCAACTTTTGTTCACTCAGAGTATTATGTTGAATATCTCTCATGGTTTAGTTCTATTTTTTGACAGTCTCCTAGTCTACCAGTCAATTTAAGTTCATATTTTAGATTTCAGCTATTTCTATACCAAATCCAGATTTGTAGTTGAAGCTCTGTGACTGCTTCAAAGCTGAGTCCAGTTTGTTTGATGCTTCCTCATTATAGATGGGAGGGCTCCCATGCACAGTTTAACTGTAGTGTGCTCTTCTCAGAAGTACACAAGCAGCATTGTTTTTCAAGCAATGCTATCCTGGTGAGGAAGGAGAAGTTTGAGGAAGCAGATGTTTGTCCTAAAATAACAGAAAATTCAGAAAAGGAAGTGAAGTGGTATCCTAATGGAGAAGGGATAGACTCAATGCCTCATGACTTCTCTGCCTCTGTTGATATAAAATAGAAAAGTGGTGCAAACATTCTGGCAGCTGAAGTGACAGTGAATACAGTTTACATCAGACTGCCTTAGCCTATTATTGCTGCCTGTATTGCCCATTATCCCGTATTTCAGCTGCTGTGTTCTGCCAAACAGGGTTTTTAATCAGGTGCACGTTTCAGCACCTGGCAGATTATTGCCATCATTGCTGTGAAATTTTGTGAACAACATATCCCAAAATTAATATATTTAACCTAAGATTAGGGGGGGCAAATTTCTATAAGTGACTTTCAAAACATACAGAAAGAACTTTCTCCATCGGTAAAGGCAAGCATGTCACTGTGACTCAAAGGGATTGCAGTCATTCATCACAACTTCATCTATGCACTATTTGGTGCATCATGCTGCATTTTTAGGTAATTTAATTTCTCCTCCACATTATTTCTACTTATTTTATAATTAAAAATTACTTCAGGGGATGAAAATTTTATGTAATTTTGACCTGTTTTGTTTTCATTGGATGCTTCACTGTTGAATCAATTTAGATATGCCCTTACTAACATCTGAAAAGTTTATGACTGCACCAATAAAAGTATTCATAAATTTCAGAAGAGTTTTCTTTGATAAGCTTATTTGCAAATTAATTCATACCATGCACTTCAAGATCACAAGTCTATTACCATAAGTCTCATATCTGAGATTCTAATATTTGGGTGCTGTAGCTGTGGATGCTCTTTCTGCTTTTCTTCAGAGGCAACAAAGCAGAATATCCCTCCCTGTCACTAGTGGAAATCTCATTACATCCTTTCTGTACTTTCTGGGGCTGAGCACAGTTATTGTACTGCAGTTTGTTCTTGGAAGGCTTAGAATCCATAAGTTATCTTTTCACTTTATTCCCACCATAAGAGCAAGAGAAGGATTTGCAGTTCTCTGTAAGATGAGGTCCTTCTATGTCAAAATCATTATCTTCAGCTAACATTTCTTCTTTTCAGATTCTTTTTATAAATTGAAAGAAAAGTGGGGGCACAGAAAGATCAACAACTTTTGAAACAAGGAAATCAGAAAATGGAGAGTTTTCATAGTATCAGGCTTTATGCATTTCCCTGGGTGATAAATGGATGTTCTCTACTTATGCTTACTTTTGTTAATGAATATTTTAGGGCATATATTCATATATTGGATGAATACTTAATATCAAGGAAACTATTGTAACAGGACTATTTCTGACTCTTCCTCTGTGCCTGAAAATGTCCTTAAATGGCATACTTACTTTTACATCCCTAAAAGGTTTATTTTAATTAATCTTACACAGAATTAGAGTTCAAAAAAACCGAAAACATATCTATGAGGGTATGTGTGTTTATTCAGTTATACAGAGAAGACAATTAAAATAAACACATCTTCCCTCTTCCTTATTTTAAATCATCATTTTATGGTTTAAGTATCTCCTCTTGTTAAGTCAGCAGAAAATACTGATATGATAAACAGCAATAGTGGACAAGATTTTAAAACATCCCATTGCATAGTGCAGCCACATTCTTTTTGCCAAAAAGAAGCAATGTTCTGGAGATGGAGTTACCATGAAGCTGACACATATTAGTTGGAAATCTAATAATTATATTTTTGTATTGTATTTATCAATAGTTCTATGTCCAGCTGGGGAAGACAAAAGAGAAGCGTCTTAAATAAGAGACAGGAATTAATTATTCCATTCAGCAATGCTTTAGCTGGAATACTACTAGTTGTATTTTGTTCTTCAGGAACAAATAGCATCTCCTAAAGTCTGTGCACTCTAATAGAGACTGTCCTTTTCATGGCCCTTTTTCTATTTACATGCTACTTTTCTCCTATGCCGTGCTTTCCAGAGGGAGAAATGTAGTTTAATTTAATTTGGGCCAGGGTTGCAGCATGCTCTAATTAGTGATACATCCACAGTATACAGTTTGTGGGTATATTTTAGAGATAGATCAGGAAGAATTCAGAATTTAAAAAAGAGGTATAATAACAGCAGAAAATAGAGGTTTGTGAAACATTGCCTATAGGTGAAGTTTGAAAGAAGTGTTTGTTTAGAATCTGTGTGTGTTTAAACGAACAAGGACTGGGGTGAAGCATAATAGAGATCTTTGTGTATATAAAGTTGTTATAAATAGGATAGTGCTTGCTTTTTCTGTTCTTTTTCGTTTCATTTTCTGGGAGAAGAATTTAACTTATATGTGAGAAAGTATGATAAAGGTGTGTAGGCACTGAAGCAGGTTACCCCTGTAAGTTAAAGAATATGCTTTCCTGGAGATTTTTAAAACAGGATAAATATACATTTGTCAGTGATAATCTAGATTTATTTTAAGCTATCTAGCGCCAAAGGATCCACTCTAGTCCTGCTTTTTATGGTGCCAAAATTAATTATGGGGATGTATTGCACGGTCTAATCCTGAGTAAAACATACGGAAAGAGAATATTTGATCTTATCCATTCCTCAGCCTCTTCTTTGTGAACACCTTCTTCATCTTGAAGAACTCACCATGTTAGAGAATTGCAGGGAATATGGATTATGTAGTGCTTCCCAACAATAATATGCAGTATTTAATCTGGTCTTGGCTCAGAGACAGAGCTGCAGAACGATTAACTAATGGAATTTAGTGAAACTTTGTCTAGTCTCTGTACTTCAGTGATACAAGATCAGCCTCTGTGCACCTACTGCCCAATCTGATCTCCAGAATGGCAGAACAGCTGGTTTCCATTCCCCGCTGCTGCTTTCTCCTATTCCAGCTGCTGCACTCAAATAACCTTCCTTCCCCAAGTGGGCTTCATATGGTTTGAAAGGGACTTAATGTACCTCAGTGCACAGGGAACTTTTGATGCATATTTCATCATGTTTCAGTTCCTTCTACAGGGAACACTGCATGTATAACAGATGTTCCCTGACTACTACCCTTTCCTGAAGGTGACATGCCCTTTTTTGTGTTTCATCTCTAATGTATATAGACCTGGTAATGCCTGTGTGGTACTAAAAAACAGTGCTCCATGGCTGCCCCTGTGCTGTGTGCCAAGCTATATTTATTTCCATCTGCTCCCCTCTGCAGTGGGAAATGGACAAGAGCATATGCCCAGTATAACCAAGTCATACTGTGGTACAGATAATACCCCTTTATTTAAGACAAATACAGGTATTTTTAAGATTTGGATTATTTTTTCCCCCCATATAAAATAGTGGGGCTATTATTGTAATTACATATTAAAAATCATGGCTTTTATTTATTTATTATTATTATTATGATTATGATTATCATTATCATTATTATTATTACTACAGTGTTATTAATATTGTATATATGTGGTATGCATGTCTATATATGTCCACATACATACCAATAAGTAAAAAAGTAAGACATCATTAACTGATATCCCTGAAAACTTAATTTTGTAATTTATATAAATCTGTACCTTAATAGTATAGAAAATTTAATGCTTTGCAAAATTTTGCACATTTTATAACATTTTTGCTTGCTTGTTTTAAAGCAGCAATTATGAGCATAATTTGCAAATCTGTTTACACAAAACACTCAATTATCACCATAAAAGTTGTTTTGGAAAGAATAATAATTCTGAGGCAAAAGCTGTCAGATTAAAATAGAGTATATAATTGAAAAATGGTACTTTACCAATAAAGTTTTAAAATATCTATTTAATAATGTATAGCACCATCTGACCCAATTTTTGTTTGAACAAATGAATACAGTTCTTACATAAAAAGTGAAGTTTAGGTTGCGCATTGACAAGATCTCTAGGCAGGTACAGAGCCCAAACAACCTTTCAAGGTCCAAATCAAACATAAAAAGAAAACAGGACTGTGTCTGTTCCAACCCTGTGGAGAGACTGTTGCAGCACATCTGTGATTTTCATGGCCCTAGGAAGTGTATATTGGATCTGTGTGTGCTGCTGAATATGAATATTCGTACACTCTATGGAGTATTCCTACACTTTGTGGAATATTCCTGCATTTCACGTCTCTGATTAGTTTTAACAAGACTTATTTCTTTTCTACATTGATAATTTGACTTGAAGCAAAGATTCTGTCCCTTATCCTTATGGTATTTTGTTGTTGTAAGAAAAGTTCACATAAATTCCTCCGTTTTGAGGGGAAGTACATGGAGTAGAGCAGGGTGGAGAAAAAAATTCACTGAACACTGAAGCTACTGGTATGAGGAAAGCTTTAAACTCAGCTTAATTTGCCAGTGTTCTGTGGCTGCTTTTTTGCTTCTCAGGAGTACCAGAGTACATGAATAATCAGGCCTCATTGCTGAACTGGAACATAAATATTATTTTAAAAGCACAAACAGACAAAAAAAGCAACCAAACAAACAAAAACTCAAACAAACAAACAAACTCCTAAAAAGCCAACCAAAAAAAACAACAACAATAAAAAACCCAAAGAAAACCAAACAAAATAAGGATTCTTTTGGCATTCATGTAGACTATAAAAAAAGTCAAGTACTTTGGACTTCCAAAATAGAACTTCTCTCAAATTTTTCTTTCTTTATTATACTGCTTATGAAAATAAAAACCCACAATGTGTTTAAGCCTATGACATATAAAATCGTGAGTTTTTCTTATGGATGCCTCTTGTTTATACAAATCATCAATAATATCTATATTTTCTGTTACATTGAGGTCTGTTTATTAATTCTTTATTTTTAATGCATATTTTCATTCATTTTTAAAAAAAATTATATGCTTTATTTTCTGTGCATTCACATTTTTTTTCTTATTATATGGAGAATAGCAGAAATAAGTTGCTAAAATTTTGGCACAAGAAAAGAGCCTCCCAAACACAGACTGGACAGGTACTGATTAGTGTGAATTCACTTTTCTTTCGTTATTGAGAAATCTTACCCCAATTGCTAATTCACCAGTATTTTACAGTGATTTCAGGAGACGTGTAACCTTCATAAGTATGCCAAAATAAGCCAGTATTTAAAGCCTGAGAACTTCATTGCTGCTTAGAACCTAGAGATTACTTTAAATTCTTTAAAGACATAGATTCAGGTGTCAGTAGAAGCTCAGATTTATTGTAAACTTATTAAATGTTTTTTTTTTCTGATGTGCAGTAGTGTGGAAAGACAGAGTGAGAGTTAGAGAAAGAAAAAGAAAAAGTATTAACTTAGAAGTTAAGGGTGTGGGAATATTGCATGTAAAACAGAGGAGGAAAGAAAGCCAAACAAGCAATCAAAACACATTCAGATTTCCTAAGAAATAAGAAACTGTTAGAGGTAGTGCTCATTTGTTAAATTTAATTCTCTGCTAAAAGTGATAAAAATATGTAATTTTCCTAGAGACAAGATGCATTTAAATATTTCTAAACTGAAAACATTTCATATCAGACAGGTGCTTGCTCTTTTTGCAGAAGTTCATCGTGGTCAGTAGAGCTGTAACACCTTGATTATATTGAATCAACACAGTGCTATTTTTTTGTTTAACTTTGTTATAAATCTACAGAATATAACTTCGTATTTTTAATCCAGTGTCAGGTAATATAATTCTTTTGCATAAGCACAAAACATAGATTATATTTTTCCTTTAGATGTGTGAACATAATACTTCTGAATATAGAAAAAAAATCAGGAAAATGATAAGGTTAAGACAGCTAAAAGAACGCTTCAAAATCTTAATGAAATCCAGGATATTCTAGTTAATGGCATCTTTATTTAGACTGAATTTTATATTTTCAAATTAGATTCAAAACTAAGGCACAGGTTTTCTTCTAGATGTTTAATTCTCTATAAATACAACAAGCTGGAATGACCTGAAAATTATGTTAGAGAAAAGAAAAAGAAAAAGAAAAAGAAAAAGAAAAAGAAAAAGAAAAAGAAAAAGAAAAAGAAAAAGAAAAAGAAAAAGAAAAAGAAAAAGAAAAAGAAAAGAAAACTTCCCAAACTTTTTCATTTTAAACCCTCTTGAAGGAAATAACAGCCACAAGTTCTCAGGAACCTATCATTTCACCTACTATCTCACCTACCTTTGAGCTAGTTGTCCTAATTCTTTCTAGTTAATTAGTTGATGAGCTCTCTAGAATTACTGAGGAGAGTGAGGTATTTCTAGAGTATTCCTTTGATCTGTTTAAGATCAATCACATCCTCTTTACTGTCAGTAAAAGGTGACTGACTGATATAAATAACTGTATATACCTAAATATATGAAAGAAGAATTTCTTCTCAGGTTTTGTGAATTTATTTAGCAAATCATCCCATTTCACCAGTCATGCTGTAGAGGTGCTGAATCTCTCTTCCATGGCAGAAATATGATCTCTGTTTGCATGGCTGTTGTTCCCTCTTCCCTGTGTTTGCAGATGAGAACTGGCTTTTTCTCTCACAAAATTGGGCAACTGTGTAAGGTGAATTATTTTTATGATTTGCTTAAATATTTGTCTACTTGGCTTTTGGTTTGGATTCCTATGACCAAATTGGTAGTGCCAGAAGCAATGGAGGTTTAAGATTAGAATCTGAAATCAACCTTCTAAAAACTGTATGTGCTGAAATTCTTTACTGAAATGACTCACAAGAAAAGAAAGGCATGGGCTTGGATTATATGAACTTCTTAAAATCAAAATAAATTATGCTGGAAAATAAAAGTGCTGAACTATTTTAATTTATGTTAATTAAATACCAAGGGATGAATAAATATATTAATTTAAGGATTAATCTCAGTGTAAAATATCTGTAACCTACATAATGTTAATCTCCAGTAAATTTTTATCATTTGGTGAGTGGAAGCAATTCATGAACTTGTTAAGCCTAGCTCCTTATAACATCTGAAACAGTTCTTGTATGTTCATTAAATAGCAATGGATTCTGGAATAGCTGTTAATCCCCAGCAAATACATTTAAGAATCAACTGGCATTTCATAAACATACAGTAGCAATCCTATTAAATCTAAGTAAATATTTATTCAAGATACTTCAATTCCATCCCATTTTATCACACCTACTGCAGGGTGTGCCACTATGATGGCAAGGTGAGGTTTATCTGCATGAGTACACCTGCCACTCTCCTATCAACTCCATCACCAGAGCCAGCTTCTGGAGGTGTTGCACATGCTGGCACAAAGAGGTCTCCTTCTAACCTTTCTGCACTGTGTCCCTGAAGGAGATAAACTAAACTGAATATATATTCATATAACTATGGAAATGTCAGAGTTTTCTGCCAAATAGCTGTGAGAAATGGGGTTGTCATGTTTTTTCACACTTCTAGATGACATATCTTTGCCAGCAATGCTTCACAATATAGATCTGGTCTCACAAGTTGCTATTCACCATCAGTGTTATTGATAGAGAACATAGTCTGCTTTCTTGCAGGGCTTACACAGAGAAAGACTGAGCTGCATTTTTGGCAAATTGAACACTTGTCAGGAATATGCTACACACCTTCTCACGTACAGATTAACCCTAATAAAAGCTACTCTGTAAGTGCCTCTCAGAACTATCTCAGAAAGTAAATCTTCTGTACTGTACACCAATCAAATACTTAGGACTGTCTTCTACTTTTGTGTTTGCTCTTTCAGCTTTGTTAACATAAAAAAGAAGTAGCAAAGTAATCATCGTATCTGGATTTTTTTTTTCTCACTCTCTGTCAAGGTAGTCCCTTTACATTGGGAAATTTGAGTACTTTCTTGTGACGGTTCAGTTTACTATTTTTTTACCCACAACAAAATATTTGTTTGGTTGGTTTCTTCAATATTTAACTACTTTTACAAAGGATGAGAAAATAGAGAAGTAGTGTACAAAATAAATAAACAACCTCCACCCCCCCCATTTTAAGATTTTAAAAAATAATGTTTTCTTGTGGAAATATTAATTAGACAGTTTTAAATAACTACAGATTCCTATTTCAGAAATTGTGGGAAATGCAATTTAGATTAAAGTCCAAAATAATAATTTGTGTTTTGCTATTTACAGCTAAATTTGAGTTCATAAAATATTCTAATTTTATCTATTTTGAGAAGAGGAAAGCAAATGTGAATTTTACTGTACAAATTTCTTCAATTTACATCCTCAAGCAGCTTTTAATATCTCTACACATTGACTTGTAAGGTAATAGGGCTAATAAAAGCCAATCCCTTAATATTCTTTCTGATTTGGGCTTAGATCCCTCAGCTTTTTGAAAGTTAACTAAGGTTTTTATTTTCTACCATCAGAAAATTTCACTCTGAGAAAGAGAAGAATTCAATATTATGATTATTCTATTCCTGGAAAAAGAAAGGACAGATTTTTAAAAGGAAGGACTTTAGGCTTAAAGCAGTAACTTAGTAATAATATTGTATATATTAAAAAAAATATTGAAAAGGTAGGTAAATTTTCTATCGGCCATATGAAACTTTTAACTGTATACTATCAGTGACTTCTCATAATTCAGGTCTCATCTTTCTGTTTTTTATCTCACCATTCCAGTGTAGATTGTAAAATGTAGCTTGTCTGGAGCAGTCATGCTGGTAGCTACTTATGCATTTGATTTTATGAAACTAAATTCTTCATAAAGAATTATTTTAATTTTTTGGTACAGATAATTTAATATCTTTTATTAAATTGAACTAAGCTAGTACTTAAAAATAGCTCCCTGACATTCAGGATAATGGATATGAAAGCAAGAGTAATAAAAATTGCTGGGAAGATGCAGTGCAAGCACTGATTCAGCAACTACCACACTGATTCAAACATTTTCTTTGGTACATAAGATATTAATCTGGAGGGGTTTAAAAGCATATGGAAACAACTCTGTCGAGAAAGGGTTGAGACATGGAAGTTACACAAGGAGCAGCAGACTCCATCTCATGATGCAGTCTAGGGCAACAGTATTATATGTATGCCCTTCACTTACAGCAGCTGTAGGTAATTCAATCATCCACCCAAATGCCACATCTGAGTCACCTTGTGGAATTTCCTGTTATTCCAGCCTTTGCACAAAGACTTCAGCACAATTACAGCCCTGAGCAATTAAGGGTCTAAAGAAAAGAATGCAAAAAAAATTTAAAAAAAGAAAAAATAAAAAGAAAAAGGAAAAAAAATACTTTTTTTGCAAACCTGTGAGGATTTTTCCTCTGTGATTTTATGTGATGTGGTTGTGGACCCTTAGCTTGTCCTGCACAACAATCTCTACATCTTTGGTTTGTGTGCAAACACTCTGCTTTTGATTGAAACCTGCCGCCTGATAATTTCACAAGCACTGCCTAGTTCTTGCTTTAGGAGAAACAGTAAATAATTGTTTCCTATTAGTCTTCTCAGTGACAATCACGATTCAAAAATCTTTTCATATTTTCCCTTTGTTGTGTCTTCTTCAAGCTGAAAAATCTTTGTCTATTTAATCTCTTCTCTTATGAAAGCCTTTTCACAACTTTGATCATCTTTGCTGCTCTTTTTTGTCTTTTCAATTCTATTATATTCTTTTTGAACATGGCATGAGCAGATCTAAATACAGAAGTCTTGACACAGCAGCTATGGATTAAAAGAGTAATGTTTTGTGGTTTAATCTCTATTCTTTTCCAAGATACCTTCTTGTGCTAACTGCTCTCTTGATGAATTATGAGCTGACATCTTCATTTAACTGTCCAGACTAATACAGAGATCAGTTTTAGAATCCCTTGCTTGTGTATTGAGAGCTGTTACTGTTTTCCATCATGTATATTACCTGCATTTGTTGGCACTGAATCTCATGTGCCATTTTACTGTAGTCATTCAATTGTATGACATCCATCTACAACTCTTCACAGTCTCAGATTTTGCTACTCACATTTGTTTGGTACCAAAGCTAATTTAAGTGATAGTGTTACAATTCTCTAATTTCATATTTGGATTCCATATGGTCTGCTGATTTGTTAATATTAATCTTACCCTATTAATCTTTTAGTTCCAGGCAGTTTTAATGACTCATTTCTATCCCCAAAATATCTGCATTGTAGGAATCACCCTAGGTTCCTTCTTTTCAAAACTTTATATATATATATGTATATATATGTGTGTGTGTGTGTATGTATATATATTTTCTATTAGGAGTGAGTACTTGTGACCTTATCTTCTTTCAGCACTTTGTATATGCAGATTCTCTGTCAGCCTCACCAGTCTTCTGGCAGAGTTTTATTTTTCCTGTGTTTTTTCTGATAAAAATTCTCATTAATTTATGTGTCATGAACAAATAGTCTTCAAAACCTTTTTCATACTTCCCCACAATTTCTTAACATTTTATGTGTTGGACTTAATACATTTTTCTCATCCTAATTTGGTCACAATTTTGACTTTTTTTTTTGGAGTATCTTTTTACTCTTAATGGCCTTCTTTAGTCTGCTGTTTTGCCATGCTGGCTAATTTTTTGTCCTTTAAAAGCATTTTTGATAAGTGGTATACAGTTTCCCTGAGCTCCTATTATAGTATCTTTAGGTGGTCTGTCATGCTATCTGCAAGGATTTTGTTTTTTCGTTGTCCTCTTCAATTTCCTTTCAAAAAGCTTTGTCATGTTCAGGTAGTTACCTTTTTTTTCCAGTTAAATGATATTGTAGCCTCTTTTTTTTTTTTTTTTTTTTTTTCCTTTCTTTTGTCTCTTTTCTGTAGATGTTGCATTTGAGAGCTTAGTTGCCAGTATTACATTGTAACTTATAGTTGCTTTTTCCACCTGGCCTGTTGAATGCTGAAAAATAAATCAAGTAAACATTGTTTATCCTCTCCTGAACTCTTCGACTTTTTCTTATAATTGCATTGTGCTTCATCATTCATACGTAATTTGTATCTTGGAATTATAATTACTCTGGGTTACACTGGCTATTTTCTTTCTATTAGCTTTGAGAGGTACCTTTTACATCACATTCCTCTCTCAGAACCAGCTGCTGGAGTTCTGATCTTTTAGACTTCTAAAAACAGTGTAGAATCAAGTAAATACTTGATTTTGGTCTGGCTACTAATTTTTATGTTCCCTATTTGATAGGGATTTTATTTGATGAAGTTCTTTGATATTCCCACTCTGAATACCATCAAGTTTTACTCTACCTTATTTTTTTTTCCTTTTTCACTTTACAGTTTGTGACTTCACTCTACTTGACAAGTTATCTGAGATTACATGCTTTTCTACACCTGTCACTTGTCTTCAATCTAAAAAACATTATCATAGACAATTCAAATGTTACCAGCCTTTTTCTTCTGCTGGTTTGCATAATGCCTAGCATTCTTGAATATGTACCATTCATAGCAAACATTTCCTTGGTTGCTATTTAAAATACACCCTCATCTTACCAATTTTCAACCTCAAAGATTATATGAGCTTTAGCATCTAAAATTCAGAAAGTAGAAACAGCATCTCTACAGAAATGCAGAAATGCAATGTCATTTTCAGTTCTTTCTCAAGCCACTACAGTAAGGCAGAAAAGAAAAAAAGAAGACACTTTTATTTGAAACCAATTATAGAGAGATCCTTAGCTGTCTCTTTTTCATCTTGAATTTTATCTTTCGCTTGTAATTCAATTGACTCAAGTCTGCCTCTTCATAATGAATTTTTATGAGAGGGAGAGACTTGATAGTTATACCTGCAACTACTGTTCAAGTAAAATTCAATGTTGCGCTTCCTTTTTACTGGGAAAAACACCCACACCTTATATTGGTTGTCTCCGATGACTGCCACCAATTTCCTATTTTCAGCTCCTTCTGGTTTTTATTCTCACTCTTCCTGGGTGTTTTGGCAACTAAAAATAACCTTTTTAAGTACTTGTACAGACAATGTCCATTTTTCCTTGGTACACTAGTAATATCATGTATCAAAGACAAAGATATTTTTATTGTTCCCTTGTTCCTTTGTTACACAAGGATGCCAAATGCCTATGTTAGGCTTGTACCTTACCCTTTTGACTTTCCTTATCCTTGGAAAAATACTTTTAGACATCTTTCACATATTGTTGCAGAAGTACACTTAGGAATGCAAGCATCCATTATTATTGCCATTTTCCCTCAATCTAGCACAATTTTTTTTCTTTTTTTCAATTTTTCTACAGTGAGGCAGCTGTGAAAACTTGTCCAAATTAACATTACAGGCAGATTAGTAAGATCATTTTAGTGCTATTTGATTTTATCTTTGTTTAGGCTTAAACTACATTAAGTCACTTTGCCTGAACTTAAATCCAGAGTGAATCCAAAGTGCCAAAGTGAATAAGAGTAAAGAGAATCAGGGCATTTCAGATCTGAATAAGAATTAGAAAAAAATATTATGAAAAGAGTAAAAGTATAACAAGAAGAGTACAAGAATATCTTCTTAGTGGTTTGATGCAACTGAGCAAATCTTCTTTGTCTGTTTAACTGATAAGGATTAATTTTTGAGACTCTTTGAGTGTAGCCTCAGACAGAAGTAGGTGTGCTTTTACATGCTCCGGTCTTCACTATGGAGGTTTTTCATCAAAGCAGTGCCTTAAGATTCTTTTCCACCTGATGTCCAAACCTCTCTTATGGACTGCAGTGGGGTCTGTTTGGGTTCCTATAGCTGCTGACTAAGCTACCATAGCTTTGTGGGGATTGCTGCAGCTTGGTTGAGTCTAGTAAACACAAAGTCATTATACATGAAACAAGCATCTTGGTAATGCATCCTTATTCACCCATTGTTCAAGTCCTATCAGGTAACACCCTCATACTCTTGCTATGTGCAAATAAACCTTGGCACTCCGATGTCAGGCATTCTCTGACCCTGAAACTGAGCTCAATAGCCTGGCCACAGAGACTTGTAGTCTCTTTTGCCCTGCAGTACAGAAAAGTCACCTCCTTGTGTCACCAAGGGTCCATTTCACAGAATTTCTGTAAAGGTTCAAAGTAAAATCCAAAAAGAACATTATGCTAAGAAGAAGGATCACACAGCCATGAATCCTGGCTATGCTGACTTCTGAATCATGTCTGCAGCATGAGAGCTGGATGAGGCCAAAGGTGTGCTCAGCACGACTCCAGCTGCATGGGAATTACAGGCAGGGCTGTTAGACTAAATAGACAGATTTCTGCTGTGGCAGTTTTACACTTATTAAGCCAGATTCAGCCAAAGAATCCGTAGAAAAGGAATCAACATTTTGAGCTCCACAGATTGTCACTCATTCTCAGACAAGAATAGGAGTCTCACAGTTTATCTAAGGGGCTTAACTTCTTTTTTTCCTCAGATTCTCATTCAATTACAGTACATATTTATTTAAAATTCCTTCATCTGGAACCTTAGGAAAAGATAACTTCTTTCCATTTCAGTTCTGCAAAGATGAAACTTGTGGAATATTTGAACCAGATGTGTCCCGTTAATAGCTTGCTTGCTGATTCAAACGAGTGATGCCATCAATGCTGTATTCAGGATTTCCTTACTGAAAAGAACAAAACAGGTCTGAATGTAAAGTTATGGTACACTGCTCTGTCAGGTTGAACAGCTCAAAGGTAGACAAGGATACCTGCAACTCTGTTCAGCTGAGCTTGAATTCCACCCTGATGCATGCTGAGAGTTAGCATTATGTGCTTTACTCTCAGTGGTGACTGCCAGCCGTGTAACTCTGCAAGCATATCTTGCCATTTGTTCTATCCAACAGAAATGGGTTTCATTCCAAAGGAGCTTTTCCAAATACTTCAAGGAATAGTGTGCAAGGAGGGTGAGTTTAGGCAAATAAAAACAAACAAACAAACTAAAAAAGACAGTAGTGTTTTATGAAGAGAAACAAAATCCATATGTTTCCATCCATATGTTTCCTTATGAAAAATGTTAGGATGTAAAAGAAACAAAACAAAACAAAACAAAAAAATTCAAGTCATATTTCTTGTGAAAAGACAAGGAAAGGTACAGGACATTAATTTTGCTAAGTGCAGTACACTGAAATCCATAGGATCCAGCTCTTATCTAACTCTTAATCACAATTCCAGGTGCTTCTTGTAGCCTGTGAGAGCCAACTACCTCAATCATTTAGCTATCAATGTGGCACTTGCTTGTGCTCAACTGATTTCTGGGACAGTGTCCTGGATGACACCCCCCAACTCTGTTGGAATAATTTTTATCTCATTGCACCCTGATTTGCCTTAGAAGAGTGGGAATTAGGTACATGGATGGGGAACAGGAGGCATGATGTATCCCAGCAGATCCACACCATGCAACTTTGATGTAGCCATGGAGGTATTAATCAGAGCATTGACTTTCTAACTTGTAGTTAACAGATGTGGCTGCTTTTATTTACTGCATTTACACTTCTGGGTTTTTTTATTTAGTTATTATTCTTTGATTGCTTCCTCAGTGTAGGAAAATCAGACTGGAGCCCCTGTTTATTTCTTGTGATGTGTCTTTTCCATCAAATGACAGATATCAACTGAGAACATTTTATTTCTAGTCTTGAGAGCTTCATACTCATGAGAGTGGCCTAGAGGGACACAGCTGTCTCATTGTGCAGTGAACGGAGAATTATCCTCAGATGCATCCTGCTCAGCAAAGCCTTAAATATCATGGCCAGGTTCTTGAACTGGCATTGAAAATAAATGGAGAACCAAATGGAAAATATGAGTTGATATGGCAGGTTGAGGTGGCTTGTTCTCTGAAACAATTAACTTTTTTTGTTCTCTATTATGCTTGTGTCCCTGTCTGTTTTCTTCATAATGTTAAGTACAACAGTATGAGCAAGACAAGATTATCACATTGATGATTGCTATCCAGGCCGACATAAAAAAAAAAAAAAGACTATGTTTATTGAGGTAAAAACAAGGAATTTAAGTTCTTTTTTCTTTGTCTGAGACCTTGAGATTTTGTACTACTTGAGTAAGCATAGGTTATATAATTTAAGGAAACAGAAAATATTCCTAACATACAAATGTTCTGAATGTTCTTTTTTCCTCCAGCATCACATCCTTCTTCAGCTGGCTGAACTTAAATCAGCTGTTCTTTACCATTTAGATTTTGTGACAGTTTTGTGACAACACTACTTCCGAAGATGTAAGGCTGGGGTCCATGAGTTTGTGGCCCATAGCAGCTCCACTTTTGCAGTCTGTAATGTGTGTGGCAAGCTTGCAACCTGTGGTCCCAGGAATTATCATTCCTAGGAAGGTGTTAATGTGTTCAAAAGAAGAAAGGAGCTTCTTACCTTTGAAGAAGCAATAAAAATATGAGTGACTATCCATAAGTATTAGCTCCTGATTAGCAAGGATGGGATCTCTCATCTTCAACATTAGAAAGTTACTTTCACAATTTTATCTGGTTTAAATCAGTTAAACCATTCTGGTTCCATACGGTACATTCTCCATTCTCTATATAAGAATTTTAAAGGAAAAAAGACTTGTGGTCCTTCAGGTCAGGAAGGTGAATTGATTTTTTTTTTATACGTTCTTTTAGGCACTTGAACCTACTCACCGTAAAATTGAAACAAGGTGGAAACAAAGAGTAGAAGCCAGGAAGCAATAGTCTGTTTTAGTTTTACGTATTGTGAAACCACAGCCTAAAGAAAGGAGAAGCTTGCTTCAGTCAGAAGGTAGTTCTCCACTAGGGATGTTTCCTAGACCAGAAAGTTGTGAATCCACACTGCAAAACTGCTTAAAGCAAAACAAAAAGATCGCAAATGTCATGAGGTTTTTTTTCCACATCTGAGTAAAAATATTACTTTTGAGCAAATGAAGAAGTGAGCAGTCACTTTAGCCTGTTGCAGGTAAAACAGCTTTCTGAAACTAGGCATGTCTTGACAAAAAATTTTATGTGTTTTTCCACAGCTGCTGCCAAAGGGAAAAAAAAAGATAAATGTTGTCCTGTGTCTTCTGAACTAATGACACCCTTGAATAGTAATTTCTGCTGCATATAGGCAAGATGCTGCAAGATAATCTCCAACTAATTACGGTGTCTGCAATTTTTGTTTTCTTATCTTTTTCATGTAAGCTACTCGTTTGGCACACAGGACAAATGAATGTTCATTCAATGTATGCAAAAAGCGTAGGCCCTAAAGTTTAAGCAGTTAGATTTTCAAGTTACCAATCCAGATATACAAAGCAAGATGAAAACTATCATTGTGTAGAGGATGAGAGATAAATCCTAATATGAATAAGTATGTATTATTTTGCATTTAAATGTACATATTTTATTTATTAAATATATTTACAGATAAGATCTTAGAAATTCCACTCTTATTCATTATGTAGTGATTTATGTTTGTTTTACAGGCCCAACCAGATTAAAAATCCCATTTTGCTAAGAAATACCCAATACTTCGTCATTCTGGGCTGAAATAGTAGTGCAGATTTCTGCTCAGTTTTTACATTTTTTGGAGTAATGGTTTTCTATTCTACCATTTAGGATATCAAACAATCATGTATTTTTCTTGCAAATTGTAAATGGCTTATGTGAAATAATTAACTTCCCAGCAGAAAATTCAAATTTGTACTACACACAAACAAATTAAAAAGAATTTTTAAAAAGAATTTTAAAGATTCCTAAATCTACAAAATTAATATTTAACAAATGAAGTACACATGCTATTGCAATGCACCTAATCATATGTATTAAAAATCCCAAGTTCAAAACAGCAAAATTATTTTTATTTAATTATCCTAGATAAAGTAAGTAAGACATTCTGCTCCTAAAGCATGACGTTTCTAAACATTTGTACTATTAGAGGAGATGCATTATGAAAGAATTACAAATTCGAATCTACATTAGGAGGAATTTCTAATTCCAATAGTGTGCAAGAGGGAAATTTTCTCCTTAGTAGTACAAAAAGAAAAAAAATAAGGCATGAGGACTGCCAGTACTTGAATCTGTTTAAATTCTTACCACATCTCCAATTGATTGACATCTTCAATAAGTTGTTAATGACCCACTCCGTTTGCTTTAAATGAGCCTTAGATTTTTAGATCTAGGTAGTTTTGTAGAATGTTGAATTAAGTAGATTTAATTGCCTTTTATTTCAGTTTTTGTTTTCATTTCAGTAATTCATCTTTCAAAGGAATAGTGCCCTTTGCCATCATAATAAAATTTCTCAGTAATCTTTCCTTTGATTTGAGTTCTAGATACAAAACTGAGTGCTAGCCATAATGAAACAGTATTCTTCCCTGAGTTAGGCTGTGTGTATTAGGTAGCAGTTATTCATAAAATAAGAGTTTTACTCATGTTGGCTTTCAGTGTTTTAAAGTAGTAATTTAGCAGCTGTCTTGGAAAGAGCTGTGAGCATGCTGGAAATCAAAGAAGACTCTGGTTCTGTTCAAGAGATGGGTTGGTACTGCATTTTTATTAGCATTTTTTCTTTCCTTCTACTTTGATACTTTCA
Source organism: Sialia sialis (assembly GCA_009812075.1). Classification (NCBI taxonomy): domain Eukaryota; kingdom Metazoa; phylum Chordata; class Aves; order Passeriformes; family Turdidae; genus Sialia; species Sialia sialis. Next base: position 34,630,334 of record VRYO01002772.1, read on the forward strand.
GTCCTTGGGGCACAGAGCTGAGAAATATAGACTCTAGCTATTATGCCAGATAAGGAAAACAACGTAAGTGATGATGCAAAATGTATTTTCTCTGACAGTGAACAAGCAGAGACTGGCTTGTGTAAAACAAATTTTTACTATCTGACTGCGATGGGCTATTCTCACCACAGTGATACCTGCTGTGGAGCAGTGTTATATTTAGTTGCATTCTAATAGCATTTCTTTCAAAAAGTGAATTACATATTGTAGAGATGTGGTGACACAGAGAACCATGGCTACTAGAACACAATCAACATTTTATATTCAGACATGAGAATCTGTATTGGTGCCAGACACTATCTAACCTGTGATTATGATAGAGGAAATTATTGGTGAGAGGTCTGGGAAGTGGGAAGCTGGATATCAAACTTCCTGTGAATGTAAGATTTTGTTGCAGCAAAACAAATAGAACTCTGAGTGTCCCCAGCAGGAATGAATAAAAACTTAGGAGACATGATAATTAGTGAGCTCTCCTACTTCCATTCATGCTGGAAATTCATGCAGGCAGAACTTCACTATACAAAATCTGAGCTCAGTCCTGATGCAGACTTGCACACCAGTTAGCTTTCCACGAATGCTTAGCTAGCTCACGTCTGCATCAGGTGGAGTGTGTACAGCTGCAGTGCTCGCATATGCATCATGGAGGATGGAAGTCCATGTGAACTTGAGCAGAGGAGACTCCCTGTGCCTCTCTACATATATTCTGCAGTCTATACTTCGCTTCAGAAGGATAGCCAAGGACTGCACTTACCTAGTAGCCACTGCACTTTGGAGAAAAGGGAGTATGCCATTGAATTAAAATGAAACACAATATCCGGTTTAAAGTAGTCACCGGGCTCTCTGTGACCTCATCCCGGCAAGGCAGCAGCTAATCAGTGTTATCTGGTGGGGTTGTATTATGTCCCCTCTCATACGATTCCTATCTGATCAACAAATGACATATGATCTTTCATCCATCTTTGTGTCTCCAATAAGCGTAAAATCTGTCGGGGGAGTGGGGGAGTGGCAGAATGAGAAGTAGACTAACTTTTGCAGCTCGATTACAGAGAGAACAATTTGTTTTTGTAATTAGAGCTCAGCAGTGATCTCTGTTTCACTGATACTCAGCTCGGTGTAAACAGAACTCAATTTTGACAACTGTTTAAATCACGGCACAGTTTTAAAGTATTAAAGGATAATGGAAGACTTATTAGATTAGCTTTTGCCATGATCTTTTAGTGTCCCAGATAATTATTATTTGTGATACAGCTGAATGGTTTAGGCATGTGTTATTATTGTGCATGCATTTCTGCATAATACTTTATCTGCTATTGATGGGCACTAAACTATGTATTAGGAAGTATACATTTAGTCAGATTGCACAGATATTAGTGGTATTTTCAAGTGGATCAAATAGTTCTTTTTGTGATTTTTATTTCGTTTCCATCATAACAGTCCTTAGTTCCTGACTTTCATTTTTAAAAAAATATGTACAGTTATCTTCCTAATTTTTTCTTATTTACACTTACGTGACTTTTACCACAATCCTTTGATCCAATCATGACCTTACATTTCCTCCCCAGCATTTTTAAATTCCCTCTGTTTCTTGTGTTTTGGTGCTTCATAACTTTTTCTTACAGTATCGCCTTTTCTATCTTTTTTTTTTAGTATTTTATATTATTCCTGATAGTCACATACTGTTTTCCACCTTGTATTTGACTTTTCCTCTAATTACCTTTTAATTAGGGTATGTTGTTTGTACCTCTGATCTTATAATTAGCATTTTTCCTTCTGATCACCTTTTCCTTTTGTCTCATTTTTCATAAGGTATTTTTAATCTTTTGACCACTTTTCCTTACACAGTTTTACCCTTTTTTTTTTCTCTCCCTGGCTAGCCTAATTCCATTAGTTTGTCTCCCTATCCTGGATTTGCCTTGGAAAGAGTTCATTATCTTCCTAGTAGCTGGTGCAATGCTGTGTTTTGTTTTTAGTATGAGAATAAGGTTGGTAACATATCGATGTTTTTAGTTTTTGCTAAGTTGTGCTTACCCAAAATCAAGGGCTTTTCAGCTTCTCAAGAAGGAGAAGGCTGGAGGGACACAAGAAGCTGGGCAAGGGCACAGCCAGGACAGGTGACCCAAGCTGGCCATGGGGATATTCCATACTGCATGGCAGAATGCTCAGCATATAGACTGTGGTGAAAGCTGGCCAGGGGCCGTGTCTTGGGAACTTCCTGGGCATCAGTCATTGAATAGTGAGAAGTTGCATTATGCATCAATTTATTTTCATTTTTCTGACCCATTAAACTGCTTTTATCTCAACCCACATGTTTTCTCACTTTTTTATTTTTTCTTATTCTCTCCATCATTCTGTTTCAGTGGGAAGTGACTGAGCAAAGATGAGTGGTGCTTAGTTACCATGTGGGGATAAACCATGACACTCACCTCTGATCAGAAACATTACTTCTAATATTTTTTGTTATTATTTCCAGTAAGTATTTTGCATACTGTATTGTCCTTGTTCACAGCAATGTGATTTTCTTTTCTTAGAAGTCTAAGTTTGAAACTTCTTGGCAGCTCTGTATAGATTAGGGCAATACACTTGAAAGTGATTACATGATCACCCTGGCCACAGCCTAAATTGCTGCAATACGAGTTTAAAAAAAAAATAATTCTATAATGTTTTCACATTTGAATAATTGCATTCTCTCTTAAGGTTCATCAGGAAAGCGAGTCTATGTCAGTGACTAAGTGGGTGCATTTAACAAAAACATGAGTACTAGTCCACGAGTGAAGTGTGGTTGTATTTTCATCTCAGTCTCCAAATGAACATTGGTGGGTCACATTATGAAAACACAAAGATTGCTTAGGGCAAAGACAGCTCTGTCAAGGTTAATGGCCCCAGATACTTCCTGCTCTAACCATTTTTTAGTGTTTTGGGGATTTATTTTTTTTTTTAGATTACTTCTTAAATTTACTCTTCAAAACAAAAGTCCAAAAAGATAAAAGTGCAACAGTAACTGCACTCTTGATCCACCTCACTCTTTATCTTGAATATAATTCTCTTCATGCTGTGTTCATTCCAATTTGCTGCCATCCAGCAGGATGGTTTGTTGCTAGTTTTGTTCATGTTAGTTATTTCATGCTCATGATTAGTATTCTTGTTCTTGCAAAATGTAGTAACTTAAAAGCATCCAGGTCTTTCATCCATATTTTCAATTTGGAAGTGAAAGGCATGCATCTATCTCTGAAGAAATCATGCTTGTCAAATGGGCATAGAACAAAAGAGGAGATTATACTGCCAAGTTATGAAAAGAGAAGGTAGTTCTCTGATAGTCAACCTTTTCATACACTGCTTTTATTATGTATTAGGTACTTCTGTTCTTTCTGTTGATACTCATCACAGCAGTCTCTGAGTGCCTCCCAGCAGTGTATTGAGCTCTTGACTTAAGTTCTCTCATTTTCTCTCTTGAAGGAGAAATCATCTGAGTGTGCCATTAAATTAAAGCATTTTTGGTAGCCTATGTCCCAAAGGACTCCAATTCTAGTTAAAATTTATAGTTCTGACTATGGCACAGAAAACTCAAGACTGGAGCTTTCTCTTTGGCTGAGTCAGTTTTGTAGACAAGGCTGTATAGGCTGTTGTTTGTGACAACTTCTCACTAATAAAGAACATAAAAGTTAAGCTACATGACATATGCAGTCAGAGAATCATAGAATGGTGTGGGTAGGAAGGGACATTTATAGATGATCTGGTCTAGCCTCTCTAACAAAAACAGGACTCAACACCCTCATAGTCAAAAATTTCTTCCTTGCATCTAATCTAAACATATTTTCTTTCAGTTTAAAACTTAAAAGTTTCTTTCAGTTCTGTCACCACAGGCCCTGGGGAAAGGTCATTCTCTTTCTCTCTTATAAACCCCTATATGAATACTGATAGGTTGCTGTAAGGTGTCACCAGAGACTTTTTTTCTTCAGGCTTCTGTCCTCTCTTTTTCTGGAGATTATGTAGGGAGCATAAAAAGGCCAACTTCTCAATTTACGTATCTAAGCAAGGTAGCCCTTCCAGAACACAGATTATTTCATTCTTTATACCAGCAGAATTTCAGCCCAGGAGATTAGAATATAATTGCGAGAGTTTCACAATACCTTTGTGAATTTTTAAGGACCATTTTCTCTGCTGAGCAAACTAGTGAATATGCCTTCATAAGCTGATGTTTTCCAAGTACCTCCCTGGTGAAGGTAGCTGAGATAAAGAGAGAAAAAGCTGTCTGGTAATGGAAGCTGTTCACTTTTCAGTCCATATCGTGTGAATGATATCAGGTAATATACATGATATATGATCTAATGATGACATGTAGGTAAGACCTGAAGGTACACTGTACTGTCCACTGCAAGTGCAGGTCCTAGTTAGGTACTGCTATTGCTCATTTCTGACATAAAGGTATAGCACATTCTCCCTAGATCAAAGAAGGTAGAGATCTCATGCTTAACAATATTTAACAACACGGAATTAGAGAAGTATAAGAATAATTAATGTATTATCTTTCTCTTAAGATCAACACCCAGTGTACTGCCAAGTCTAGTCCGTGACCCTAGTCCAGACTGAGTTTTCAAGAATATTAAACGTATGTAGATTTTTAAAAAATTAATTAACATCTTCCTGAGCTTACTCAGGATTTAGATGAATGGATATATGATGTCAGTTTTATTACAGTTGGTGAATGTCAGCATTTTTTAGAGTACTAATTTTGCAAAAAAAGAGAGATAACTTACTGGAATGTCTGCTCCTGTTAGGATTGGAACCAGTCATCCTCCAGTCAACGTTGTTTGTCTTCCCGAGCTGCAAAGGGCATAATTCAGACATTTTTAGATTTTCTTAGGAATGAATTTCATCTTTTTTTTGTGAATAGCTATATTTAAAGCTTGAGACTTTTGGTGGACATATACCTTGCATGATTCAGTTATAAACAACGTATCAATTAACTTCTTTTTCTATTATTTACTCAATAGGCGCTATTATTTTAAATTACCATAACAGAACATCTTGTTCTGTATATAAATACATATTTTGTAATATTATCATTGTAAAAGGAGCATTGTGCAGAATGTTATTTTTACAAGACTAGAGATTCAAGCAGCAGATGCCTGATAAAACTTTTTTCCTGGGAACTTTGACAACAATGTCAGAAAACTCTAAATGGTTGAAATCTGGAGGTAAGAAAACAAATCAGGTCTCATGAGGTAGAAGACAATTATCAGAATACACAGAACGGCACAAATACTGAAAATTGAAAATAAATGAAATATCAGCAAACCCTAACTAAGGCTTATGAACTTTGTAGAAAGTATATTTTAAAGTCAAGAAAAATTCCCTCCACAAAGACAGGAAGACATTATTCTGAGAGCTATCACATCTTGGTAGAACACTGCAGTGATCTTGTGTATATATCATAATTATATTTTTATTGTTGTACATGAATCATTACTTAACAGGAATTGAAAAATCTCTGTTGCTGGTGAATACTAGGAAAAAATCTTGAATTTCATCTATTGGAAGAAAAAGGAAATAAAAGAACAGACACATTAAACCCATGTCAAATATACATTTCACAATATCAAAGAATGGTTTAGGATGGCTCTCAAAAATCACTCAAAAAACTTCCAATTCCTCTGCCATGGGCAGGGACATCAATACTAAACTAGGTTGCTCAGAGCCCCATCCAACCTGTCCTTGAGCACTTCCAGGGTTGGGGCATCCACAGCTTCTCTGGGTAACCTGTGCCAGTGCCTCACCACCCTCCCAGTGAAGAGTTTCTTCCTAATGTCTACTCTCCAGCTACTCTCAGTTTGAAGAAATTCCTCCTTTTCCTGTCATTACATGCTTCTGTAAATAGTCTTTCTCCATCTTTCTTGTAGGTTCCCTTCAGGTATGATGGTGGTGTGCAGAAAAACTCTACCACAAACCATAGACAGTCTTGTCAATCCCATATAGAAGAACTCTTTGTGTTTGTATTGAAGATGCTGCTACGTGTTTTCTTTTCTCTCTTTCTCACTCTTCTTCCCTCCCATCCCACAATTAATCTAAAAAAACTTCATTAAATTGCAGTCTGAATGGATTAATTCCAAGAATCCCAATTTTCCAAGCATGCATGAGGGCACTGTAAGTTTCAACACACCCCATGGCAGGTAGTTCTAAGCAAATTTCCAGGGTAATTTTAGGATATGCCAGATGCAGGGTGTCTTTCAGTTTCTTCACATACTTCTGCTTCCAGTCTTCTGCTTTGATTCCTTTGCTGGGGGCAGGTGAGGACGATGCAGAAAAACAAGAGTTTTCTGCAACTTTGATAATTTAAAAGTGCAACTATCAAGATAGGCCTTTCAAGTATACTGAAGAACTCCTTCATGAAAATAAGATTTTTTTGCAAAGTAATATTTTGCATTACAAAAGAATTTTTCTGTTTTGTATGCACATATTTATGGCTAACTTGACTGGGCACATTACAAAAGCTATCCATGTAATCTTTCATTATTAGAGCAGCTTCTAGCATTAGATAGTTGGAAAAAATATCAAATGCTTTTTCTTACCTTTTAAAAAAGGGGCATTTGAAATTGGAGTTTGGATTTGGTTGGGTATTTTTTTTCTGAGTTTGGCCTTTTGTTCTTTGTGGCTTCTTTTTAAATTGAAAATGATTGTTAACTTTTTTCCTTGGAGACAAACTAGCCATCTTTCACAGAAACAAAGGAAAAATAAATAATTTTATAACCTGTAAGTTTTCTAAATGTAATTTTGCCCCTCAAAAAGATACCAATGTTTCAGATTTTTCTAAAATTCATATTTTGTTAAGAAATATCCTTTTATTCATCTTTGTCAAACTTGCTTTACTAGGTATGCCATTATTCAATGGCAGAATTTCTCTTTTACTTTAAAACAACAGTTTAGAAACTGCAGGTTTGTGACCCTCTTAAAGAATGAAAAATTTCATAGATAAGCTAGGAATTTACATGTGTCTTCTGTGCTAATTTTTAACTGTTCATCATGTCTTGTGAGAAAAATGAAAGCAAATAATATTTTTCCCTTCAGCTGCAGCCATTAGATTGTATGGCGTCTCAGTAACAAAGGGTAGTATCTCATCCATATTACATGTAATACATTAAATATGGAGTGCAAATAAATCTAAAAAATTCATGCAGCAGATAGGTTGAAAAATGTTAAAACCAACATTTTTGCACAAGCACACAGAATATATGGAAAATATGCAACAGTTTTCTGCCATACCAAGAATATAGAATAAATCAGTGACAGTAGGAATAAAACCCCTAAGTTATCCAGTCCTCAGTTTTCAAACAGAAGCAATTCAACATTATTAAAACCATAGGGAAAAATTTTATCCTTATGAGACTTGCTAAGATTCATCTCATATAAACTCATTCAAGACAGAAGGAATAATTCCAATTACGGTATTTATGTAACCTGAAGATAGAATCCTCTAATTACAATAGATTGTACATTCAATTACACTCACTGTGTTTTGTTCTCATGTACCATATAAAATGAAGTCTGTTCTATTTCTACGTAGTGTTGTCTTTTTTAATTTGTATCTTCTTTTTCTTCTTTGTGAGAACGGAAGATTTCCTAGAATTTTAGTACTTTTTCCAAAGTTAGCTTCAACTTATTTAAACTTTTATTTTATTTTTTTTTTTATTCCAGATGAATTAGAATCCTTATTTATCGTAATAAGAATATCCTTTAGAAATTTAGGAGCAAACAGTAACTTGTACCTGTTCCTCTGTATGGAGGAACTCTTATATTTTAGTGGACGTTCTGAATAACTGGCAGTATAAGACTTTGCCATCTCTTTTAGCCTAGAGGTCAAGTTCTAATTACTGAAATGAAATATTTTTAAATTGAGGAATATTTATCATGGAGCCACAACTACTTTTGAGATAATCTTATGTCAAATAAAAAGCAAAGTGAACTTATCTTGGAAGTAGAATACGTGCACATAGACACATACTGAAAGACCACAAACCTTTATAAAGAATATCTTGAAAAGGCCTGGAAGTCTTTCTTGTGGCAAGCTGCTGATCTCAGTCAAATTTATTCAACGTTATCTGGACAAACTCTGATTTCCCACTAAATGTGCTACATGCCCAATAAAAGCCTTATAATAAACATGTGCATTTTCCAGACTTACTTACAGGTGCTACCATATGTTATGAAAGGATATTCAAGATCAGGATAGAAATGTATACAAATTAGATAAGAAGCCAAAGTAAAAAAAAAAAAAAAGAAAGAGGAGGAAACATCTGCAGTGCATCAATGGGGAAAAAATGTTTAAGCTGCTTGTTATTAACTGCTCAACCTGTTTTATGCTGGATTTCTGCATAATTATGTTACAGAGGAGGGGAGAAAACAGATGTTGAATAAAGATTGAAATTAAGAAAATGAGACTGTTAGAAAAAAAAATTGTTGTGGTTGCTCACAGCTAGACATTTTTTGGCAAGACTTTTAGGCAGCAATCTATTTCTCAAATTCATTGCCCATTTCTGCAAGATTAATGTAAAACAAAATGTTTCTTTTTAACTCTGATCAGTTGAACAATTATACAGCTCAAATAATCCCCAAGTCAGTCTTTCAAGACAGCAGCTGAATGTTTCCTCAAGCAGTTTCATAAATTAGATTAAATGAATATCATATCAGGTCAGAAACCCTATAAGCCCTTTTCATGGGAAGTTGTTGATAGCTTATGTAATTAGCTCCTTTTTTCATCCTTTGCAAATATCCAAATAATCCATACAAGATACGTTTTTCACAATCTTTAAAGAGCAAATGCCATCAAACTATACTTGTATGTTTTCTATGTTTCTCACACTTGTGTTATGTTTTAAAGCCAACAGAACTATAATTTTTTAAGAATGTTTCAATTTTATTTCTCCACTTATTTGATATTTTCTGGCACTGGGTCTGAATGCATTAAGAAATTTCTGGATAGAGCTATCTAAACAAGACAGCTGAAACTACAAGTAGGCGCTGCACTAAATCATTTGCATCATTGCCACACTCCATTTTACTCTGATTATTTACCTGAGTGAGAGTTATTCCTGAATACTCTCTGCAGTGGCCCTTGACTGAAAGAATAATGTGCTTTATTGCTACTGCTACCACACTTTTTCATACATGGCTGTTCACTGGATTAAGCTAAAATCAGAGACCATTTTGGAAGAGGGATTCAGATGTGAAATGAATCCTTTCTCCAAAGTTTCATTTTCTTCTTGTTAACTAAAAATATTTTATTTTTCAAGCATTCCCGACTTTGCTTTCCTTTGCTATCCTCACCCTACATACCATCACAAGTAGACTTCAGTCTGTTGATCTGCTTCTTTCAGGTGAGCAAATACTTCATCTGTTAGCCGTCTTCTCTTGTGATCCAAAATTTACATGTGAGATTATAAAGATGTGTAGGGTTTCTTTTTTGAAAAGTTTTTAAAAGTTGCAGCTTAAAAAAATCACATATTGGAGCTTGATAGACAGTAATTTCTTGAAGGACTTATAAATAATTTGGTGAAGAAACCGCATAGTTGTATTAATTTTGCATTTAAGAGATTTGGACACAAAAAAACCCCAGTTCAAAATTATATCACTGTCTTTGTTTTGGTCCTGATAGAGGTCTAAAAGAAAGCATGCTGTTTGAAAGAAATAAAAGTGTGTAAAAAAGACCTGTATTACTTGGGTGTGCTGTGTGCATGTGCCTTCTCTAAATACATTCTTATTACAGGTTGCAAGTGAATAACAGTAGTTATGTTATATTATGTTTTAAACCCCAGCTACTCCATTAGCACCAATCTCTGCAGGAGTGCATGGTTCACAGGTACTGGTAGGTTGATGGATCTGTCTGTAGAATCAGAACAAATCTTTCTCATGATTCATTTTCTGCCACAGATAAGCCATAAAACAAAGACAGCAGATTGATGGAGGTTTAGTTTTTCTGCTCTTGTTTTAAATAGTAGATGTAGAACAGGTTCTTCTATTTTATAGCCTGAAGCTGAACTGTCAACATAAAAGATGTACAGACTTAATACCTGAGAGCAGGGCAGAAGAATGACTTCCCACTTTTTTAAAGAACAGATTAAACCCTGAACAATATAGCTCATTACTACCTAGTCTAAATTTATTGAAAAGGCAGTTCTTGCTAAAGCATGAAATATTTTTGTCTTGTTATTACCTACTTTACTGAAAGACTCAAATTTCAGCTGAGAATGAGAAAGTTTTTCATTTACAACCTGCCTGTTCATGCTGGGAGAAATTCTATACTTGACCAAAAACATAAAGCTTGAAATAGTATTATTGCTTTTTGCTTATGTGGGTGAATGTGATTGACTCTCATTTGGTGTCATGTAGCTGCTGTCAGTATACAATTATGAGTTTACTAAATCTGCACTTCATAAGGGAAATCCCCATGATATTCATTAAAATATGCAGACTAAAATAACCAAAGGTTGTAACCATTTAGATTTTTGTTCAGATTTGGAGATTAATTCTATGGTTTATTTTTAGTTATGGGTAATTTTTCTTCAATGAAAAACTAAAATTGTGGTGACTTCAGAAAACCATATGCCAGCTCTCTAAATAGCATTGATGGAACATTTCATATTTTGCAGAAGGAATAGAATAAGAGAAACATGGGCAGGAAAAACAAGATGAGAAAGATCAAGATCAAGATGAGAAACAAAAGACTGAAGAATAAAATATAAAGGAACAAAAGTAGTTATTAATACCATATTTATTTTACATATTTGGCAATAGTTTATATTTAATTTTAGCAAACATACTTTTCAGAGGGTATTTCTCCTGCTAAGAATCTGTGGTATCAACACAGATATCTAAATTTATTCCTAAAAGTAGATCCTCTGGGCATGCATGGGGATAGAAAGTCCTGCTGTGCTTATTTCAGCTCACATCCTTTTGACTAAAACTCTAGATGTGCGGAACAACTTCAGTTAGACCTCAGCCAGAGTCCATTTCTGGACATCTTTTAAAATTCACCACACCTTTTTTTCCCACCAAGAAAAATTAATTCTTTACTTGAGGTTATGGAAGTGATTATAGCCATGTAAGTTTGCTATATCTTTATGACAGAAGCAATGTTGGTCAAACAGTCTTCAACTTAAAAAGTGTTGAAATGCAGTCTTATGTGGAGCTTATTAGACAAATAACATTTTATTTTATAGTTTTGTTTAATATCAATTGGGGAAAAAAATCCAAAACTATCAAAAAACCCGTATCTGACACAGATGAGCTTAACCAGCACCATTTAAATAAAATTTAGTTTAAAATTATTTATGAGGCAGACTATAAGATTTTTATGACCACAGATTCCTTTTGGATTTTATTTTGGTTTTGATAGGATGTTGCCTTTAGACAAAGCAGGTATATACCCCACATTCCCTTTACTGCATGGTTGTAATCACATATTTGTACATACTTGTAAATCTTTGCTTGTACTTTGAATTCTTTATATTAACCCATTGACAAATTCTCCATTTTAAAATATTTTTTTTTCTACTCATGCAGAAAATGACATGCTTAAGCTCACTAGACGTAATGATTGTTGGGCTGAAAATTTATATTAATAATTTGCCTTCCTTATGTGAACTGATCCTACTTAATTAAAATTTTATCCAATAAGTGATATTTATTGTTGGCTGGAAGTCTATAATATAGTTTGTGCTGTAGGATGGAATTTCTTCTAAGCAGAAGTATTTCTTCAGGCTTTTCTTTTTCTTCCCCCTAATATTTAAGTTTTGCTCTGATAGAAATATGTTGTCCTCTTTTGGTTTTATCATAATATTTCTTGAAACTTCCTTCTTATCCTTTGCTCCAAGTGTGAGTACAGAAGCTAATCTCCTTGATTTTTTTAAGTAGCACTAGGATATCTTTTTATTCTTATGGAAGGGATAGGAATTTTTAGGTGAATTAAATGAGTTCTTTCTTGTGTAGGATGATATGGCTTTCATTAATCATGTGTGTGTTGCTATGTGATGTAACACAGCTGGGCACAACAAGCTGGAGCGTGTCTTCCAAGAAATTTCAAGACAGCTTTCTTGAAAACTGCTGTGAATGAAAGCATATTTTTGTAGCAAGAGTGATTAATCAAAATAGGACTTTCCCTAACACAGAAACAAAAAGAAACCAATTGGGTGCCACTTCTGCAGCTCTTCTCATAATCACTGACAAAATTCTTTGCAAAATGTCTTGTTACAGAAGATTGTATTTAGGGTAGGGGACCAAGTATTTTCAAGTGATTTTGCCAAAAGATAACCTACATCCATATTTAGTTATTTGGAGTGCCAATTTGATCCATGTTGATACACTTAATTGGGGATTTAGATCAACTTTAAATATCTATATTAGCATGCACATGATGTTGATTCTCTTAAGTAGGACTCCATATGCTAGAGTGAGAAGTTGGTCACTTATCTCACGCATTAGGACACCTTCCTTGGAGGCATGCAAGGTTCAGAATCTGGTGCTATGTCCCTCTGACATTCTTTGTCAAGGTGTAAATGTGTGTACCTGTGAACAACACCGAGCAGTACTGCACATCGAGTGGAAGTGTCTGAGTTAGTTCAGTGTCAGAGTCAACCTGGCCATTTTAGTGAATTGTTTCAGGATAATCTGATAATGAGTGAGTTCCTTCAGGATAATCAGGATAATCTGCTTCTCCATGAGCAGTCATTTAAACATATTTTACGTTGATTTGCTTGGAAAGCCATATTTGAAAAAACTTGACTAATCAGCAGTTTATGGTACCATTAATGATCTCCTAAGTCTTTTCCAGATATTCGAGAAAAAACAGAAATCCTATGTAGGCAAATCAGTCTTTCAACAACAGTTATGGAAAGAATACCCTGGAGTTTTTTATATATTTTTATTATTTTTTAGTAATAAATCCATGAAATTAAATTCAGTGTCTGTGCATTTCCATGATCACCCATAACTTCTGAACCAGTATCTATCAAAGGATGCAGGACTCAAAAGGAAGTTTCCACAAATTTTGTGGATAACTGTAATGGACTATGTAAGTGTTCAATATCAGCAGAAAACTGATGTCACAGATTATTAGATGCTGAAGACTCTTGACTGAAGAGAGTCATTGACAAAGCCTCATTGACTTAGAAAGCTTCAAGCAAACTGTGCCTTCCAAGACATGTTAGTCAATACAAAAATTTTCAGAAAAAAAGCTTTAACTAGTTCCACTGCTCATGGCACTATGCATTATTGCAACCACGTTATCTTTGTGAAGTGGAACAGAACCCAGTCTAGTGAAAAGAACCAAGCACAGGGACACAAACAGCCCCTTGGAGCAGCTCAGGGAGGACAGAACTGTCTGAACTGAGCAGGACTATTAGTGGGACAAAGAGCATGGAATCCAGGAATCATAGAATAGCTTGTGCTGGAAGGGACCTTTCCACCCCTCTGCCATGGACAGAGAAACGTTGCACTAGGCCCGGTTGCTCAAATCCCACCCAATCTTGCAAGAAATATTCAAAATTCTGAACAAGTTTAATTTCCCTTTGGTGACTGATGGAAAGTCAAAAGATGTGAGCCACTAAGATTTGCTCGGTTGGTCAGAGCATGGTGCTAATAATGCATAGCTTTTTGGGTTCAATCCCTGCACAGGCCATTCTCTTAAGAGTTGGTGACAAAGATCCTTGTGGGTCCTTTCCAATTCAGAATATTCTGTGAAATGTGTAATTGTCAGTGAAATTACTCTCCAAAAATCAGGGACAAACAAACTTATTTCCAAGGCTCCTGAAGGGTGGAAAGACATTTGACTTCTATATATTGAAAGAATATACATGAATTGAATTCAGGGGGCTGTTGTCCCTCTCTTTCCCTTCTCATAAAACCAGAAAAGGTCTATTGAGAAGAAAATATTAGGGATGCTAATAGCACCTCAGCTTCTCCTGATCTGCTCCTAGGTCCACTTTCCTGAATGATGGATTCTGCACTTCTCTAGGAGGTCTCCATAAATAAAGGAGTCTCCATAAAAGGGAGATAAATAAAAAGGGAGATAAATAAAAATAAATAAAGATCCCTATAAAAGAGACAATGCAAGCATGTGTTGAGACTGCTTTGCTTTGTGCATAAGAAATAAGCTGTTGGTTCTTGGTAAAATTACTAATTACTCACAATTATCACCAGTCATATTCATGGGACAGATACACTTTTATCATTGAATAAGATTACAGTAGATGTTCTTGCTGATGCATTATAGCATTTTATTAAATTATCCTCTGTTTGTGAACCTTTACTTGCTTTTTCTCAAATATCTCTAAAGCTGCTTGGTAAGAGAAAGCATTTTAACAGACGTCCTTGAACTCTGAAATGAATTTATTATGTATTCTCACTTCTTACAATCACCTTTTTTCACCTCTTCATGCAGTGATTTCCTCCAGGTTGTTGTAACCGCACTTGATTGAAGCATAGGAGGTTAACAGGTGCAAAATTAGTCTTATATCTTTTGTTCTGTCATGCAAGTCTTGAAAGCTTTAGTCATACTTTTAATTTTAACATGGCTTTTTTTCTACTTTTATACGTATTTTTATAGTTCTTAGTGGGGTAATTATGTACTTGTCAAATATTTCTCGGCAAGCATATGATCAGGTATTGTAGAAAAAGCTTTGTCTTTATGATATAAATGCAACAACATCTTTGTGATCATTACTGTTTATATACATGAAAGTGATCTCTTGTAAAGTGTCAGTGTGATACAATGAATTACCTTTGGTCCTAAACTTTTTTAAACTCACACACTCCCAATCCACTAATTTATCTTGACAGGATCTGTTCCACAATTCCAGATCAATATGCATATGGAAGTGATATAATGAAAAAATAAAAACAAAATTTCAGATAATTATCTTGCAAAATTTAGGGAAAGTTGAACTTTCACAGATGAAGTTATTTTCTAAGCTAATAGCAGCATTTCCATCACTATTATATGCCCAAGTTCATGCAGATGATGCATTCATCTTTGATTTTAGTCATGTGTGGTCTCACTGAAAGTAAGGGAAGTTATACATTCTTTCTGAAAGCCTTGAAAAACTGAAAGATTAAAATTTATTCTGTAAACAGTTGAGCAAGAAATTTGACAGAACTTATCCTAATGACCACCTAGCACACCTGAGGACATTGAAAAGGGACACAGAATAGATGTTTTAAAATAATTTTGTGTTTTTTCCTGTTCCAAACACTTGATTTTCCCCGTAATTTTGGTGGGTAGAGAGAGGCTTTAGGCAGGCAAAAGAAATCTTAATTTCAGGTGTGTTTTAGCACCCAGGCTGTTTCTACATTTTAAGATAATCACATAGCATGAGTTAAGGATTTTATCTATATTACAAATCTTTTCTCAGAAGGCTTTACATTCCCCATTGCAGCCTTTGATAATTCAATTAGTCTCTCAAAAAGTTGGGAGTAGCTGATAAATTCACTTTAATGTTAAATCAAGTACCCCAGCAGGTTTCTCTTAATATCCTTGCTTCTCAGGGAGCTTAACTCTAGACCTCCCAAATGCAACTTTCTGCAAGGAGTATGAAGTCCTTTGGAGCAGATTAAAAGAACTGTTTCAACCAGCATAGCTTCTCACCATTAATAAAGTTGCTTCAGATCATGGCAGAGATCTCATTCACTCAGATGGCTGTCCATCCAGTTTAATTTATTTTAATTGGCAGCCTTAGGTCCCTCCAGGGAACAGATTCCTTGAATATGATGAATTATCCCATGAACAGAGAATGGCATTACACAAGGTGGATTTAACCCTTCCCTTTAAACATTGCCTTTAGGGATTCCCAAATCCTATTGGCAGACACCGATTGCTGAATAATAAGTAGGAGGGGATTAGCTAGATCTGCATTGACTGTGTCTTTGGAGACTGCTGACAAAAAAAAAAGCCAGTTCTGTTTGTCTACTTCTAGTAAATGAATAACGAATATGTTACATGCAAAAGATGAACAACAGGATTTAGTGTGGTAAATAGATGCATGTCCTTGCAGAAATCAGATAGCAAGTCAGAGAGAAAAATCCTAAAAAGAAAATACTGCTTTACTACTCCCAAACTGTTGGCCTTAAAAGGCAGGTTGTCATTGACCTTGTGTACTGGATTACAGTTTTGCTAGAAGGTAGCCTTGAATTTTAGATGTATTCATCCATGTCATCAAAGATGCATGTTGTCATCATAGTAGAGCAGGCTAACTGGGACACTGAAAGCTTATAGAAAATGCTGTACTTTCCTCTCCAAAGTCAGAAAATAAAAGGTGACTGAAATATACATATCCCTCTCCATGTGAAATGTTTTATCCTGTATTTTTATCCATCTTTGATTTCCTCTTTGAAATTTAATAGGCAATTACATTCCAGAACAAAATTTGCTGATTGTTTTAAAAACCAGGTTTTCACAGTAAACAAAATAAATATATTACTTTAGATATTATTTCTTCAAGGAAAGATTTCAAACAAATTAATTTCTAATGAATTAGTCATAGGAAACTTTAGGGAAGATGGTTTACAAAAACATTTACATTTCATATATTATTTCTTCTCTTTTGTTTCTTTGTCTTGAAAATCAGACTTATATAAGACCTTTTTATTCAGTGTTTAGCCTAACAAAGAATTGCCCTTTATTTTCCCATACTATTTTTTCTTTTCTTTTTTTTTTTTAATAATTATTTTCTTTTCAATAGCCCTTAGCTACCAAACCCCGCCCCCCATGGTCTAAACCTGAAAATTTCTACCCTGGCATATTCTATCCCAATACTCTATCACAATGTGTCTTGTGAATATTAGCCTTACTTTTCTGTCCAGTAAAGGCCCTGAAAAACCTCTTGAAGTGCAGGTGCAGTGAACTGCGAATGAACTCGTTGAAGACATCAAGCTGGAATTGAATTTAATTGTATATCAAGAAGACCAATAGGCTGCAGTCCCTAAATTGAGCTGTGGCAAAATTTTGTGAGACCATTTGATAGTGCAGATCCTATTACAGGATTCCATCATTGGTTTTCCATTTGATTATATTTAAAGAAAATAAGTGTATCAACTTTTCAAAGGACTGTGACTGGTATTTTTTGAACAAAGTTGTTGACAGTTGTTTGTCATCGTAGTCTGACTCTGAGAAATACCAACCTCATGTAGAATCAAAAAGCACATGCCAAATTTTAGCTGAGAATTTATTTAAAGAAGAAATACTGGGGCTGATTTTGAAAGCAACAGATTTAATGAATGAAAGTGCTCAGTCTTACTCAGCCTTTAACATCAAAAATTTTGAGATTGGATTTCTGAGAATGAATCAGCTACTGGTGGGAATTCCAAATATGCTGCTCTATATGAATAGGTTTGCAAAGTGTCCAGTGCTCTGCTGTGTTTAGGATTCAGCTAGATCTGTGAGCCAGCAGAGTCTGGGCTGCCAAAAGCAAGGTATGCCTGGATGGAAGATTTGGCTCTGTCCCCAGATTCCTTTGGGAGACAGGATGATGTTCTGGTTAAGTTAGTAACATGCTGGCTTGCTCTGGAGACATCTGATCTGGATTTCTCTTGCTACATTTCTGCAGCAATAAAAAAAAATAAAAATAAAACTTCACACCACATAAAATATCTTGGTTTTGTAATTGTGGAATAATCTATACATCAGCAAAGCCACTCCCTGCTTCCCTTCTGATATGAACTTGGAGTCAGGGCTGCAGCTGCAAGAGGGTCTGGATCAGCTACAACTTTACTCAGTGAAGAACATCAGAACCCAATGTGTTCCTTAAGGTATTCAAAGTGCAGCAATTTGTCACAAGTCTTAATTCTGTTAAAAAAAAAACCAAAAATGTAGTAGCTTGTTAACATGCTAGCACAGTATAGGGGAAGAATGAAATTTGTTTGCTTTTTTCCTCAAAATAGCTCTGTGGAAAAATGCCATGAAATTGATGTGACAAATTTCTTGAAGTTATATGTGCATGGTATCACTTAGCTGTTAGTTTACAGAGGGACTATTTTTTTACCAATGGTAGGACACATTTTGGAAAAGGGCACTCATTTCTGATTTACACACCTCAATCTCACCTATGTTAGTTTAAGAAATATTGGGCTCTTAGGCTAAAATAAGACAATTTTCTGAGTGCTGAAAACTTAACTTATAGGAAAAGACTGGCCAATTGATAAATATCCCTAACCCAGAGGTAGACCACTTCAGGACATCAGCTCCATGCATGTGAAGATAGGTAGACCTACCCAAGTGTTCTGGGTTTGGAGCCTTTCAATGCCATTCTAAATGGCTCTCTGAATCCATTCCCCTCCACTGTCTCCAGAGATGACATTAGAATTCTAGCCTAATTTTAACTGTCAAAAATTAGATTATGTTACTTTCTCTGTTGAATGAAATTATTCTGTTTTATAGCTGCTGCTATGTCACTGATGAAACTAATATTCAGCATCTGAATCTACATCCTGTGAGCTTTTATTCAGCCCCTTGACTGACAACAACTCTTCCATAAACAGGAATTTAAATAGAAATTCTCTCAGGTTTTCTTTCTCTGTTGTATGATAATAAAGCTTTAACAGGAGAGATGGAAAACCTATAGCCTCTCTTCCTACTCCCTAGGGTTTAATGCACATGGTAGGAGGAAGTCAGGCTCTTCAGAAGCTCTCAGCTGTAGGAATAGCTTTACTCTGAGTCCTAAATAGACTTGGGCAGGTATAGCTGCATTAGGAAAGTCTATGCTTTATAGTCTTGCTCAAAGAAATAAATCTTAGTAGAAGAAGAACCTTGAGGATATTTCATCTTTGCTATCATGACTGATTTCAGATGTCAAACCAGCAACTTTTTTTTGGTAGGTTTTTTTCCCTCTTATTTTACAGGCAGAACTCTTCTGTGTGTTTTCTCAATTAAAAGCATTTTTTTTACTTTGCTGGGGAATTTTAAGATGAACGTTGACACGAAGGTTAAAGTAACTTCAAAAGGGCTTCAATTTGGTTGTAGTTCTATGCAGCTACCTCCATCTTTCAGAGTATTACTGTTCTGCATGGACTGTCTAACCAAAGAACAAGATTTTCCATGCTCTTTGATCTTTTAAAAATATATTGAAATCTGAAATCAAGTTTTTTGCCTGAATCTTGACTCTGCTGGCAACAGTGGTCTGAATAATGTACTAGCATGCACGACAGTCCCCTAATAACATGTAAAAAAAAATTACATATCTTCAGAATCAGTCCAGCTATGTCTAAAAAGGATTAATAGCTCTGAAATCTGATGTGGGTAAAAGAGGGGTCATAAACAACCAAGAAATGATAAAAATAAAAGAAGAATAAATAGAAGACTTCCAGCTAAAATAATCCCACTTGATTATGGGACTGTATAAAGTGCAAATGTCATGCTAAAACAAGAATATAATCTCTACCTAAAGTTACAAAGGAGGCACAGATGAAATGTTTTTATTCTAACTATAGTACAGAGTTCATTGTGTATCTTGCCAATAGTGCAAAAAAAAAATCGTATCAATCCTTTCATTTTTTTTTTCCCATTACCCATCTAGGATAGAGAGCTTCTACATAGCAATACTGAGGACAATTAAGTCTGTTTAACACAGAGATAGATGCCAGATGTATGCATGTAACAGTTACAGGGGAAGCATATGCATAGTATCAGCTCTACAAATAGTCAGGCTCCCTAGGCACTCAACAGTTTTGAAGCTAAGGGAGGGAATGTTTTTATGTTATAACATTTTCCCTTGGTGGTAGCAAATTAGCTGCCTTGTATCCATCTTCAGCTGGAACTGCAGAGAGTCACTTGAGAGCTTACAAATAGGTTTAGAGCTCTGCTAGACTATTTCTTAGGTATCTGAGAAATGGTATACATACCAAGCCTGAGCACAGGCACCTGCGTAACAGGTGGACACAAAACAACAAAAAAAAAGTTTGAATCTTTTTACCAAAACACATATTTTTCTTAACATAATTCCTTATAGAATTTTTTCAAGGTCAGGTTGAGCCTTACTTTCCAATACAGTGCTTTATTTTTGTCTCCTTGGGAATTAAAACAATTCTTCTTCTTAAAGAAAAATAAAGCAAAGCTACATTTTTATTTGGAAACCCAGAGGCTGTTTTTGAAGAACCATTCAGAAGATATTGGGGCTCAGATTTCTCTGCTTTCAATTATCTGTGACACTCAGCATTCAAGCTAATAATAACTGTACAGGTCTCTTGCCTTTTGTTTTTCTAATACAGCAATAAGCCTGGGAGGAGGGGAACCCATTAAAATCAAATCATATTGTAAAGCATACATGAAACCTTAAATCAAATAAATATTATAGTGATGAGTTCCAGTAAATTAAAAGATTGCTTTAAATTCCCTGAGAAAGTTGACAATGATCCATATCTAGAATAGGTTTTTACTGCATTTTATAACATTCTTCCCCATTTCTAGGGGTGTAGTATCTTCATCATCTCTACACAGTAAAGATTTTCTTAAAGGATGTCAATAGATTCATGTTAACTGGCTTATTCTGAATCCTTCTGCTGCTTTAAATTTAGCAGCCACATCTTTTACTTGCTTTACCAGAACAGTGTTTAACTTATCTAATGTCTCACTGCTGATTTCCTTTGTAAGGTGTTCAGATAAGTAAGCTGAGGGCACAGCTAACAGAAATTACCCTGACTGCATCATACTTGGCAATGATATTTGTAATTAGCTTTTAAGTCTATCTGCAAGGCTAAAATACACTTTTCATAAGAACATGGCTCAGATTAGAGGTTGCTAGACACCAGAATAATAGCTTCCAATAGTTACCAGGCTTAAAAAGTGAAGATATTATTGAAAACAAAGAATGCATAATGACAACATTGAAAATAGTTCCCCAAACTGACAATTTTTCTTAAAGTTATATTTTGTCACATCAAAGTATTCTGACATCAGTTCAGAAATTAAAGCTATAACAAATGAAAATATGACAAGCAAAAAGTGAGTTAGTTTTATGTAGTCCTACTACATAAAAGTAGTCGGAGAAATTTTTCTGTATTAGTGGTGTTAATATCTATAATCTCCTCAATCCTTGAAATATAAGAAGGTGATCTGTAACTTATAGTTCTTGATGAAGGATCTGGAAAAAAGAAGATAGGAATATTCTGAAGGTATCTTCAATAAGTGTCTTTCAGATATTAATCCACTGTTCATGGAGAATCTGAAAATGCAGTATTGAATTTGTTTACATGTATAATGCTCTTTCCCAAACTGGTTATATTTAGAGAGTCAGATTTGAAAAAGACATCCTTAATTTGCCTTTCTGATTGATCTAATTGGGGCACTATCCAGGCAGAAAGTTAAGTAGGATAGCATTATGAAACATAAATTGCTAAGAGAATGTGAGTTCTTCATAAAGTGACACAAGGGTAATCCCATTCTGCAGATCTCTTTCAAAGGTGGTAACAACACACCAGCAATCTCCTAAATAATAGTCTAAGGGACCCTCTAACCATATGATAATGAATATGTTGTAATGAATATGTTACTTAGCATGGGGAAGACTACATTAAACTCTTAAAAGTTTCTTTCTTTTATAAGAAGATATTTCTGCATGTCTATGTCCAAGTGAGAGCTCCTTAAGATGTCTAGACAAACTAAAGAGATTTTTTTTCTGAGAGCAGCATCATGAAAAGTGTTCTTCCTCCTATTCTGTCAGATGCATTGTAAACCTTCCATGAAACTGTCTGCTTATGACATCAACCTTTTGAAGCAGAAGATGATACCGAGTAGGGTTTCCATCTATCAGTGTAAAACCGACATTGTCTCATTATGGCTCTTAAAGGAGATTTTGAATGTAAATACAGGCATACTGGCAGGAATGTGGAGGAAAATACTCTCATTCACCAAGTGGCCCAATTTTGAGTGGTTCAGCATCCATGCAGCCTTTGTAATTATTTTTATGAGACTTTGAAAAGGAAAACAGGTAGCATTTGAAAAGCGTTACTGCATTGATTTTGTTTTGGACAAAACTAGGCTCCTACACAGAGGCTGACAAACTTCTATTCAATAGAGTCTACCTACAGTTAGGATGTAAACAGACATCCAAAGGACATAGAGATTTCTTCAGAAACCTGTCATGTCTCTCTCCTTAGTGACACCCTCCTCAGTCAATATCTGACTTGTAAACAAGTTGTCATATCCAAATTTGAGGCAAGCTTGCAAAGCGAAAAGCTTGATATCTTCTAATTAAAGATTTGTACACTGAGATAATTGGCAACAGGTAAGGAAGGTTCAGTGGTGTAACAGATAGCTCATCACCGGTGGCTTGATGTTCTGATAGATGGAGATAGCTCCTTTAAATTATGGAGCTTTTATATTGGTATTTTTAGGAAATGTCAACAACATGATTATATTTTCATTAATGATGTCTTTTCTTCCCATTCATTGCTTTTGTTTGTCATAATCAGTTGTTACCTTTTGTCTCTAACTATACAATCTGTTAATATTTGTATAGGCGAGCTCACAATGGCCTTTGTTAATGACTAGATTATAAGCACTGCCACGCTACAATATGCACCACTTACTAAATGCTGCAGATTAGGTATGGAAATCATTGATACTGTAATTATGACTAGCTCACAATAAAGTTAGTAAAAAGAATGTGAATATCATATAAATTGTGCAAATGATTGCACAAATTCAGTTAGGTTTCAGATTTAAGAGTCATTGACTTTGTAAATGCTAGTGCTGAAACAATCCCACCGTAGTATCTTTGGCACTGCCTTGATCAAGAGTGATAATGTGCTATATTAAAAATGTGCCTTCTAAAAGATCCATGAGGCTGCTGTCTTCTATTAATTACTACAGTTTAGTTTTCCTTCTTTCTCAGGAAACAGCTTGAAGTTCTCCAACAAAGACTCACAGTTTAAAACTATCAGTGTGTCATATTGCTAGAGTTTCCCAGTAGCTTCTCAGCTAAGTGCAAGGCTGGCACAGCTAGCCCTTGTATATTTGCTGCCTGCAGCCCTAGGCTAGGAAAACTTTCTTATATGGAGTGGGGAAGAGACTAAAATTGCTGTTTCATGACTGTTGTATGGTCTTTTCAGTGCAAATTAGAGTCAGAGCCACTCAACTTATAGGCAAACACTGGAAATCAACACCGGGTATCCATTTTCTTCTTTCTCCTCTTTTAGGAAGAAATGAGACATAGTTTTTACTAGTTAGGCATTTTCAGTTCACTGCCAACTATAAAACTGTGTGTTTGTACCATTGAGAAAAAGAAAGAGCTGTGTCTGGGCCACGTGTAGAAGCTGTTTTTCTTCTTCAGAAGTTTTGAGATTTTTGTGAATTTTAGAAGCAGAGCCTATCCCTGTCTGTGACTCACAGGTGTGATTTGCCTCCAGAACAGCAAAGCAGAGGCCAAAGACCCATTGTTGGGATCTGTGGACCAGCCCGCTGTGAGGATGGAAAATTTTCAGGTAACACAAATATTTTCTTTATCTTATATTGTTTTTAAACAAAAAATATTACAATAAATTGTAAGAATTTAATTAGAGCATGCTTCTGTAAGAAATGTTTCGCATTTTCCATAGTGCTGCCTTTAATCTTGAAATATTAATCCAATATTTATTGTCTGGGACAAATGTGAACTGCAATTAAATCCATAGGCCATCATGTTTTTGTGGCTTTTGAAGTGGTTTATGTCATAACAATTACAAAACATATGTTGTCTTTATCCTGTGTCCACAAAACAAGCAGACAAAACCAACTGAAGAAAAACCCAATGCCACCTGTGGGAAGCTGTGTTACAGACCTCAGAAACTTGTATTTATAATATCAGGAGAAAAACATGAGATCAAAAAGGTTTAAAAATGTGGCAGTCCACTCTCATTTTACTGCCAGTCATTTTGCTAATGTGAGCTACATAATTGCTTTGCCTGACTGAAAGGAGCCTTTAAACAGACAAGCCAATGTAAATACTCAGATAGGAGACAGCTCTGTTTAATAACAGCAAGAGAAGTATAGAAGTATTTGTTTATCTCTGTTCATTTATGTCAAAATCAATTGTAATTAAACAGAAATCCAACCACAGAGGTAGTGCTTTAGCCGATTGTTCTCAATAGAAATGTCATATAGACCCGGTGTTTAGGACATGCCAGAGCACACATTATTTGTTTCCTGTAATAAATATCTACTTATAGCTTTTCTAGTTCTTTAGTAAAAGCAAATTCCAGTCTCAAATTGAAAAAACAAACAGAAACAAACAAACAAAACAAAAGCAACAGCCACAACAACAACAACAACAAAAGCTAAAAAAGAAAACAACTAAACAACAACAGAAAAAACCCCAACAAACACCACCATTTTTTTCTAGTCATATTTTAGGAATTACTGAAGTTCTGAAAAGCAGGGTTAATTCCATTCTCTGTTAGATATTATGCGGCATTTATTGTCCATCTGCTTACACATATGTACAGAAAATACAGATCTTTCATATCTATTTAAGGTATTAAAAATATGAAGCATAACATTATTTCATTAGTCTAAAACAAGTACTGGTGTTGGCGGAGGTTTTTTAAATAAAATCATAGAATGGTTTGAGTTGGAAGGGATCATCTAGTTCCAAACACCCTGTCATGGGCAGGGACACCTTCCACTAAAGCCCCATCCAGCCGGGCCTTGGACACCTCTAGGAATGAGACACTCCATTCCAGTGCCTCACCACCCTCAGAGTAAAGAGTACTGTGTTTGTGGTTAGACCAAAGAAGTACAATCTGCAGAGAATTTTACACTTTGTTTCATAACTGAGTAAATTCTAAATGAAGATATTTTCAATAATGAACACAAATTCACAAAATCAAGGTTGAATGGACTCTCCTGCGCAAGTCAGTGTGAACTCCATGTATGCACTCATAGACAGATCTTTGTCATGTGAAAAAAGGGTCATCAAAGATGTGCTTTCCCTTTCAAAAAGAAGGCAGCATATATTTTGAAAGAGTCCTCTGGTTTATTATTTTTATTTGGACCTGTTAGTTGATAGCCATTCCAGTCAATGGAACCAACCTATGGAGCATCCCTAACAATTAAAGTTTATTTTTAGCTTCCACATTTATAGAATGGAATTTAAAAAATAGTCTGTTAGTAGAAGATGTTCATGCAATAGTAAAAACTAGACTTCCCCCATTGAAATATAGGCTTTCCTATGACAATTAAAAATAACAAAAGCTACTGGTATTTTAAAATATTTATTCATGTACTTACCTAGCTGTATTCTTATTTAGTCTTTATCAATGAACAAATGCAATAAAGAGCTACATTTTAAAGTATTTTGTGAGTAAAAAGTTCTTAAGAAAGAATGCACTTGAATGACTATCAGTTCAAATCCTATAAATTATAGTTATGTGAACTCTGTCTGCCTTTTTTAACTCCAAATAAAATTTGACAAAATAATTTACAGGTTTTACAAAGATTAGGATGGCATAGATCTAACTGTAGGTCTAAGTCTATGCCTATTTATATATCCAGGCCTGAGTATAGGGGTAATTAGGCTCTAAAAATATGTAGATTCATTTATTTACATAAAGATATATGTAAAAGCATATATGTATATGTGTTTGTAGATGTATTTATAGTCTGATTTTCCCTTATGTGGGAATCTTGACGTTTAGTATAAAGTTGTGTGGATTACTTCAATATAGACTATAGTGTTCTTCATCCTATAAGTATAGTACATAAAATATTTCTTGGAAATATTTGCATGCTGATGTTTTCCTTCCATTTATTTTTCTGCTTTGTATGTATGTATGTATTTAAATAATTAGGGACTAGTTAAGTTGCAGAAAACATTGTATTTATTGAGTTGATTTTTCCACCGAGTCAGTGTTCAAAAAAAATATTCATTTTTGAGCTTCTTCTTTGTTATCATTATGCAAATTTCATATAATTAGTGAGTAAAAATAAGATATCTGTTTTAGCCATTGAAAGAGCCAGCTATCTAAAGCATTAATTAATTAACTTCATAGTGCAATATATTTAGGGTGAGATCATTACCTGTAATTAATTCTGTTCACAATATTTATAAAGAAAGTGTAGGAAATTGTACATATAAGAATAAAAAATCTTTTTCTTTTAGCTTGCTATGGAAGGCAGATATTAAATGTAACTCCTCTGGTAATATATGTCTTCTGCTGTGCCAAAATACATACCTTACATTACATTTTATATATTGCCAATATAACTTTCATCCTACACTATCTTTAAATTTCTCTCCAGAATACGTTTCCTATCTAGGCGACTGTTGTTTACAGATATCGTTTCCTTTTCTTTCTACAGCTGATAATTTAGCAGTTCTATTTTAGTGTGTGTTCTCCCCTAAGTGCTTAAAGCACTTCTGACTGTTTACCCTTAAAGCTCCAGAGAATTAGGAAAACCTCTAGACTGCTTCTGTTTATTGTACACACATGCACTGTTAAGGGTTTATTTTCAACAGGAGGGAGACAAGCACAAAGATAAAGACCGATGGTGCATATCACTCTGCCAGCACATCTTGCTGTACAGCACAGCATATAACCTATTTTACAAATATATATTTATATATACACCTTTAAATTGATTCTATTTTCTCATATGTACTAATTTGGCCCTTGGCGGTGATAGTTCACTTTGTGTTTGTAATTTCTGCTACTCGTACAAAAATCCCTTTTTGATTTTCTTCACTGTGTGCTAGCTGTAGCAGTCAAAATTACAGGCTAATAGTGAGACAAGCAGCTTATAATGTATGCTAATCAATACTCAAAATCTGTTCCCTATGATGTGATATAAAAGAGTGAAATGAAAAGAAAGAGATTTTCAGGGCTAGAGCACCAAAGCTCATGCAATGCGGGTGGGTTTCAATTCAAGGTCATTCCGTGGGGTTTTTTTTACTTCATATTTAGTTCAATCACTGCTGCCATGTCCAGGCAGCAGAAATGGAAAGTTAGGTGATACAGTGAGTAGGAATGAAAGTATAAAAATGGCTTTAACAAATGCAAGAAATTAGAAGGGGAAAGAAGATGGAGCATGAAATATATAAGTAACATAAATACGCTATGCATCTCTTTTACTTACGAATTTCCAGCTAACTTTGTATTTTTGTTGGCAGTAACAAATAATCTAAATGCTATGTAAGGCCCCTCCTCATAACAGTGCATGTCTATGCACTATGTGAGAGCTAAAAATATGAATCTTCAAACATAACTTGTTTGTAATAATTTAACCTAATAAGTGTTGAAAATCTCAAAGCACAGGTTTTGGCACAGTACTGAATAAGTTTACAATACTTATTTCCTGTGACTGAGAACTTCTGTGATCTTTACCTTTCATCTGAGCTTGTTCGTTTCAATCTTAGTTCAGGGAATATTTCTTTTTAAAGAAATACAGTTCAGTCGAGTTTTAGAAAATAGTCAGTGTCAAAATAGAATTTCCTAGTTCTATATTTCATATATATATATATTTATATGTATATATATATTTATATGTGTGTGTTAATGTACATAACAGAGAATTTTATATACATATATGAATACTTATTTAATGTAGTTTAAGATAATATAACATAGAATCTAAAAGACAGAAAGAGTTTTTCTTCCACAGATGGCCTTTTTGTGGCATAATGAAATAGACTGTAATGTTTGGGAAGAAGGATCTTGCTTTGATAGAGTAATTGAAAAGAGAGCAGCAGAGAAAATACTGGTCCATTGATTGTGCAATTCTGAGAATTTTATGGTGCCTAACATGCAGCAGGATTTTATTTTTGTCTTTTGTTATAAAGCAACAAAATTGTTTACAAATATCCATACAAAGGATAGTTAAGTTAACAATAGAAGAGTTAGTTGGAAAGCTGATTAGTTGCTTAGGTAAACTTTTTAAAGGACCAAAAAGCTTTTACTCAGAATTGTCATGAATTTCATGTAAGAAAAAAATAATATCAGATATTGTTAGAGAAAATCCTGAAGAAAACACCTATTTCTTCTATTTCTGTAAGTCCACTTTTAACGTTAGAGGCTGAGCTTGCCACAAATCTACACTGAAGGATCAGGAAGAAGAGGGCATTTTTAAAAATATATTGATTGGTTTGTTTTGTGGAGTTTTATGTTTCTGGGCAAGTTTTTTTTTTTTTTTTTGGAGGAGGTGGTGAGTTTCTCTTGGATGTTTTAAAGCAGCAGCTGTTTGATGCTGTAGAAACTCTGGAAAACTAGATACAGAGAACTTTAGTGGAGGTGAACTAATGGGTGGAATGAGGTGTATAGCTATGTCCTTCGTTTGTATTGCTGCCATTTCATTAAGCAATTGCCACACATATGTTGTCTCTGCGGTTATGCATCCCAATGCCATCTCACTCAAGTGAAGTAAAATCAAACACAACAAACTTAAATTTCTTCCTTAAAATCTTTTCAGTTCTACCACTTTGTTGTAGTCCTAAGGCTGGGGTTATTTTACTCCTGCTTTTCATCATGATAATTTTAGTTTTTATTGAATACTAAAACCAGTATGTGGATTAGTTTTCATTGGAGATCATAGAATCATTGAATAGTTTGGGTCAGAAAGGACTTTGAAATATCTAACGTCCATCACTAGATCAGATTGCTCAAGATCCTCTCCAACCTGACTTTGAAACATTCCAGTGATGGGATATCCACGATGTCTCTGGGAAATCTGTTCCAGTGCCTCACTACTCTCATATCAAAGAGCTTCTACCTCATGTACAATCTAAATCTGTTTTCTTTCAGTTTATACAGCCCAAGATGCAATTGGCTGTCTAGGCTGTGAGCACCCACTGCGGGCTCATATCCAACTTTTCATCCACCAGTATCCCCAATCCTTCTCAACAGGTCTGCTCTCAATCTGTCCATCCCCCATTCTATATTGACACTTTACTTCTCCAACCCAGGTGCAGGACCTTGCACTTAGACTTGTTGAACTTCATGATGTTCACTTGCCCCCCTCTCAAGCCTGTCACAGTCCCTCTGGATGACATCCCTACCCTTCAGCAAACCAGATGCATGACTCAGCTTGTTGTGATCCTAGAGTGCACTCAGTTCCATTCTCTATCTCATTAATGTAGATAATAAATAATGTTGGTTCCAATGTGGATCCTAGAGGGACATCTCTCATTATGGTTTCCACTTGGACATTGAGCCATTGACTGCAACTGCATGCATCTGACCATCCAGACACTACCTTATTCATTTGACAGTCCATCATCAAATCCATCAATGTCCAATCTAGCATCAAGAATATTGTGGCCATATCAATATTTGACCATATTAAAGGCCTTACAAAAGAGTTTGCCTTGTCCAGTGATGCATTCACTCCATCGTAGAAAACCACCAGATTAGTCAGACACAATCTGTCCTCAATGAAGCATTCTTGTCTGAGTCTAATCACCTCCCAATCTTCCATGTTTTGATACACCTTCCAGGAAGATCTGTTCCAGCATTTTAGCAGGTACACAGCTGAGGCTGACTCACCTCTGTGAATTTTATGTTTAAAGCCTTTATGTTGCATCCTTTTCCTCAACAATCACTTTGTTCTGCTGTCCCCATATCTAATTCTCTCTTGCTTTTGGTCTTTTTTCAGGGTTTAGACCAGTCATAGATTTAAAGTCTCCAAGGAAGGGAGCACATACACAGAATGACACTTTTTCACACAACTGTATCATTAACAAGTATCAGTTCAGAGCAAATTATCCCAGTTTAATATCACTGTGACATAATACAATTTTAGTTTAAGTCCTATTTATTCATATCTTTTCAGAAATGTGAAAAACTGTTTACACTCTCAGATTCCCATAGAACACCGTTGGTGTTTCTTTTCTCATGTTTCTGCAGTGCAATCATCCATTAATCAGGTGGTGATATAAGATTACTAGGAATTTATTTTCTAATTTAGAAAGATGATAATGATTGCTTAAATTCTCCCCATCTTTGGGTCAACATGCTTGTTCTGCTTTTCTGAAGACTTGTTCTACATGTCTCTGTATGTGTGCTTCATCCTTATATTTAAAGGTATTCTAACAGGGAGTTTTTTGTCTAACTGAAATCCCATGTGTTTTTTAAATACTAAATTCATAAAAAAATATGAGTATTGAACCCATCTGCCCATTTCTTGAAAGAGAAATTATTAATAGCTAAAGATCAATGTATAGTTAACTGAAACCTAGAGATGATAAAAGGATTTATTCTATTTATGATTTTTCTTATTCCTGATTCTTTGGTTAGAGTTGTAAGTACAATTACAAGGCAGTAAATATTGGCCCAAATGTAACCTATTTAATGTAAATTACACACAAACCAAGGGTTTTAAAACAGAAAGTTTCTTTGAATTGCAGAACAGGAAGTACAAATTTCTGGTTCTAGAAGTGTAGAAAAGGAATCTCATTTAACTACATTCTTTGAAAGAAATAAGGATATTAAAATCCTATCTGAAAACATCATCAGTTCAAATAGTGTGTCACCATTTGTCATTCTTCCAAATTGTATGTATTGAGCAAATCCTTTTTCACTTAGTTGCACCAAAACAAAAAAGGGGAAAACTGATTACATGATCCATACTCATGTCTAATAAAATTGCAATATGCACTTTTTGACAAGCTTATATTTAATGCATACTGATGGAAGATTCTAGTTCTCTGTTCTCAGCAGGAAAAGTAGGCTTTTAAGAAAACCTTTTTATTTTATGACTGTCACAAAACATAACAATTACAAATGAAATGGAGGTGACAAAAAAGAAAAACCAGCTTGCTGATTTTTATGAAGTATTTGTATTTTCAGAAAGGCAGTCACTGCTCAGTTATATGACTTGAAAAATTAATCCTTATAATTCCTTTTGAGTTCCCTAAGTACTGTTCACTCTTTTCTAGTATGAGTTTTACAGAACAAAGCCTAAAAGATTTCTACAGCAGATTAGTTTACAGATGAAGCTCAATTCCACTGAGAATGAGTCTCTAATGACCCCTTTATACTTCCATTGGGCTGTGTGAATGCTTTAATATGTGGAGAACCGAGTTAAATAAATCTATTGTCTCAACTAACAGGTTTATGCAAACCTTCTGAAATATTTTAATTATAGCTTCTTCTTTTTCTCCATAATTAAGAAACCAGATGTCAAGTAAGCCCATCACGTGATGATCATAGCTTATCCATTAGCCTAAATAAATCCACTTATAATTAGAGTTTTTTTTCTTTTTCTCCTTTGTTTTTCAGAACAAGAAGAATGTGTTAACTGCACAGATGAATGCAGAGTGCTTGGTCATTCTGACAGGTGTTGGATGCCACAGTTCCCTGCAGCCAGTCAGGCTGAGAATGCAGATTATCGCACAAATGTCTTTGTACCCACAGTTGAAGCTAACGTTGAGACTGAGACATATGAAACTGTGAATCCCACTGGGAAAAAGACTTTTTGTACATTTGGGAAAGACAAGAGAGAGCACACTATTCTCATTGCCAATGTTAAACCTTACTTAAAAGCCAAACGTGCCCTGAGTCCTCTGCTTCAGGAGGTTCCCTCAGCATCGAGCAGCCCAACCAAGACATGCATTGAGCCTTGCACCTCAACAAAAGGACCACTGGATGGTTGTGAAGTGAAATCAGGAGCCTTGGCTGAACCAAGCAGCCAGTACTTGTCAACTGACAGTCAGTATCTATCGCCCAGTAAACAGTCAAAGGACGCTTCCTTCATTGCATCAGATCAGATGGCTAGGGCCTTTGCAGACGTGCACTCCCGAGTGAGCCGAGACTCCAGTGAGATGGACTCTGTTCTGGAGCAGTTAGACCGTTCAGCCCGGGATCTAGGCAGGGAGTCGGTGGATGCCGAGGAAGTTGTGAGAGAAATAGACAAGCTCTTGCAGGACTGTCGGGGAAGCGACCCTGTGGCCATCAGAAAGTGAGGGGGAAAATAAGGACAGGCTTGGCAGTTGCATTTCCTCTTCTGCTGATTGAAAGTAAATAAATAATTTTCCTGGTTGTAACAGAATCACAGGAATGAAGGAAGACCAATGCTGCTTTAAGGCTTTTAGTGAACATCTGAAGTGCCCACAAGTATGTTCTTTTCACTGC
Source organism: Sialia sialis (assembly GCA_009812075.1). Taxonomy (NCBI): domain Eukaryota; kingdom Metazoa; phylum Chordata; class Aves; order Passeriformes; family Turdidae; genus Sialia; species Sialia sialis. The sequence goes on from VRYO01002772.1 coordinate 34,662,446, forward strand.
TCTTTCTTTTTGACAGATAACACTGGTTTCATTTTGACCAAACTTTCATTAGGACACAATCAAGTACACCAAGAACAAAATGAAAGAAGGAAAGACAGTGCCATTTTGACAATCTGATAGGAAGGTGTGAGAAAGATGGAATGGAAATACGTCTGATACTTTAAGACTGTCCTCAATAGCTGATGCTGACTTTACTGTTTACGTATAAACCCCAAGAAAAACAGGGTTGAATAATGCTGATCTGTGGTGAATTTCCAGCAGCCACCACAGGCTTCTACTGAAAGTCTTATAAAGAGTTCTTGTAGTAGTCCAAGCGACACCAAACATTAACATTCATTTGTGGTAAACATTTATGTACAAAGTTATCTGCCACAAATACAAAAAACTAAAAAAAAAAACAAAAAAACAAAAAATAACAATAAAACGAAAAGAACCATTCCAGATCATTATTCAAGAAAACATATCCTCATCATTAATGAAACGCTACATATCATATTAAGGTTAAATGTAAAATGATATAGTCCATCTTGTCCTGCACACACATAAACGAATTCACTTGACAAAATGAAAAAAAAAAAAAAAAGATTTTAATATCTGCTTAGCATTTTAGTGTCCAACAAAGCTATAAATAGTTAGTGATAAGTTAAAAAAAAAAAACTGTAAAGAAAGTTGAATAAAGTTTGGGGGAAAAAAAGAGTTACCTTAAGGGTAATAAAGAAAATAAATTAACATTATTAACATTTTTTATTCATTTGTGGACACTAAAATAGCTCAGGAAAGTGAAAATGTCAGACATCCACAAAAATCACATGGTCATTTAAATGTGCAAATGTAAGAAGATTCAATGTGTTTACATCAAATGACATATTTTTATTGATTTATTGCAGATTCAGTGCATATGAGCCAAATTGTTGAGTGTATAAGAGCTATATTGTGTATTTTATTAAATTAATATATAGTTGTGTTGCAAAAATATTTGGGCTTATATTGTAAATGGCAAGTGTTGCCTCAGTAGCTGTCGAACTCTATGAGTTTTGTTTTTTCCTGCTTCCTTTTCCCCATGGAATATGGGAAGCAGTGCCTCAGAGCAAAGTCTCTTGTTTAATGTATGGTCTACAAAGTACTGCAGTACATAATCTGTTCAAAATATGTTTGAGTGAGCTGATGGAGCTAACTGAACAGCCTACAAATACATCCATCAGTCATGGTTCTGTGCAAGTCCTTGTAGAAACTTCTACTGCAAACCCATGTTTAAAAACAAAAATTGCACTCGAATCAACATCTGGAACCTCCTTGGGTTTTGTTTTTCTTCCCAACACATTCAGCCAGCCTGTTCAATGTAGGACATTTGATTGAATTCTTCAGAGATGCCACCATTTTAAAACTCTTGATATTAAGTTTATAGAGCTGAAAAATACGTCAGTGCCAGCAGTATTTTATCTGATTCTTCAGAATGCAGAATAGCTCATTGCAGTTCTAGATAAATACTGCTTATTCTGGGGGGTGTTTTTAGTCAGGTTTTCACTTGATCTGAATAGTATTTGAAGAATAACTTAGAATAACTTCAGATATAGTTTCTACTTTTTATTATTGTTTCCTAAGAGTGTTTTTATTGCATTTGGAAAATTCAAAATTACTTTCAGATGAAACTTAGAAAAAAGCAAATTAACTTCCACAGTACAAGAAGAAGCAGAAAAAATGTTTAGCTCAGGATTTGTTCCTTATATATTTCAGATACTCTGCTGGAAATACCAATATGGCACATTTTTTAAAAACTATGTGTTTGGTTGCTTAAATTTAAATTTATAAAAGGGATTGGCAGTCAGAAATACCACAAGCCATAGTTTTTTAAATCAGTTCAAAAGAAAAAGTTGACCCAACAGCCTGTTTTGATTTGGGGATTGCATTTAAATTGTGATTTTAGTTAGTCAGTCCTACAATTAATTGTCTCTGGGAGACACCAATTCTCACAATTTGCTTTTAGCAACTGTTAAAAAATATCTACAATTACAAGCAAAAGGAAGGATCTTGTACATGTCTTATCAAGCTACTCTCCATGTTTTGGACAATTTATGTATCTAAAACGTGGTGTTGTCTGTGTTATATAATTTTTTTTTTTTTTTTGGCCAGGAGACTCGAGATTGGTTTTGCTTGATAGCTTGAAATTCCATAGTGGAGAGGATTCTTATTGTTTGATCAGTCTTTTCTACGTATTTCTGTGGTGCCCATCACTTCAGTGTCTGTGCACCAAGTCTTTAGCTCTGCCAGTGAGATCCATTATTCAGCAAAATCTAAGCCAGTATGTAAATGCAGTCAAGTGATGGAGATTTGTGTATTTTATAAATGATTTTAACACTGAGTAACCAATTGTACAATTCATTGTATGTTTCTGGAGACATAAAACCACAACATTCTAAGAAAGGGCTGTGCCAATGTAAGAGGAATTTACCTTAAGGCTCTCTGTCACTAGTGATTTACTAGCTTTAGCTGTTTAACACATTATCTGTATTTAGTAGCGATTATTTATTTACCACTCTGAGGTTATTCAGAATTCATGACTCACAGCTTTATAGAAGAGTTTAGGAAATCTTGCTTTTATTTAATTTGTCTTTCAACTGCCTTGTAGAATTCTGGCATACTGCTTCCCAGTACATGATTATCCCAGGTTAAAAATGTATTTCACAATTTAAAATGGATACATAATGAACCAATAAACCAGCAGAGCTTATACAGTGTGAGTTTTGCTGGTTCAGTCAAAATTAACATGATTGTGTGTGAAGGACGTATGCATACAAAAGAATTTAAAGAGTTTCTTCTCCATGGTATCTCTACTATCACCATTGGAGAAAGAGGCAGCAATGAAAGATAAAGTTTATGAGTTATTTCCCTCATTTTTTACACTCATGCTTTATAAGAGTGAAAGGAAATATCTGTCACAAGATTATAAAAGGAAAGTTGGAATTAAGGGAGGCAAGTAGAGCAACTAATAAATTTGTACTGTACACTGTGAATAGTGAATAAAGCATTCTCTATCTTTTTTTTTAATTAAAAAAGGCCAGCAACTGGGAGTTCCTTATACAATTGGCCAATCAAATCAGAACTCAAAATCAGACCTTTCTTTTTCCCCCCTTTTTTTATTTTTAAATTAATTGGCATATTTATGAGGAAACAGATTCTCCTGAACTGTGATTTACCACTTAAGAATAGAGGTTTCCCAATCCAAGTTACCCCTAGAAGTCAAACATCGATCATAGTGGAGCAAGATACACCGTTCAAACAAGCTTTCATGTTGCTTGCTGTCAAATGAAAGGGAAATTGCTGAGGTCAAGGAGGAGTCTGAAGCTTAGCATAACATACACCCACTCATTATTGTTTAATTACTTTCTTTTGACATCAGGCAGCAGTTATTATTGCATTAATTTAAATGGGAGTTTTGGCTATCAAGATTTGTTGACTTGAAGTGTAATTGAATGAAATCTGATTAAGGTTTTGACTTCTCTGGCCCAATTGTGATACAGGTTGGCATTCTCATTTATCAGCCCCTGTCTCCCCATATGGCTCAAAGTTGCACCAATGACTGGTGAATGACACAAAAAAACAAACAAAAGCAGCATACATTGTATGGATTTTCTCAACCGCTATTGTTTAATGGCTGTGTTTAATGTGACCTATCTGGAAAATGAGGACTACGAATAAAAAGCGATTACTAATAGTGGCGTTGCCTGCTTTTGCATTCATTAACACAGAAGAAATGTGTTAAACACTGCATACCACAGGGAGCCTGATGGTAATTACTTTGGAAAAGCAACTTGTGGCAATGCGGCTGTTACAGCTAGTTATCAGTTTGCCAAAAAAATGACAGTTCCTGCTTCATTTATTAGAAATGTGTAACCGTTTTCTCTCAACAGGAAAGTGGAGAAGAGTTTTCATCAAGCTGGGTAGGTTCATCTTTTAAGCAGCTGATGCACTGAATCCCTACAGGCTGTTACTGGCTCATAGAAACATGGAGCTGAATGAAGGATATTTTGGTTTAGTACACTGGTGTGAGTTCACTAGAAACACTGTAAATGGGGTGGGGCTGTAAGTTCTTAAGGACTGTTAGCCTAGCAGGAAAGATCAAAACACTTCTTGAGTATACAAGTGGAGAAGGACAACCTGAAGAACGCAAGGAATCAGTTTTTGCTTTTTCATTTTTTCATTGTGTCTTTCTTTTTCGTGTTGCCATAAACAATGTAACAAATTGCTGGGAAAAATATTACTAAGTCCTACGTCTGTTTTTTGAGTCTATTGCTATAATTTAACACTTTCATTAACCTCTTTTGTTTGGTTGGGTTTTGATGTCTTTGAGCATTATGATCAATCCCTCAGAATGCGTGGCCCTCTCTGTCTGCTCCCCTGTGATTGTAATAATGACATACGAAATAGTGTAAAGCCTGCAAACCAGACTTTTTAGGGGTTTTGGGTTTTTAGTTTTCTTTTTTCTCAGTGGGAAGACTTTTTTTACTTTTGTTTCGTTTTTTTTAAAAGTAAATAAGTATATAGGCATTGCTTTTGACAGCTAAATAGAATTTCAGTTTGTCTGCAATACTACAGGTATTATAAAGGGGTGTGCTATTCCTGCAGACAGAATTAGCTTTTGCCCATTGCATTTTTTTTCCCTTCAAGTCTTGTTGCCAAAAAAAGAAAACAAAACAACCTGCATCTAGTTAGCTACTCATCATAGATACTGAAACCCAACAATGTTATGTCCCCTTTTTCCTGCTACGTGTATCTGTCTTTCTGCCGGCTGATTTCCAAAATCTAGCAAGCCACTGTCTGTGCAGAGTCTTGACAGAATGTACCTTACACTGCTGATGACCGCACTGGACGAGGGATGTTACTTTTACTGTCTTCGACTCGGTGTGATTCAGAGCTTGGCTGGACCCGCAATATATGTAGAACAAGTCATAAACCATCCTGGCTTTTCTTTACCCAGAATACAAGCCATTGATTTCTCATTTGGAAAAGGGCCAGCCTGTCAAACAGAGATTCTTAGATCTCCTTTGAGCCAACCACGTATTACTGCTTCAGGGTGTTCACTCATGGGATAAATACCCTATCCTTATCCTTTATTGAGTCTAAGACATGAAAGCAGCTGAAAGCTTATTTCTTCAGTTAGTAATGTTTCCCTAAAAATGAAATTTCTCCAGTAGAAAGGACAACTATCTGCTGTATGCATAGTTTGATTCGTGAAAGGTCACCTTAATTTTAGTAGTGCATGAAGAAATGGATCAGAGAATTAATGAGCCATCTAATAATTTTTCCGAGATGTATATTCCATAATGCATATGTTATGTTTCAGGGAAAAGCTCACAGCATTCTAGGTTTATTTATTGTTGATGGTTCCTGATAATGCCTGGCTTATGAATATATTTAGTTCAAATTTTGGGGAAATATTTTTCTATGTCTGGGAGGCAAATTGTTTTAATTTTTTAAAGAATAGTTTTTCCTGAATACCTACCAGTCAAATGCTGGGGCCTTTGTTAAAATGGTGTTCTGACATGGTTTCCCCTTTTAGGTTCTTTACATTAGAGGTAATACCTTTGATTTGGGCAAGACTCCAAAATACCTCTAAACATTCTGAAATTTATCTTGGTAAGAGTGAATAGTATAGGACTAGCTTGAAACATAGATGATTACAGAGCAGATTCAGATGTTGACCTACTGAGGAATGGAATAATGAAAATTCCATTTCTGTAAACGTTTATTTAATACTTTGAACACTCACTCTATGGAAATTTTATTATAGTGCACTTACTGAAGTGCAACCAGAGAATTAGGGGAACAGTTGGCCAGTAATCCTCAATGTTTCCAAATTAAAAGCAACACTGAAGTTGTGTCTGGAAATCAATTGATTACTGTAGCAGTATAGGATCATCTGGAAAAAGAAACACTCCATACAAATTTGAGACTGCATTTTTTAATATTTGTACATTTTCCATCTTTTTAAGGGAAATCACACATAAAAGTCTTTTCAATGGTTGGATTTGAGATCAATTAAACTGGATCACTAGGCTGGCATCAGTATTGAAATGAAAACACCATACGTGTCTGACCATCAGGAGATGCCATCTATTTCTCTTATTGCTGTATATGGGAAAATGTTTCATGCATATATTTTTTAAGCCTTTTACGGCAGGCATCAGTTATGATGCTGCATGTTGTAACGATTTCTTCAAGTGACCCTATTCATCACCAGTCCTTTCTTTTTATATGTCAATTTTAAATTCTTTACACTGAAAACTTATCTCATGTAGAGAATTTAGAGTAGATGTCTTGTTAGTCTTCACACTTCTTACCATATAAGAAAATATATTCATCGTAATATTTGTAGATAACACTTCAATTTATTTCTTGAAGTTGTTTGGTTTAAAATTTGATTAAAGCTGCTGAACTATATTAAAACAATATATTTATTTTCTGATTAAGATACTTATGATTTTTATGAAAAAATTCTTTATTCACTATTGTGAGTTCAATGTGGGATCTTACTAGGAGTATTGCAATGAACTAGTCAGCTCTAAATAATAATCTTTCCTTGAAAACTAAACATATAGCTATTTAATCTTCAGTGAAAATAATTTATTTTGAGGTTTTTTCTGTACTTAAATTATGAGAAAAAATAATCTGATATGTGCATTCTGGATAACCAATGCATTTAACATCCTCTAACTATAATGCAGTTCAAAGTAGCAGCATTTCATTATGAGTATATGTTTAGGGACTGCTTAGACCAGATGAGAAATTGTATTTACTCTGAACACCCTTTGAGTTTCTGTGCTTGAAGGTGTGTTGGCTGTATGAATGATTCTGTGCCTCATTTTAAATTGAGAACAAAAGTAATATAAGCACTCGTGTATAATTTAATAAGGATTTATAGAATATCATGTGACTATAGTAACTATAGCAGAGTAGAATACACATTAAACTATTTTAACAGCATTATAGTACCAGAGATTTAGAAGAGAGATTAGCAACTGTTAATAAGCCTTTATCTTTTACCACAAGATAAGCTTCTTAAAAGCGCCGTGGCTTTGCCTCAGTTTCAGGGTTGTAGTACTAGTGAAGAGCATCAGAATAAGGGTCCTCTTCAGACTCTAGGTTGCTTTTGTGCTGTCTTCTTGAGGAAGAGGCTCCAGAGGCTAGTAATTATGCTTCCATAACAATTTTTGCACCTCCATCAGCCAGTGTAAGTGAAACAACCTCCCTGGTATAGACCAGCTCACTGCCACACTGCCACTCAGTGCTTGATGTTACCTTAGCAGAATCTGTTTAGGTGGCTCATTTAGGGTTCCAATATGCACAGAAGGTAATTCTAAAGGAAAATAACATACACTTTCTGAAAAAAGAACAGTTTTTGAAAGGTATTCTCCAAAACCACCCCCATACCCCACTGTCCCCACAAAAAAAGGAAAAAAATTACCGAGGAAAAATAATAAATAGAGCCTTGTTTGTAGGCAATTCTTTCTCCACAACGTAGTGGAGTAACACTGTTGATGAGTGTAAATCCACCACCATTCTTTTCTAAATACACCTGTTCCAGTGAACTAAAACAGTAGCGGGTAATGGAAGTTTTGAGAAACCCAGGTAAAGCCTGTATAATGATAGCAAGCACAGTCAGTCCTTTAATTTCCAAATGAATCATCTTTTTTAAAAGATTCCTACTTCAGCACTTATTAATAACCTTTTGTGCACTCCTAAATTGTAAAGCCATTGCAGCTGCAGTGTTAATGTGGCTGGCAGTAGAAATCAAGATAGAGAAGGAAAAGGAATACTATGCTTTAGGCAGACTTCCAGTTCCTATTACATCTTATCCCTCTAGCAGAGGTGAAATGTCAGGGGCCCATCATATTATGGCAATAGTAGAAGTACAAACAATTGGAGGACGTCTGATTCAAGCACTCTTGTTCAAAAAGCTTTCATGGAGATTTGCCAAGCTTGCTGTGGGATCAAGAATGTAAACCTGAGACAACTCTGCTGATAACCAGTAATTCCTATAGTCTAAGGTGATGTTCACATCACCTCCTGCCTGGAAAAATTTCAAGCTCCTATGGGCAATGAGAACACGCAACTGCAAGGAGCCACCAGGTGCAGCTGCCAAATCTTGATTCTCATAGCTTCTTGTAAGTGCATGCCAGGTCCTCTCATTCACTTTATTTCCTTCATCCTTACTGTTTATAAGGCATACTAGCAAATGCTAGTTGACACTTCCAAGCCTTGAAGGGTGGTCTGGAGAAAGACCAATCCTGGTTCAATGCCTGTGTTTGTTAGCACAGAATGCTTTCTCGCAGACAGATAAAAATCAGAGCTCTATTTGAAGAACCACCTGTTTGCTCAGTTTGGGAATTTCTTTAGTTATTATTTTTGTTGCATTTTATAAATAATCCAGAAAACCTTCAGCACCAGTGAAGCTAAAAGCACGTTCATTTTTAACCACAGCATAAATATTAATCACAATCACCAGTCAAGACTAAGGATTTTATTTGGCATAACATGTACAACCATGCAACAATTATGTAAAAATGGAAGTTATTATGAGCTGTAATTAATATACTGTGTTACCAGCTGACTCAAAACACTTTGCTCAGCATCCTTGGTTTTAAAGACTGCATCTGAGTGGTGGTAAAATGTATACTAAATTCAGTAATGCACATCAACAGCCCTAGGCTTTCTCCTCTAGTGGTGAATACAACTGAATTTTATTTCTGCTGGAATCTTGCTATTAAAAACAAAAAGCAGTATAATTGCTGATTTACCACCACTGCTTAATCTAATTCACTTTTTAGTAGTCCATTAGCATAACAGAATTTGCATTTTATTTCACAGAAAATGTTATGACTCCACCTTGCCTTAGTTCAGAAAACGTATCAGAAACAGGAAAAAACAGTACAAGCAAAGAAATGACAAACTACTTACATTTACTCAAACAACTGAAATATAAAAGGGGAAGGTGTACTGGTACACGTGGAATATACTGTCTTTGTAAGTGAACTAAAAGTGTAGCAATCCCCCTTACATCCTTCAGTTCCATCACCCAGTTTCCATTTTATTTGGTTTCCAAAACTCAGAAGTAATTTTCAAATGTGCTGCTATCACATGCCACTATCCTTGTAAAATTTTATTCATTGTGAACACTGTGACAGAAAATGTGCAAAATCACATGCAGGGATATAGTACTTTATCAAACTATAGCATTGCTAAGCATAACTGTCTTCCTCTTGACTTGGACCTAATCCAGACATTAGAGATCATAGAAAAATTACAAGTTCTCACACCCTGACCAGAGTAAGGTGATCAAAATAATAACAAATTAAGGGTATTTTGATTGAAAGTTTATATGTATTTCATTATATTTTTGCACTTTCTTTGAGGCTCAAATCCTAAGGGTGACAAGCTGTCATTTTAAAGGTGACTCATTACATTCCTTTACAGAGTCCCCTAACAGATGGAAAGGTCTTTGTTTCCCAGGGAACACTGACAGATTATGATTTCCAGAGCTTTTAATCATTTTAGCAACATTTATACACATCTGTCAATTACTCCATTCAGTGATGTTAATAATACAGCAATCTGAGAATGATAAAGAACACTCTTCTTTTCTTGAAAACACAACTTTTACATCAAGACTGGAAACAGAACAAAAACACTTTTGAAGAGCTCTTTTCTCCCAGATAAATCAGTGTAAGTGATCAGGGTATTTGGTCTGGGTGAGACAAGTTCATTCTCCCCACAGCAGCCCTCACAGTGCTGTGCTCTGCACTGTAGCTGTACAGATGTTGGTAATACAGCTTCGGCTGCTGCTGAGCAGGGCTGGCACCAACAGTTCCCTGGGGATGGCCAGGGATGGGAAAGACCTTGGCACAGGACATAGCCAGGACAGATGACCAAAGGGGTGGTTTATATGATATCTCCTCAGACGTGAAAGTTAAGAGAAAGAAGGAGGCGGGAGGGATTCATTATTTATGACTTCCGTCTTCTGGAGCAACTGCTACATGTACTGAAGTCCTACTTCCCAGAAAAGGACTGGACATCACCTGCTGATGGGAAGTGGAAAATAAATCTTTTGTTTTCCTTTGCTAAGGAACATGGTCTTCCTTTTGCTGCATTAAATGGCCCTTACCTTTTCACATGATGATTTTTTGCATCTTATTTTCTCCCTCTCCTCTCCTCCTGGGGAGGGGATTGTTAGGGCAGTTTGGTGGCCATCTGGAGTCCGGCCAAGGTCAACCCATCACAACCAGCATTTATAGTAACAGTAAAATTTTATTTTCATAATACATGTCCAGAGAGCTTTTCTTCTCCTCTCCTGAGCTACAGTGAGGCTATAAATCATTAAAACATACAACTGATAAAACATGACAAGCTGGCATCACACAAATAATTAAAATCAAAGTCACTGTGCAGAAGTGATAATTTTGGTCAGGTACAGAGTAATAGCCTTCACTGTGCTGCTTTTTCTGGTCGTGATACTGAGCACTTGAAGCTCCCAAGGCTTCAGAATAGAGGTAGCAGATGTGTGTGTACCAGTAGATGTGGTAGTTCAACCTCATGACTAATGTGCAACTCATTCATTCATTATAGAACTGAGGCTGCAGTCCCCTTATGTAAACCAGGTATGTTTTTGCAGTGATGGTACGAGGTATCCACACAGAAGTTACATAGCTTTTACAGAGCAGTGACACTGGGATATTTTGGAGAGGGTTTTTTGACATCTATATTATGTTCAATATGAGCAGAAACCTGATCATCTAAATAAAAACTTTTTATAATAATATATAAAATTTCTCAGAAAAAATGTTTTTACACCATCTTATAAACTTTTTTTTTAATTAGTGGAAATTCTATCCAGACACCTGCTACGAAAATTAAATATAGACTTAATTTTCTGCAGTGTGACAACAATTTAACTGCACCTTTGTAACAGAATCCTTTCAGCTTTCAAACAATATTTTTAAGAAGTCTCAACTGAAGATTTTTGTGTAATCAGGCAGTACTTAGTGCTATTTAATATCATTACAATAGCATTTGAAGACCCTAGAGAAGGAGTCACAGCTTCTTTTTAAGCACTACTGATAAGCAACGAAACGTTTCATATTGAAAAAGTATTACAGAAGCAAAGCAAAGCAAAACAAAACAATATTTCAGATAGAGAAAATCTTATTATCTCCAGACCAGTCACAACTGGAGTAATATGATGGAATTTATAGGATATGATCTGCACAAGCAATGTGTACTGGAGCCAGGAATTTAACTTGCATTTCCCTATTATTCTAATCCAGACCTTGAACTATTGCAACCACCTTTTTATCTTCAGGAAGATCAGATAGGTTATGGATCAGAAAGGCAGTTCCTAGAATTTAGACGTGTTTCACAACAGTTTAACCCCAGCCTTTAACCTCTTCTCTGTGCACACTGTATAAATGCTGCGATTCTTCCAGCAACAAATTTGTCTGGAAGGGTGTTTCCCACCATTTACTCAGGGGTCTTAGACCCCTAGGGTCCTTGACATTTCTGTATATATTCCCTTGAAAAAAGTATGTACTATTCAAATGCTCTTCTGTAAAGTAAAATAAGTGGCAGCTGGCACCATACAGTTCTGTTATAATGAAAACATGAGGTGGTTGCCATTACACAGTCCTGCACTAATGAGAACAGTAGGAGTCTAGCATTACAATGGTCTAATGAAAACAGGAAATGGCTGGCATTAGATTGGTATAATGAAAACAGGAGGTGGCTGACATTATGCTTATACAATAAATAAATTAAGATTTCTGGCCCTACCAATCTCATCTACATTATATATGATTCCAGTGTGCAAGAGAGAAGCTTATGCAAAATCAGGGGCAGTGATGGTAAAGATCATTCTTTGTTGCACCACCTCAGAAGCAGAGCTGTGTGCTTTTTCTTTCAACTGTTTATTTCTTTTTTGGTGGTTATACACAAGGAAAATAGGTACATGGTTTTAATAATTGGCACGTAACCTATACAGACTTTTTATTTAAAAATAGCCAAAATCAGCTTGTTTTCTGGTGCCTGTATGCTTTAATGTAAAAGGTTAAAAATAGCTTATCCAAAAGTGAAAAATTATATGACTGGACCTTTTAAAATGAGTCTCACACTTAGCTCTCCCAGTCTGGGTTAAGTATGCAATTGATAACAGTTCAGGGTGTTTAATGCAATACAGAGAATGAGATCAATACTTGCTGAGAAATTAAAAAAAAAAAAAAAAAGAAGAAAAAATTTAAGCAAAAAGTCAATCATTTAGCTAATGTGGTTTCTTCTAAAACCAGAAACTCAGTTAGTTTTCTTCCTTTTTTTCAAACTAACATTTCTAGTTGATTCTTTTCAGTTATTATTACACAAGAGGGTATTCTGTGTAGGTCTTAGGCAATGAATAGACCACCATCTTCCCTTTTATTGCAACTTTTAGAGGCATCTGAAACTGATGGATTTTCACTCTTCTTAATCTGGCTGAATTCACCATGAAGTTTGTACAGTTCAAGGCCAGTACATTAAGGCACTGCATCAATCCACTCATACGGTACCTTTCAGCCACTCAGTCTCCCATTTCTCATCTTCAAGCTCAACTGCATTGTTTCTGGACATTTTCCACTGAAACCAAGAGATTAAATGAAGCAAGGAAATGTTTGGAGTATGATTTTCAAAGCAGCAATTAGTGTGCTGGAATGTTCCAGCATAAAACACTGTGCTTCCTGCAGCCTGTTATTCTGCTGATAGCTTTGGTTTCCACACTCAGATTGCAGTGAAAATATTCCAGTCAGGTAGCTCGGAGTGAAACAGCAGTGTGATGCAAATAAGGAACAGATAATCAAATCAAACTTTCTAATCAAGTTTTGCTATGCTGACTCTCTTATTTCTCTCTAGCCTGCAGTTTGCATGTTTTACAACACTGCAGAATTAGCTTAAAGAGTAAATACTTGCAAGTTTATCGAATCCTGTCATGTCTCACATATACCAAAGAACAAATGAAGGAAAATAATCTTCCTGCTCTGCTTCTCTTATTTCCTTAATTACTTTGCATCTTTGGTGTGGTTCTGATTGAATCCTTCTGAAGGAGGGGAATAGAAGATGAAGAATCCAGAGGGGTAAAACAGGGTGAGTGCTGTTAATAAATTTTTGCTTTCTTTTTCTTTTGTTTTTATTTCTTCATCGAAAAACTGAAGGAAAAAAACCCAACAAAATACTCATATCTTATGGACCAGATTTTAAACTAAAATATATGGCACTGGAAGCAGCATATGCCTTGGAAAATCTGCTGTTATGTGCTGTGTGTGCAAGCCGCAGACGTGGCTTAATCGAGATAGGAGGCGACACGTGCCGTGCATCTGAGATTAGTGTCTGGACCTCAGCCATTAATGCTGGCATCCCAGGAACTGACTCATTCCTCTGCCAAACTTCTGCTGGGATTTGAGTTCACTGAATCTGACTCACAGTCTTTAATCCCCCCAAGCAGTATCTCTTTGAATTGTGGAGCTTGCAAAATATCCAGGTGGTGGTCCAGCCACGACAGCGTCTGCATAAGCTCAGAAAACAACCTGCTTTCTTTAAGAGTTCCACTATTCAGAAAGTTTCTAGCCCTCTACCCTGCAAGTCTGAATGTCAAAGCTCCTTTTTCTTTGGTTCATTATACCGAGTAGACAATAGTCATATTGCCCTTCCAATCTTTTTGAAATACTTCAGGTCTTAAAAATGTCATATGCTATAAATCTACTTGATGGGTCTCATCATTCTGTAAGCAATATTTTTCATTAGCTTTGCAATAAAATGGCATTTTGCCCTATTTTCAAACTAACAAATTTTGTCAGGGTTGGCATCTCTATTACATTACCAAATATATCAGTCAATACCACCTGGTGTAATTGAGTCTTATTATATGATTCAGATCGTTGCTTAAACTATGGATTTTTCAAAGTCAAATTTTCTAGCAGGAAGAATATTGTTTTAATATAATTTTAGATAAATAGGTAGTATATCACTGTAACTACTGGTTTTTATTTAAGATAATTAATTGACCTCCATGTATAATATTCAAGATCATTTATAATTTTGTTTCACACAAAAATCTGTATAAAACCATTTGATTATGCTTGATTTCTATCTCAAGCTGCATACCAAAACTATCACCTGACATTCACAGTAGAACATGAATGAGTGTGACCGTAAAATCCCTATAGGAGCCAAGGTTTTGGTTATAAATAATATTAAGAAATATGGTCTCTTCTGGCTTTCTAACTAACTAAGAAAACTGGCATAATGAAAAAGGTGCCTATCTTTTAATGGAATGCAAAAATTAAAATTTAAAATCTAGCAACACATGCTCTCAAGAAGAACCACATGAAGGTAAAAGACTTAAAACTGAGTTGAACAGATTCAGCTGAACTACATTCTGAGACAAATTTTTTTGTAGATGTATTCACCTATAACAAAGGACAAATATTTTACTACCACATGGTAACTAATCAAAGGTTTGTCATTCTCATCTGCACATCTTTAGTCACATTTTGAAGCATATATTAAATTACAAATATTGAAATGGTATCTAGATACTATTTATTTCCCCGTAAATGTTTTTTGTTCGTATTTTCATATTGAAGAAATACTTTGGAAATCTAGATAAATATTTAAAATGCCCTTCTCCTAAGAAAATAAAATGTCTGGATTCTAATCAGCTTTTCAGCATAACAGAGTGATTTCTTTCTGTCCACATTACTAATCCAAGTTATTTTAAAAATTTTTCTCACACATTATATTTTTATTGCTTTTTTAAAGCACTATAATTTCTTTGATGACAACCACTGAGATTTTTTTTTTACATATATATGACCATGAGAGATTTACATCTTAGCTACAGTCTGAATTTTCAGTGTATATAAAAAATATTTTACTACATGATATAGTTGTGCCAGATCCAATCCACTAAGTGGAGCTCACCCTAACCAATTCTTTGGACATCTCCAAGGAAAACAGAGAGCTCTGCTAAGTAAACTATACTGTTTACCAGGTGAAACTGTCCTTTCCTTTCATATCAACATTAAACTAATCAGTATTAGTCAAAACTATTCCACTTAAAAATTCCCTGCCTTCTCAAAGCTTATAGAGGGAGCCCTCATTCTCCTCCTTTCTTATACTAAGATGAATTGAAAATGATGTTCTAAGATTATATGGACTCTTCCCAAATGGTCTGTCAACTGTGGTATTCCACAGCCTTGAGCATCTATTACATGGCTGCCAGAAGTAGAAAAAACTGTTACTGCTGCTCCATGTGGGTTCATCCAAAACCACATTTCTACTGCCATCCTGGTTTGGGGAAGAATGGAGAGCTTGTCTTGCCTTGAGCTGCTTCTTTTTGGATTAGAAGTAAAACAACATGACATTGATTATTAATGGCTCAAAGTCAGTTTTTGTAGATAAACTGTATTTGTTGCTGTAGATTTTTGGACCAGATTTCAATTTGAATTATTATATTAGCCAAAAAAGATTTCCTATCTTCAGGGATAAGCTGGAGCTCTACAGGAAAATTGCTATTTCTGTTCATACAGGTAGTTTCATTATAGCAAATGTTTGACAGTTACTATGTAAATAAAAATTATTTACAGAATATTAGAAAGCTAACACACAAAAAAGCTGTAATGCACATACTTCCCTGTGTGACCACACTGCCCTGTGTGAGATGCAGTAGGTAGGTAAAGAACTCCCTTGTATTTGGCCATGAAATGTATCTCCTGGAAATATGGTAATAGAGAAAACGAGTAGTTTATAACCATGTAAAATTTTGTCTCTCATTAACCATGCATTCTTATAACATGCAATGTAATTATACTGGCCAGGGAAAGATTTCATATCCTCAGGGGAAAGTTAAAGCTCTCCAGGAATGGTGTAATTATACTTCTAGCATATCTCCTAATGAAAGTATTGGCTGGGATGACCAGGGATAGTGCTGTACTTACAAATAGGGAAGACCTGCTGGCAGTCTTACATGTGGCTTGAATTGCAGTGTCTCCAAACTGATTAAGTTAAGGACCTGGAGGTGAAATGGGAAGGCAAGCACATATTTTGGATTCTGAACTTTACAACTGCGTATTTCTTCTAATTCAGGATGTTGCTTGGGAACTCTTTGGGTAGCTGCCATGAAGGAGAAGTATGTCAGGGAAAACTAGGTGATTTTTTAGGAGAGTCTAAAGACATCTCAGGGATTAATCATAGAATCAAAGAAATTTTGGCTGGTCCTGTCCCTGAGAAAATCAAGAAAAACATGCTCTTAGAATTCATATAGACTTCCAAGTAAATAAAAGACAAGAAGATTAATCAGGAATATGCAACATTGATTTTTTAAGAGTAAAGTGTGCATAAAAAATCTTTTATCAGCGTGCATTTTAATGACTTGACAAACAATAAGACAATCTGTGGCCATGAAAAATGTCACAACTCTACCCAAAAAGATTGCAATAAACTTCAGCAACAGAGCATAAGAAAGCTCTTGAGGTTCCATAAGAACAAGTGAAATTATCTGAACCTAGAGGAAAACGATACCACACATTAATGGAAGTTAGGAAGGGTCTAGGTGAGTTAAAGCCCTTCTAAAGAGAGCTTGAGGGTTATGGTTTACATGAGGTTGGAGACAATTCCACAGTGCTCTTTCTTTCTGAATTAGACAAACTGCATACTGAGTATGCAGGTGCTATATACTACATATACTGAGAAGAAACTCTGGCCACAAGATTAAGAGAAGTTATTCTTCCCTTCTACTTAGCATCAGTGAGCTTGCACACAAAACAGTACATCCAGTTTAGGACTACTCAGATTAAGAGAGAGAAAAATGGAATTGGAGAGGATCTAATGGAGGGATGAGCTATAGCCCATGGAAAGAATTCCCACTGGAGAATTTTGTGGACTGTATCCCATGGGAGAAATGCCATGCTTGAGAAGGGGAAGGACTCTTCTTGAGGACAAAGCAGCAGCAGCAGACACAGCATGTGATGAACTGATTGCAACCCCCATAGCCTACCTCAGGGACATCCACTGAAGGGAACTGAGAGGAAGAAGACAGAGAGTCAGGAATAAAGCTAAGTCTGGGAAGGTGCTTTTAAGTCCTGTTTTACTTCTCATTGTACACCAATTTTGATTGGTGCCAAATTCAATTAATTTCTCAAAGTTTGTTGTGAGTGATCTCTCCCTGTCTTTATCTTGACACAGGAGCCTTTCATTGTTTTCTCTCTCCTGTCCAACTGAGGAGTGGTAGAGGACCTTTCTTGGGCACCTGACATTTAGCCAGATCTAATCAAACCACAATAACTGGGCAAAACAGCATTTAAGTCTTATTGCCAAAGAGGAATAACTGATAGCAGAAACTGATAGCAGAAATTTCCTAATTTTTCCAATTCCTCACCAAAATCAAACTCAGCCAAAAACTAGACAAAGATTTATTCTAAACCTGAAATGACTAAGCAAACTATTTCTGTTTTACATTCAGTCATCACTTTCAAGGATTTATTCATTAGAACAAGTATATGCTGAGCATGTCTGAATTTAATTTTTTTGTCACTTAGCTGTATTTTTCAGGAAGTCAATGTTGCCTTTGTTAAGTCAGAACTCTGAGCATACACTCCAGTTTCTGCTAATAGTCTCACTGAATGGAGTTAACATGTAGAAACTTGTGAATTTACAGTAATTTCACACTGATAAGCCTCACCTATTTCACTGAAGAATCGAGTCGATCATGAAAGTGCAGCTAACCACCAGGTGCGGCTTATTTAAGGACAAATTCTGGCAAAATGCCAACCTGGAAGTGTGAGCCAGCCAGGGAGGGAGCTGCTGCAAAGCCGCAGCTGGGCGGGGAGCTGCCGTGGAGCCGCTGCCGGGTGTGCGGCGAGCCAGAGCCACTGGTGAGCGGGTGGCTGAGCCCGCTTTGCCGTGTTTGCGCGGCTGAGCCAGCTTTGCTGCACTTACGAGGCCAAGCCCACTTCACCACCTTCATGCTGCCAGCCTGCCAAGCTGCCACCGGCTTTGCCCCTGCTTTTGAGCAGCACGGGGAGCCACTGCCACTGCCGAGCAGGCGGGGAGCTGCGGCAGCCAGTGCTGGGGCCGGCAGCGCAGGGAGGGCACCTGGGTCTGCGTTTAAAGGCTTCGCCAGTCTGTGAAAACTGTTTGCAAATTGAGCACCTGACACCCGCGATCGCATGATTCTGTTACCAACTCGTTACTTTGTTGCACACAGATCCTCATTAAAAATAAAGAAGTGCAGCTTATCATCTGGTGCGGCTTATTTATGGACAAATTCTGTGGTCTTCCTGGCTACCCAGAAGTGTGGCTTATAACCAGGTGCAGCTTATGAGTGTGAAATTACTGTAATTAAATACGCCTGGGTATCCAGAACTATCTCAGATGTCCTGTATGGTTAACTTTTCCTATGACAGACATTACCAGATTTCCTTACCCAAAACCATGTTGTGGTAATCTTTCTGCCTGATATTTTGTTTCAATAGTTTCAGAATTCAGCCAACTTAATAATTTACCAAACCATGTCAGCTGCAAAGAGAAGGAACAAGATATGTGGGAGGCCTTGGATTTTTATCTTTATAGGACAAAACCTTTCAAAAATTTTTCTAAAGCCGTTTGTCTTCTTTGCTGAGAGAATAAAAGGGGAAGCAATTTCTACTCAGAATATCTCAAAGTGAATCTCTGTGTCTATTATGCTTTCTCAAGTTTTATCTAAGTCACCTGATAATATATGACCACATTCAAGAAGGACCTGAGCATCTCAAAAACACAATTCAGTGTAGCATACACATTTTTAAAATATCATTTTATTCTAATGCTTCCTGTATATTGTCTTATATAACATCTAATTATTACTACTATCTGCTTTTTAGCCCACTCAGCTGGAGCCACCTACAGTAATACAGTTAGAGAGAAAAACCATCAGAAGACAAAAAAACTCCCCAAAACATTCTGTAAGAACAAGGGTTTTTAGAAACAGGATATGTCCTTTTCATTCTTATTGTTCCATGGACAATAAAGAAGGAAGGCTCTCCATGTCCTCCAGGAGGATGAAGGATGGTGAGAAATAGATTAAGCGGCAAGGGTGGGAAAGCAAAGATGAGGCCCTGCATGCCCTGGGTTTCCTGTCATCATCTCCTGGCATGAGTTGTCAAGACCTTCCCATCGTGGTTAGTACACAGGTAAGATGCACCTCTGATCCCTTGGGACTTTGCTGGCCAAAATCATCTGGTTCCAGGCATAGTGGAATACCAGCAAAGATAACAAAGGAGCAACACTCAATTAATTTAGCATGTGAATAAGCTGATATCTTTATTACGGCAAGAGGAGACCAAGTAGGTTTTACACATTTAATGATAACTTTTCAAGACCAAGCCACAGAATTTCCAGCTAGAGGGTACTTCAAAAATTGTGTCTTGCTCATATGTCCTGTTAAAGCCAAGGCAAACTTTTCCAGCTCCTTGAATTGCATTGCATAAGCATGGAACTGTGAAAAAACTGTTTCAAAAGCAGACAGTTGTTCTATGATGTTGTTTCTACCAGCTCTATAGCGTATGTGTATCTTGACAAATTATGCAACAGCTGCTTTATTTGCAATATTCAATGTTAAGTTATTGATTCTGTGCCTTGCTGAGGGAAGCTTTTTTGTGGGAGGCTGAAGCTAAATGCAAGATTTCATCCTGCCTGAACCCCAAAAGAAATAAAGCAGCTATGCATGCCACCTTTTAAATTATCAAATTGGAATACAAGTGCATTATATATCAGAGATTTTAGCACAAATATCCACCCAAGGGAATCTATTTTCATTATATTTCTTTTGTTTGTTTAAAAAAACTCTAGGAGAAGAGTCTCTAAAAAAATCACTGGATTCCTCCAGCACAAAAGCACTCATAGTACCTTCTAGAAATAGTATCTGTGCATTTCTTTCAGCTTGGCAACATTCCTAACAAGGATGTATGAAGAGTCATGAAGTACCTTGTTCTCACCTTGATGAGCACTTAAAATGTAATTTATTGTTGCTCTCAATTATTGTAGATTCCACAAGTGTTTACTATTTCTGGAATCCTGGAACCTCACAGCCACATGATGATGAATTAATGTAATGATCTGATCTATTTTAACAGGAATATGGTGGCAAGGCAAAATAAGATATTCAGGCTAATCTGCATGACTACTTCTTGAAACTTTAATAAACTGTCCAATAGATGTGCTAATATTATGGTGAAAATGATACTCCAGAATAACAATGGAATAAGCAATTTCTTTAAAAAAACAACAAACAAACAAACAAAAAAACCAAAAAAACCCAACAAACCAAACCAAAACAAAACAAAAAAAAAACAAAAGAGAGAGTGAGAGAAGTATAATGTAACATATGTGTTATTTGTATTAATTATGTAGAAGATCCTCTTCAGGCATGAATTACATTCCCATTTAGCACCCAAAGAAGGGTTCAAGTGCTTAGGAATTTGACAGCTGCTGTCTGCCTTACTCACTGCATCAAATTTCTTTCTTCTATAGACAAAAACTGAAAAACCTTCAGCAACTTTTTTGCAAACTTTCAGATATTTTATCAATTTTTTCCTTCCTCTTCTTCCATCCATTTGTGGTTTGCTTTTTGTTCATAAAAGCAAGCAGCTTCTTCCTTTCCTTAATCCCTTTCCTGAATATTAAATTATTTCTAGGCTAGTGCTAGATCTATAATGTGGCTAAAAATGCAAATCAAAGGTTTTTGCTGGGTAATATTTGATCCTGATGCAAATTCATCCTTTGTATGGAACAATATGGGCCCTAACATGCCACATGGGATGAACGGAACACTTACTTCCTTTAACTACAGAAAGAAATGGACAGTGAACAAAATAAATTTATTACTCAACAACACAAGGTGCATTTTCATTTTGTACAAAGCTTTCAGAGCATATCCTGTCTGCAAATGAAGAACAATTTTTCAGCATTGGCTTTATCAGAAACAGACTGTCTTTTGACCTTTCCTTTCAGACTTCTGACACAGCTCTTAAAGCCATATAGGATTTTTCATCTTATTTCAGGAAGGAATTTTTATTTCTGGCAGATGGCATTGTAGACTGCAGGAATAAGGCCTTTTAGTGTAATTTTGGGAAGATGGATTAGCCACTGGAAATTTTCAGTGCAGAAATGTAAATGACAGAGATTTCCCTAAATAAATAGCTTCTAGCCTTGCAAAATAATCAGTCACTTTTGAAAAATTTTGCTCATAACGTGCATTCAGTGAGAACAATCAGTGAACATTAGGCAGACAACACTGAAATTATAATTTAAAATAATAATGACATGATTATTCAACCATACCAATCAATGTTCCTTAAAAACAAAATAGTAATAATAAAAAGAAACTGTAGTCAACTCCAACAAAAGAGTTTAACTCATTTACTTAGATAAAGAACATTTTTATTTCTACTAAATAGGATCAAAAATACAAAAATCTGGTGATTTGGTTATGTTATTTATTGACTTGATAGAAAGATTAGAGAAAAAGTCTCTGCAATATGCAGAAAGTCAAACTAGATGGTTTACATTAATACTTTCCAGCCTCAGCACTGATGAATCTATGATACCTTGGAACATACTGCTGTTTCCAAATTGTAACAGCAAGAGGAAAACTCTTTAATGAGCAGTTTTTTTGGTAACTTTTCACTCTAGGGAACTACTGCTACTTCCACTGAAACATTTGGCACTGGACATGTCAGAATAGAACATCATGTTATACAGAGTTCTGCTCTGATCCAGAAAGTCAGGAGGTTCACAGATTCATATAATCAGAGTGCTACATGGAAATCTTCTTGACTCCTCTTTTGTTTTAAAAAAAGATTCTAGATAGGCTTATTTACTCTGTTCATAAATATTTCACCATTTTATTTTCTTATGCAACACAAATACATCATTATTCAAACTAATCCTTAGGGGTAATATTTTTTTGTAGTTATGTTTTTTTATAGTGTCCTTATCTTTGTATAATTTAGGTTTTGAACGTCTGTTATCACCAGCAGTTTAAGCCTGTACAAAGAGTACATAAATACACAGATGCAAAAGAAAATGTTTAGGCATTTTGTGAATGTTTTGTTTTTTCCATTCATTCCATAGTAAAATTACCTCAAAAAGAAATCATCTTTCATGATGTGGTAGAGCATAGCATCATACAGTGGCTAAAGGATTCCATTTGAGGCTATGCCATCTAATATTACAGAAAACTTGTTCCTCTCTTAATTCACTTGTCTGTATTTCCCTAACCCACATCATGTACCCTACGTAAATACTGCTAAATAAAATTGGATTGAGGCCAGTCCTGCACCCTAAGGGACAGGCTGGATCACCTTTGTATTTTTCATGGCTATCTATGTCCTTCAAGGATATTTTGGTCTCATGGGACACACAAATCCCTCAGTCCCAGGTCTCCTTTACAATCAGTGTGATGCCCTTTGGATCCCACAGTACTGCTAACTAGTCTTTGCCTACGGAAAGGTGGAAGGGGAGGGGTTAGGTGCGGGGAGAATGTCTTAATAAAAAATGCTTGAAGCAATATCTTCAGGGTATACCCTACACTGGAAGTTCAAGGACAGTATTTTTTTAATCCAGGCTGATAAGGAGTAAGAGGATCATGAGGACAAGATACTTCACAGAAACCAGAAGGAACATGGTTTCTAGAACAAACACTTTTAGTGTGTCACAGGTGTATTTGTTAAGGATTGAACTACATCCTTTCAAGTTATTATGTTCTATTTCACCTTGTGAGTAGTCTTACGCCTAATGCTACCTGCAGTGGTCATGTTGTCAGTCAGGTTACTCTTAAGTAAATTTACTGACTTGCTTTCACCAGACATGACAAAACTTACCAAAGGGAGATTTGAGAGAAGGCATTCTCTATCCCTACCTCATGCAAGTCTTTGATCTGTCTGCTAAAAGTGCTCATTAGTGGCGACAGACATGGGTTTACAAGAAACCTGGTCATCATTTCTTTCCTTTCATGATGGAGGAAGCATAGATAACTATTTTCATTTTTAAATAAGTTCATTTCTGTAAAACATTTATCTTTTCCTTTAATAACGACAAAATTCTTGAAGAGGTAAACTGTATTTCAGCATACCCAGAAGACTCTGGGAAAAACTCTGAAACCACAAAATCTGTGGGAGCTGCAAGCACCAATACAACTGCATTTACTGAGTCTCAGAAGAAAGCCTGGAAACAAAAACTGCAGCCTGCAGAGTGTGTGTGGTGGTCTGAAAAGAGAACCAGTGCTCAAATTATTCAGGGTCAGAGAAGTGATGGGAAACTGATCTTCTGAGTTCCTGTTATGCCATGCTGTCTCAAGATAGCAAGCAGTTGTCTTGAGAGATAGTTCAGATCAGATCAAAGTTCAGGTCCTGTTGTAGGGTATCTCCCTCAGATTTTGAAATTCAAGTTTTATAATTGCCCCTCTAAAAGACAGTGGGGAAAATGTCCTCTACAGCAATTGCAAATTAATGGGCATCCAGAAAAGCTGATTTAGGAAAAGAAGACAAACTGTCAAACACACATACACAAATAATATGAATATATATATATATAAATATACAGAAAATGAATAGGGAACTTTATTTGTAATTGTTCATAACTCAAGATCTAACAAACACCTCAGCACATAAAGAAACAGTAGTTTATAAAAATCTAAAAGAAGTATTTTTTCATACAACGTGTAATTAAAAAGTCAATTTCATTTCCATAGGAATGTGATGAATCTCATGAAGTGCCAAAAATGTTCAGAAAGTGAAGTTCCTTCTGTACTTACTAAAGATAGAGGTCTGGACGAAATTTCCATTTCTAGAAGCTCTAGACAGTTAATGCCTGGAACATGAAAGCAAGACCAGAGAAAATGTCACTTACCCTTGTCTTGCTTGTCATCTCTCCTAATCATTCACTGCAGCCTTTGGGATGTTTTCTGCTATGGGGACTCTAATGCTCTTGGGACACCTGCAGGATTTTCACATATGCCATTTTATAGACTGAATTCAGTACTGAACTTAATAATCTCCCACCTGAGATGGATTAATTAATTCAAGAAATATAAACTAAATATGTTCTCTCCAACGCACATTGTCGACACAAATTGCTTGAATGAAAACTATCTTTTCTGATGGTTTGAGGTACTGATTTTATAGAAATAAATATATACAGTTTACTTTTATGATGCACACTTCATTCTATATAAAACTCAAGCATTGTTCTATCCTGAGCTGAACACAATGAACATTTCTGTCATTTTTTCACTTAACATAACGCATTAAATTTGACTTAGGGTGTTTTCTATCACCCTAGCTCAGATGATATTAAGACAGCAGTAGCTACACACTGCCTGTTCTCCAGGGCCAAATACAGTTACCCATGTCCAAACTGTTCAGACTCAGTCTTTTCTATATTATTTGCCTTATCCTCATGTAGGGTC
The DNA here is from genome assembly GCA_009812075.1 of Sialia sialis. Taxonomy (NCBI): domain Eukaryota; kingdom Metazoa; phylum Chordata; class Aves; order Passeriformes; family Turdidae; genus Sialia; species Sialia sialis. The sequence continues at coordinate 34,686,960 of VRYO01002772.1, forward strand.
CCCAAAAAAGTCACTCAAAGGGCCTCTTAAAAGGGCATATGTGCTTTTTACATATTCTGAGCTAGCTTTATGGAAAAAATATCCGCACGATATTCTCAAGGAGTCGAAACAACAAAAATCTTTGCTGGCAACTTCAGAAAAATCAGACAATAAGCTTGGCAAAAGCTTAGAGCGGCATTCAATCAACAACGTGTCATTTGAAAGCATTAGCTTGGCCCGTTCGACTTAGCAAACTCCAAGCCTGTTCAATTTTAAGTTACTCAAAACTCTGCAAAGAGGGAATTACAAGAAGGAGAAAGAGAGTAAAACAGAAAAGATATGGAAAGAACAAACATAGCTCCCACTCCTGGTTCCATCAGCATTCAGCTGACACAATTTCCAGGAGTTAGGGTCAGGACATGTACCTGCCTCATGCTTCAGTTTAAGCAGCCTTTGGCCTTCCCCAGTGGGACCTTTCCCCAGTGGGAGTTCCTCTCTGATGACACTCTGGGGCTGGGCTGGGGCTCCAGGGGTGGATGTGGAACACTGTCTCCTGTCTGCCAGTGAATGTGAGGATACACCTCTGGTGAGTGGGTTCATTTCCAGGTGCTGGGATTGGTGAGGTTTTGAAGGACTGGTACGGGAACTCTGACAGATTCAGTGTTAGCTGCACCACATTATGAGAGGGGGCTTTTCCCAAACCCAGTTTGAGTTTTTGGATAAGGTAAACTGATTCAAAAACGCAGAAAGAGTTTAAAATAAATGAAAGATTTTTGGTGGAACAAGAAAGAAAATAATTTGTCTTTCTGTATGAATTAAAGAATAAACCTTGTTGTTTGTAATGCATTATTGTATTTCCCAACTAATTTCAGTGAAGAAGTGAGTGTACTGTAGTCAGCATTGTAAAGCTAGGGAGAGTGGTTGAATCCTACCAGTCTGTTGATAACTGGAGTGATACCCAAAGAGATTCATTGCCCACTCTGAATAGTAATGAGCACCCAAAGACACAGCTTTTAAAAAAAGGAACTTAACCCTAAAACCTGCAATGAAGATTTATACAGAGACAGCTGTGAAAGATGCAATGGTGCTCTAAAATAAACAAACTGTAGAGTGTCAGATACATAAAGTTGCCTGAAAGTAAAAGAAAAAGCCAGGAGTAAACAAGATATGAATTGTTTTCTGCCCTGTAACTCCTCATATGACCTTAATGTTTTGCTATAAATGTGAGCAATTCAGAAAAAGAGACCATGGAGGATCATATTTACAAGAAGTGTTACATTTCATCAAGAGATAAGCATATGAAGCCAGAAAAGAAAAGAGTATATAATGCATTATGTGATGTATATTAGCAATGGCTGGGATTCTTCCTTACTGTACAATAATAGGAAGAGAAAATCCGTTGCACATTTTAGAATACAATTCAGGATGTTAAGAGATAATGGTTTGTCTGCATATTGAATATGTTGTGGGAAAAAATATATCTGAAAGATAATAATAAAGGATGCAAAAATCAACCAATAAAAAGTTGCAAAATGACACTAATGAGGTTGCTTTAAATCTATTTTATGTTTATATGTCTATACACAGGTGGAACCAATCTTTCCCTGAATGTTCTCAAGGACCCTCAATTTATCCATTTTAAAAACATTCATTTCAAGAGAATAGAATCATTAAAAACCAAAGCTAAGACACAAGCTGTATCTATCATTTACAGCAACTGGAACTCCTCCTGTGGCACTGTCTTCAACGACATAATCAACCATGTCACTCACTTAATACAAAATTGGGAATGATGCTCATTGGCTATTGTCATCATTCAAAAGAGTGATACAAAGCCTTGTTTAGCACACATGCTTCAGACCCTGCTGTGAACACTGAGTTATACATTTTTTCAGAGGCTCTTTCTTCTCTAGAGTTTCAAACACTAACAAACCAATAAATTTTCTCCCCTATCAGCCTGTGTTACTGCAGAGCTATTTTACAAGTGAAGTCCAGCAGAACATATGGGTTTAGCTGAGCAGTATCTAGATGCTCAGGTAAGCCAAGACAACAGCACTTCCAGATATTTTCCATAAGAGGGCTAATTTGAATAAGGCTATTTTGTAGACTAAGCAAGGGGTCTAAATTAATTAGAATAAAATGAGTCTATTTTTGCCATTTTAAAGACAGATTCACTTCCCAGATGAATAAGGAATGGTAGCATCAGGCTGCTTCCCAAAGTAATACCAGCAAGAAGCCATGGTGATCCTAGTGCAGGTAGTGCTCTCACTATGGGATGCAGTCCTACAGGGCCTGAGCAAGTGGGCAGAGCTACAGACTGATAGCAATGTCCATCGTTAGCTCCCAACAGGGCAATCAATCCATCAGCTCCAGAATACATCCACAGGGTCCCATCAGGGGCAGCAAGACACGGGACAGAGACGGGCTCTGAGGCAAGGTAGAGAGTATGTCTAAGGGATCCAACCATAAGACTACTATCCGTAGTATAAGGATGAAGTCAATGCACATGGCAGGAAATTTGGCTCCTGGGTGTGTGGTCAAAGTGGCAGTGTAGCAGGCAGATGAGACTGCTCCAGGACATTGAAACCTATTAGTGCATTCATGACACAAATTTAATATGCAAGCTAATTCTCTGCTGATTTTCAGTATTGTTCTCCCTCTGCCAAACTTACCCTTTTAAAAAGATTTTTTTCTGAATTCTGGTTATTGCTGCCCTTCTGCTACATGCTTTAATTCCCAAATAATTTTTCTGATGGGTGCTAATTTGTACAGCACTTGCTAGAATTAAGACCACACTACTGATTTATGGAAAGACTTCTTAACTTTTACCACGTTAATTATTATCATGCTATTCTTCCAAATAGTTTTGTGATATTTTTGATGCAACTATTTCATTGATTTATTTACAAACTTTCCTAGGTCTGAAGAGCTCCTGTGTTCAAGCTGGGACTCAAACAGATCTCAAGCCATGGAAATGCACTGCAGCATTCTTCCTACTTCCTCCAGTGTAGGCAATTGATTTAGGTAGTTTTGAAGCAATTTGTGAAGCCAGGAAGCCAAAAACTGAATATCAGGTGTTTTTCCTTGGCTGAGGATTTTTGCAGTTCCTTCTGGTTTTGACTGGCAACTTTGTGTCATCTTTCTACCTCATTGCACAGTCTTCTCTTTCAGATCATTAATAAAATGTATTAAAAAGCATGGAGTTTAACGTGAAACCTTGGAGGACCTCTCTGTTAATGTGCTGGCATTTTTTAAATCCTCATGTTTTTTATTTCTTCACCAATTCTGTCAGTTTTATTTCCCTTAGTCTATCTTTAATATTAAAAATAATTTGTAATATACCTATGACCAACAATTTTCAAATTTGTTCCTTTTTTTTTCTCTTTAAAACATCTCTCACCTGGTTTAACAGAGTCTACAATAATCTAGATGCTGATATTGATCTAATCAATGAAAAGATGCTAAGTAGCCTCATATTACTGGTGCCTTGCATTGGAAAAAATTGTATGAAAAGAGGTGGTGTAAGTGTAAGTGACATATAATAAATACTGTCGGTGCCAATGAATCTTGAATTTCTTCCTAATCAGTGTCGACAGTAAGAATGTCTGTACCAATATTTTAGAAAGACTGAATCACATTAGTTGAAGACCTTGGGTTGGATCATGACAGAATTGTGATAGAAAGTTACCAGACTTAAAAGAATTTCAGCTCACATGTCCTGCTCTTTAGGGAAAGGAGGGGAAATGGGCTACTATTTAGCCCATTATAAACTAAAGATGAAACTCCAACTGTATCTTTGGGTTTAAACTACAGTAATTTCACGATTACAAACCGCACCATTTTCACTGAATAATCCAGCCTATCCCAGTAGTGCGGCTTATATTCAGGTGCGGCTTATTTTTGGACAAATCCCAGTGAAATGCCAACCTGGAAGAGAGCCAGCCAGGAGGGCGCCTGGGGCTGTCTTTAAAGGCTTCGCTGGTCTATGAAAACTGTTGCAACTTGAGCACCTGACACCAATTTGTGTCTGTTACTAATTTGTTGCTTTGTTACACATGGATCCTCGCTTTAAAAAAAAAAAATAAAAAGATGCGGCTTATATTCAGGTGTGGCTTATACATGTGGCCAAATGCCGTGGTCTACCTGGCTACCGGGACGTGCGGCTTATAATCAGATGTGGCTTATAATTGTGAAATTACTGTAATCTTAATGGGATATGTTATGTTACACATGCTCTGTAGAAAGCTTCTGAATTGAACCATTAATATGAATGCAATAGGAAAGGCATCACTACCAGCTCTGAGGTGTGATGAATTTTCCAGCCGCATTAAAACTGATCTGTTTTAGCACAGAGAATCTAAAACTTAGGTTTCTGGCTTTTTTTTCTGTGGGTATCTATATGTCACCAATTTTTAAAGAGGATAACTAAGGTGCTTAGGTGCCTAATTTTCATGTTGATGTAGGCAGGATGAACCTGTCCCTAGACAAATAGGAGAGCTGATCATCTAACAGTGGAGTATCTGTGGATATTGGGTCACCAATGAGTTCATCCCACTTTAAGCACATATGTTCTCTTTCAGATATAGCCATTTGAGAGTATAGAACAAAACCTCAGCTGAGGTCAATGCTACTATTGTAGTGGATAATCCCACTGGTAATCCCAGTTCTTTCAGCAAATAAAACCTCAAATTATCCCCTTCACAAACAGCTGCACACCAAAAACACCCTAGATATAGGCAGGCTAATTTATTTTTCATGTTGACCTTGATGTAGTGAGGGATGCTTACAGAGGCTCTGCTTCCTTTCTCTTCAGCTCCTTCAATTATTCTGCAAGGTCTCCCTCCAATATTGATTTGCAAATTGCCTCCCTTTCTGACATGGAAATTATGTATTTCAGGACATAACTGAATAAATTTCTAGCAGGTCTTGAAAGACACTTTTAGCAAGATTCTAAAGTCTGGGAATCCTCCTTCCTTGTCTGTGCTATGCTCCATTGGTTGTGACCTATGAGGTACTCCCAGACTGCTTGGTGCCTTCAAGACGAGTTTGTTTCCTTTGATTATATCATTCTTCATCAACAAAAGGCTCAGAAGTTCACTGGCACATCAGTTCTTTCCGTATTTGCAAAAGATCCTAAGCAGTTTATTATAAAAGCAACAAGAGTATAGATTAATCATTAGGCTGTCTATATTACAAAGTTCTAGAATTCATAAATGCTGTTATTTTTATGTAAATTCAAATGTGCAGTCTTTATTTATTAACAGTTTTTACTAACTGTAAAATATGCCACTATTTGTCTTTCTTATCCCTGGTTTATGCATAGCCTTACACATTTGGTTTTATCTCAGTCTGAGAGTGACTTAACATTAAGTGTCCCAGCCTCAGGCACTGGAGACTGGTTGTGTTGTCTCCTCTCACCCTTGTCAGATGCATATCTCGCCAAAGGCATTTAAGAAGGGGGGAAAAAACCTGATTAAAAAAAAAAAAGAGGAAAAGAACAATATAGTGTGATCTAATCTTATTTATTTAGTGTCAACAGAAGAAGCTAACTGAAATCAGAGATTAAATAATTTTGTATTTCTCTCAAAACATTATCTTTTTTCAAACTTCATTGGGCAGATTATATTTCTGTGTCTGTAATGATCCTCAGAATCTGGTTTGTATCAGATTAAGAAACCCGTATGGTTTTGTCACTTGAGCCATAATCTCCTCTAACATTTCTTTTTTCTTTGATATAACAAAAACAGTAAGAGTATTAAATAGCATTTTTTAGTTGTCCTTAGACTTTTACACATTTCCCTATTTTTTTTTGCCACAGAAATGCTTTTGTCTCTGCCTAGGCACATGAAGACTACTTACAGGATTTAGCATGCTCAAAAGTCGTTAGCAGTTTGTCAAAGTAATGGGTTAAGGTGAAAATGCTTTATGTAGAAATATACATAACAGCATAGCAGAAGTGGATGACAGCAACTGATCTGCCTACATATTATAGAATATTAAAAGTCTTGTTGCTGCTTGTTCTTGGTTTTCTTTTCTTAATGGTGTTATAAATATCTCATCACTGAGATAATTTTGTTTTCTCCTTTGTAAAAACCAATTTCACATTCACTGAATATGTAGAACAATAATTTCCCATCTTTCTACCTCACAAATAAAACCAAACCAAATCCCACAATTTTTTAAAGTTATGTAAATTATGAATATTGCTTTCTGATGTCTTCTTGTAGCCCAGGTTATTTAAATCAGGAGACTGAGAAAAAGAATGCACACAGTTGGGTCCAATGAAGGACTAATCACTGTGAAATGTACCTGCTCAGACCCAAATTCTTAGCTATGTTATCTTATTTGCAGTGTTAGTATGGTGACTTAATGGCCTACATTGTTGAGGAAACAGCTGCTTCTCATCAGAAAATGTCCATAACTACACTTAAACAGAAAAAAGGAAATCAGATTATTTGCAAAATTAATTTTGGTGCTGTGTTATAAAATGGAGATTTTCTTTTTTTGGTGGATTTTTACAGTGAATATAACTGTTTTTTTAACTATCTTAGTTCAGCATTATGATTTCCCCTGACAGCTGTTTTAGTGATAACTTTGCAGGATTATTTATTAATGTATTTCATTTTATTTTAGCCATGCAACTTATTGAAATTCTGCACCAGTCATTTGGTCAAAGCCTTAAAACTAGCTAAAGATCTGCTCTGAATTAAGGAAATATTACTGTGAACAAGCTGTTTGCATGTTTTGTTGTAGCTCAATCTAGAATTCAAAGCAAGCAAAGACATCAGCCCAACTCATAATTGTTTTGAAGCCACTTTTTTGCTATGTGAGGATTTGAGATTATGGTTTTGAAATATAAAGTAGAAAAAAAAATTATCTGCCTGAAGGCCATAAACTGTAAAGACAAAAGCTTGTATCTAATTTATGAAGTTTGGCAAGTGTATTTTTATGGTCATTTTCTGTCTTTCCTTTTTCCTTAAGTTAAAACGTTAAATGAAGTTACATAAAGCATAACACATATTCTTTCCATTCTCTGGTGTGGATATATTTTGCCTTTTGGGTTTTCTTTCACTGTCAATACTTACAGTTGTTGTTTAAAATGCTATTCCTGATACAATTGTTTTTCTTTTAAATGCAAACCCATATGTGTGATCTCAAGAGAAACTGGTAAATTTTACCAAATGGGCATCCCTAAATTGCGTGCCATCTGTAGCTAGTGATGAGAGGACTAAACCCAGTCAGCTGTGATCTTCCACCACTGCATCTATCATTTTGATTGGCTCTAGGGAAATCAACAGCTTTTGGCTTAAACTTTTCTCACACCAACAGGTTATTATGGCCTGGCTGAGATGTACTGGCTAAAGAATTATTTCCTTTATCCACAATTAGGCCTCAAACTGTTTTCTTGTGGAAACCAGCAGAAAAACTCCAAACTTTCAGTAAAGCAAAAACAGGCTCATACTCTAGCTTTGATTCAGATTTTATGAGACATGAGTGTGCAGGCTTACTAACTCAGAAAGGCTGCTAAAATATGTAAAGCATGGAAGAATTTAAGAAACATTATTATTCCCTGTGTAATTGTAATTACAGTAATTTCACGAATATAAGC
>VRYO01002772.1:34695547-34708996 GCA_009812075.1 Sialia sialis
GGAATTAATGTGTAATAACATGGGGGAATATAGGATCATCTGAGAGAGTGAGAGGAAAAAAATTGGGAAAATAATAAACATAGATTCCACCTCTGAAATGCTGTAGATCTTCCACTGTTATGCTGTCCCTCTACCCCACCACTTATTCCTACCTCATGACATATTCACTTGAAATAATAAAAGCTATTATGAGCTAATTAAAACTTCAGTTAAAAAGATTAACTGGAAATATATTGAGATACACCTTGTTCTAGCTCACAAAAGGCCTGGCAAATATAAGTGCTTAAACTTCATGAGCCTAACTAAGCACTTCATAATTTGTATTTTAATTTGTATTTATTTATTCCCTAACTAGATGAACTAATAAGGTGAGAAAACAAGATCTGGGAGCCTACTCTGAATAAAAAACAACTAACCCAATCACAAAACTGACCATATTAGTTTTAAAATTAATCTTTGGTCTTCCAGCTATGTTTGTTTTCAAGTTCTATCCTCTGTGCTAGAAGTTTAATAAGCCCATTCATCTTGCTCCTAGAGTGTCTGTAAGATCAAATTCCCCATGGAATTTAAGGCAAGGAATGGTGGTGTCTCTAAATAGCTTTATTTAATGTCTAGGTGCTGTGTTGCTCAAAAATGTAAGAGTTTTAGTGCCTAAAGAACACGTGTTGCAATTCAGCTTCAGTTGCCTAGGAAAATTTTTTTAAAGGTCACAAAGTAAAGAATCACTGAAATATGGGAATTTCTAAGATATTCTGAGTGGGAGTCTTAAGGATAATGACTTGGTGATGATGATTCCTAAACTGCATGTGTATTTGATGTTAGATGCCTGAATTATGTTTTAGGTCTCTTAATTTGTAGCAGGGCATCTCAGGCCCCGCCAAGAGCTTATTTATTGCTTGCTAACCAGCGAGATAACTTCCATAGGACAAGCTGTCTTATAGTGCGTTATTTTGGTGCCATGGGGTTAACACTGGTCTTCCATCTCCCAGCTGCCAATAAACATCTGACTGCTGAAGGGAGATCTGGAGAGATAAGCTGGATTTCTGACCAACAGACACCTTACTTTAGGACTGTAGATGCAACACCAAACTTCCACAAAGCAGAACTTCTCTACACCTTCCCTGGAAATGTGTGGAGTTTCTCCTGTGGGCAGGGATACCTGCTTTGTGGTTACTGCCCAGGGTTTGAGTGAAGGGGCTCTGTATACGTTATTGTGGTTTTGGTGGTAAATTACATTTGACTTCTAATCAATACTATTTATTTTGCTGGCTTTAATATAGGTACCTCCATGTCATGCACTGCTTTATGTTGGGCTGCAATCAAGTGTAGTTCCTTTAGTTTTATACTGTATAGTGAGTAATTCTGATTAAGGTCTTTCATCTGTTATCTCTTGACTGTTTAATACAAATTCATTTTTATAAATAATCCTGGTTTGCCATCATAAGGACTTGAAGGCCAGAGTGTTTTTTAAAATTTAAACTGTTGCCAACATCCAAGGCTAAGGCAGGGCTTGTCTGAAGCTCCCACTCTTCCCTCAATATAATTAGATTCTCAAAGCTTTAATTTTCCATATGTGAAATGCAAAATATCTCTTTCTTCTGTAACAGAATGCTGTGAGAGAAAATAAGTTAAAAATTGTCAAAAGTCTATTTGTTAGGATCCGTATTGAATACTTTAAATTTGACATAAGAATTTGAAGATACGTTATAAAAGCAATGGAGAAAAACACAGAAGATGGAAAAAAAAAAGACAAATTAACTGGGAGATAAAGCACTGTAAAAATGTTTTTACTGTCTTTTTATCGTCCTCTTGTTCACACTTATTTTTCTTAAAATCTTTGCATGAACACTTAAAGGCATTTCAACAATCTTTCCATTCCATTTGATTTCTTAGGAAATCAGATGTCTAAACTCTTTTAAATTTTTCTGCCAGAAGTGGCTGAAAATTCAAAATTGAGATGTTCTGAACTGGTATTTGTAAAATATTTTGCATAACATTTTCCCATTGAAGCTAAGATTCACTGTGAGTTGTCTCACTTCACCTCAGTGCTGTGGCATCAGTCCCATTCTCACAAATAAGTTTTGACAAATGTGTAAATTTGGAGAACAGGAGAAAAAAAGTACAACCAAAATGATAAAAAACCCAAATAAAATTGTTTATTATGTAGGCTTAACTGCTGTGAAAACTTCTTACATTATTCTTGCTAGAATTAAAGCCAGAAAAAAAAATAGGCAATGGACACCAGAGTCACTCAAAGAGAGCAATAAATTCCTTTGTAATAGTCTATGCACAGTTTGCTATCACCAGTGTATTTTGCTAAAAATACATGAACTGATTGCAGACTGACTGCAAAATCCATCAGACATTTTCTGCAAGTGCTTCAGCATGACTCCGCAAGCAGCAGAAAATAGGAAAAGGTCTTTGCATTTTGAAAACTTTGCTCAGAATAAGGTGTATTATTTTATATCCCCACTTGAAAGAGCCACAGGACCATCACAGTGACTTTTCCAAATTATGTTCTTTCCCTTCAAAGTATTGCTCACTTAGATGTCTGAAGAAAGGTGAGACCTTTCTATTGATTTCTTAAGTGTTTTTCTGCTGGTGTGCATTCCTCAAGACTAATGTTAGCACCCTCTCACAGCTCTGCACCATTACCTTTATTTATTACATTTCCCAGAAATATTTCCTTTTTGATTTCCAGTACCCAAAGTTGTGAGTATCTGCAACAGCTGGAAAAAGATCAACACTCTAGTGCTACAAGCTAAAGCCTGCAAAAGGTGACATGAAATTATTCTCTAAGTCAATGCTAATAAATATTTATTAGTATCTATTTTTATATAATGAGAGATGAATAGTAGAAAGGTACTGTGATTTTCATGAGCTTTTGTATTTTCAAAGGGCAAAACCGCACCTCTGTAATGTTAAAAAGAATTTTAGTTATTGGCTTAGGTGAGCATAGGATACTTTTGTTTCATAAGGAGACATGGAGAAAAAAGGATGAGGATGCAGGCTTTCAGTTACATTTTATTTGAACTCTCTGCAGTTGTACAATCCACAAAACTTGTCTCCAAGTGCAAAAGATGATGACTGATTCCTAACTAAACAGGAAGTGACATGCAGTCTATGAGAGAAGATGGGTAGGATAGCAAATTTTAGCAAACTGAAAATCTTTTGCTTATGAAAAATCCCCTTGTTTACCCAGTGTTTATGAAGAGAAGCCGTGAGGTGTTGTGGTTTCATGTCAGAGTTCTGTAGCTCCATGTTACATGAAACTCAACTGTACTTGAGAGGGATAATGGATGAATTGACACCACAAATATTTTGAAGGAATCTGAGTATTTTAAACTCTCCTTTGTTGCGTCATTTTTCTTCCTTACAAGACTGACTATACTTAGGGTAAGTATCTACCTTTCAGCTTCTATTTGAAGGCAATTCAACAAACCTAAAATTTTTTTCCCCTTAAATTTATTTTGTAGGTAAATGCCAGCAACAACATGGAAATTGTACTTTCAGGATTCTGTGGAGATGTACTTCTTGGCTGTACTACCCTTCCTATCAGTGTGGATATCCTGCTTCTGAGCTTTCTGTAGCATTTTATTGTGACAGTTTGGAGTGAAATCCTTCCTTTACCTCTATTTTTGAAAAGAGATATTGAAGAAAAACAATAGTTTCCTCTATATATCTGTTCCCTTTCCCTTCTAATTGTGAATCTGCTTGACAAAGTTTTAAATACAGGAAAGAAAGAGGACAGCTTTTACAAAAGCAAAAATCTACAGTATTGTTTTCTTAAATTTCTGAAACAACAGCAAATGGAAGTATATGATTTTATGAAAAATGTTACTGTGATATTTTTTGTTTGTTTGTTTGTCTCTAAAGTTTTTTCTCTTTCCTTTGGTGGCACATCAGGTAAGACTTAATTCGCATATTTTATTTTGTGTACATGAAAAATACATACACAACCTGCAGTTGTCTCCCTGCTCGTGGCGTGCTGCACTCAAGCTGCTCCTCTGAGACAAGGAAAGCCTGCCTTGTCTCCCTAACCTACTGTCAAAGAGTACATAATAATGCAGATTCTGTGGTACATTGATCTTTGTTTGGGGCACACACAGAAGTGATGCAATGTGAGCCATAGAGCATGGAAATCCTTTTCCACTCACTTCCATACAGAAGACAAACAATGGAGAAGCTTTAATGGAGTGGCTGAAGTGAAAAGCCATCAGGGTGAATACACAGCTCAGGAAACATAATAAAGGAAACTGCAGGAGGGGTAAAAACAAGGAGACACTGGCTGCTAACTCCCACTGCTTTGTCTTCACTCTCCCAACATTGTCCACTATAATCTGGATTTTGCCTTAGTTCTTGCCATTGAATATGCCCTTTGGAGTGACCCAATAACAGTGACCCTTCTGGAGTTCCCAAGCACAGCAGATGCCAGCTTGTGCTGCATAATAAAAGGGGATATTCTCATTGTTGCATTCCAAAGATACTGCTCAAGCTGGTTCAAATAAAATGAGAGCCAGACATAGTCTGCACCAATGCCTCTATCCAAATGAAATAATATTGTTACTGTCTGTTTAAGTGCAATTTTCCAAAACGTATCCTGTAATCTGATTTTTCTGGCTATCTGTACACATGAGTTCAGGGGCATTTGTATAGGCATTTCAGGTAAATCAATAGTGAATTGTTCCAAAAAACTGCCAGAGGGAGAAGCCCAAACTCATTCCAGAGAGCGCTCTAAAATTTACTACCATGGATGATAATGACCAGCACTCAAACATTTTACCAGGTAGGCTCAAAATGACTGAAATAGACACGGTCACTGATTATCCTTCTAACAGTTCTGATCAGTGATGAGAAGTTGCTTCCCTAGAATAATATTTTCTTACATGCTGGTATGATTTTTAAGTATGAAAATTATGATTTTTCACAGCCTAGATAGCGTAGCGTGAGGAGCAACATCACCAAGATCTAAGAATGTGGGAATAGCTTCTGGCTGTATTAACATTTGCCCATGAAACTCTTTATAGCTTCAAAATTTTTGCAGCAGGAATTATGATATCTGATAATTCTGACATCTATAATGTGAATATGTACACATGAGCCACAATTTGCAAATTTATTCAGTGACAAATGAGAGAACTAGACACACTCATCAGGTGTGCTCCAACTGGCCAATTTTAGCCGTCTGCTCCAGGCTGACTGGACTCAAGCCCTAGAACTGCCTCTTTTTTTCACTGACTCTAGACTATTTCAGACACAGCAGCAAGCTAAGATGCAATTTACTGATTGAAGAGACAGATACAGCTAAAGCACAGTCTGATTAACACTCTCTGCGTTCATGTTTGAACAAAAGATTTACTGAGAAATAAGAAACTAGTGCAAGTGAAGAAATCTCCCTTTGGTCAGTTGAGTTCTATGCTCAGTAAGTCTTACTGACTTGGAATGTATAACTCCCCTTAAACACAAAGAAATAGAAAACTCTAAAAAAATTCAAATGGTTTTTGTATTCTGAGTCAGTAAATTCCTTTCCACAGTGGTTTCACAGAGTTTATGCTGTGGGAATACCATGCTGATTTAGCTGTGATTGCACTTTCCACACTCACTGGAGCAGAGTGAAGCAGGTTTTGTCCTTATTTAGTCCAAATTGTATTTGCTCATATAGTCTAGTCATGTTGTCCTTGTTTTCAAAAAGGTTTCAGTTCCTTCTGGTAATGTTTCTCCCATTATTTTTCAACTGTCTTTAGAAATGTCTCGGGAATATTTCCAGGTCTTGGAGATCTGTTATGCTTCAGATGTTTTAATTCCTTGATCACCTGTTCTGGCTGAATGGTACCTCCTTCGATATTTTTGCTTCCTCTCCTGGGAAATTTATGTCTGTTTCTGACATCCATCCCAAAACCTTATGTGTGAACACAGAGGCAAAGAATTCATTTGATTGTACTTTAGTTATGTCTGTCTCTTCAGTCAGTGAATTACCTAGGCTGGCTCTTAGAATTCTTCCAATGACCTCTTGTTCAATATGTTCTTGAAGAAAAAAACCCTTTTGTTATTTATCTTAACCTCTTCTGCAATTTTCCTTTCCACATTTTTTCTACTCCTAGCAGATCATTGTGTTTTCTACTGTGTTATGTCATCTCTTCAGTTATGCTCATTCTTTTAATACCTTTCATCAGTCTCTTTGTGGTCTTTGAATAACTTTTATACTGATTCCTTCAATTTTGTTGTCACGGTTTTTTTGGTTTTTTTCAGCTACTAGATAATTCGGCAATGTCAGAGCACACAGTTTGAATACCGTGTACAGTTCTGGGTCCCACAATTTAAGAAGGATGTGAAAGTTCTTTAATGTGTCCAGAGAAGGGCAACAAGGCAGGTGAAATGACTGGAAGGAATGTTCTATGAGGAGAAGCTGAAAACTTTGGGCTTGTCTAGTTTGGAGAAAAGGAGGCTGAGGGTAAGCCCCTTGCTCTCTCCAGCTTTCTAAGGAGGGGAAGAGGAGGAAGTGATCCTTTCTCCCTGGTATCCAGTGACAAAATACATGGGAATGGCTCAAAGCTGCACTAAGAGAGGTTCAGATGGAACATTAGGAAGCATTTCTTTACCAAGATGGTAGTCAGACATGGTAACATGGTTCCTAGAGAGTTACAAGCCGGTCAAGTGTTTAAGGGGTATTTGGACAATGCCTTTAACAAAATATTTTAAATTTTGGTCAGCCCTGAATTGGTCAGTCAGTTGGACTAGATGATTGTTGTATGTTCCTTTTGACTGAAGAGTCCCATTCAGTTCTATTCTAAAATTAATTCATTAACATTTTCCAATTCTGCATTTTTTTTTTATTGTTTCATTTGATTACCCAAAACGCACAAGCAATCTTAAAATGTGCATGATGGAGTGTGTGTATCTGATAAGTGTAGTGAAGCTATTTCTCTCTTCAACACTGAATTGCAGTGATCTGGGACAAAAATCCCATGGGCCAGACATAAGATGAACTGTACATCCAAAAGTGGCAAAGTGGTAAAAGTGAGAGATCGGGCTGGCAGACCTTTGTCACATAAAAATGTTGTTCATGGCAGTCATTGCACCTCATTCCCTCAGAGCCGAAGGATTAAGTGTGATAATAATCAGCCAAGAAGCATACATAGCATGTTTTATCCAACTGCCTCACTTTTCTCAGAGATGCTCTGGAGGTACTCAGGATGAATCACTACAATCCTGTTGACTACTGCCACTGGTATCCAACTATATAAGGAATTTTTCTAATATCTTAAATAACTATCTTGAAGCTGTGCTCATGCGAAAGTGAAAAGTGGTTCTGAGTATGAAATAGTAGCTCCACACATAATTTATCACTTCTGTTCTTATGCAGCATTGTCAGAGATGGCAAAGAGCCTCCTAGAGCTTTATTCTGAGGAAGTGGAGAACTTGGAGCACAACAGAAAATACAGTTTTAACACCAAGCACAGTCCACACAACAGAAGGGGAGAATGAGGGACTGCAAATATGGCTTCAAAAATCTTTATCACTGTCTCTGAACCCTGAGGTTTTGTTTCAAGTCAAAAGTTTTTAGTCAGGAAATTTCTGAGTTTTAATTTTTCAGCAAGAAGACAAGATTTTCCATGGGGAAAGAAACAAAATAACATAATCTTCCAACTAATTTTGGTTGTAAGAAAGGTTATGTTTTTGTAAAGTGCTTTTAGACCATCAGATAGTGGTCGCTAGGGAAGTGGAAAATGTCATTAAGAAATTCACTGACTTGATTTTCCACAGGTTTAGGCCTCATTTGCCAGCTAAATACTACACTTTGTCTATTGCTAGGTCTTACAGGATTCAAAATTAAATTAGATTGCATATTCTAGTTCTCTGTTGGTATTAAGGTCACACAAGCTACATCTATAAATTACCCAGACACAGTCAGTTCTTAATGCGGCCCCTTAGGACACTCCAGTGCAGTGGCGTGAAGAGAGGATTTCTCTGGCTTAACATTAGGCATAATCGTTCCAGGCCATGCTTTCCCCCGAGCAGTCTGACAATACCCCCAAAAGTGAGGACAATCCACCTGATGCAGTCCTTCCAAACTCCTGCTGCAACAGCTGCAGTAACTTTTGTCAAACCCAGCCTGCTCCATGCTCTCCCTGTGACTATTCAGCCTGTTTCTACCCACTCAATGATCTGAAAGCAGCCCTTTTACACTGGTTCTTTTCTTATCTATGTTGGAGATAAATCCTCCTGCTGAATATGGGAGGTATAGGTCTCTAGTACCCACTAAGAAGTGAATGAGTTGGAAACATCTATTACTACATAATTTCTGGAAGTCCGGTGAGTACTGTCAATCTCCAATAAATCCGGAGGGATTGGGTTGCAGGGAACATGCTCTCAGGGACACCAGTTAAGTGAGATCTTCCAGAAAGAATTAACTCAAACTAGACTGGAGGGCACGCTGCCACTTACAAGTTAAAACCTGAGGTTATTTTGCTCTTGAAGTTGCCCTGAAAAGCTCTGAATAGTATAGTAAATGGATCCAGAAAGGTTGGATTTAGGAGTCAGGCACATAAATACTTCTTAAGAGCTTTTCTGAGAAACTCAGAGCCAATAATATATGAGGAGCAGGAATCCAAACCCAAGCTAGTGCTGTAAATGCTGAGGTATTCCACAAACAACTGATGTATTCTTTATGAATAGTCCTTGATGCTGCAAGTCACATGCTCTTGCTTAATGCTCTGAACTAAAATACACTATCAGTTTTCACAGTGAAAAAGGCTTCCATTAGGAAATGCAAATTCATTAAACTCTTCCCATGCAGGCTAGATTTTATGGTGAAAGAGAAACTCACCTTGACATTTCCAGTAATCAAATGATCTGATTATTTATCTACAATGTGAGAAGTAAAAGTTAAAGACTTTTTTCTGCATTTTTTGTCTATAGCCAGTGAACACCATAGCAGATTTTTATTAGCTGTGGGGTAAGTATCCTCTCTTCATTTATATAGTGTGTTCCTTTCTGTATGGATAATCAAATAATCATTGGAATGGAACTACAGTTTGGGCAATAGAGATACTTCAGAAATCTCACTGGAAAATTCCTTGCAGCTTTAACAAATAGTCTTAAGTGTATTAAATTGGCCAACTCTTGGAGTTCAAATGTTAATATTGGCCAGGGTGAAGCCTCTTTTTTGTTGGGCCTAGAAAATACTGGAGTAGATTGGAATCAGTTATTATCTTTGTTTCACCTCTGGAATTTTTCTGATTACTTGATTTGTTCTACACTACAGAAAGTCTTTGTATTTTTATTTTTTTTTACTTGATTCATCACTAGGATAATGAAGAGTAAATTTATGACACTAGTTTTCTCCCCTCATTAGCTTCAAAATATTTAATTGTAGACAGATTAGATTTAACCCAGATTCATCTCTCTAAAGGTCCTCTGTATCTATCTTTTTAGCAATACTTGGGGGAAATGCCAAGCACTCTTAACTACTATGGTTGCTTGGAAATTGCTTCACTGGCACTTGTCTGGGAACACAGAAGAGGCATAACCTAATTGATCCATAAAGGTGAAAAGAAGAGCTGTGTAATGCAAAATATATTTTTATGGTAAAAGGAATTGAAAATGCAATACACATTAAAAGTAGGATGAAGATGTTTTTGAAAAACTAAGGCTTATATTTAAAGTCTAGAAAATGAGGAAAAAAAATGCAAATTATAGGTGGCAGACACTTTTCCTGCTGTCATTGAATCATATAAGCATAGAATGATTTGGGTTGGAAGGGACCCTAAAGATCATTTAGTTCCAACACCTCTGCTATGGGCAGTGATATGACGACTGGATCGGGCTGCTCAAAGCCCCATCCAAGCTGGCCTTCACCAGACCTTTTCCCTTAGATAAAGTCTTTAACTTACCCCCTATGATTTGAAGAGTTATAATATCTGGAGTTTAGTAAGTGAGAGAGGTTAATTCTATACTATTATAAATAATTAATTTGCAACTTATATTACAAGGTCCAGAGAAGCTGTCCTAATCCTTATTGCTCTCATCTTGTGATTGCATTAAAATAACAGTGCCTATTGCTACCAGGAGGCAGAATTTACTTGCAAAAGGCAAATTTACTATTCTTGCTGAGGAGTTGCTTATGACTATTAGAGCACAGACCATGCAGTGGCTCTCTGGGACCCATACTCAATAGTTAACACAAGCCAGAATTACATAGGACAGGGAGCCAAATTCTGCCTAAAGCCCATTAAAGCTCGTAACAAGGAAAGAAATCCTTTTTATGAGGAATCAGTGATGTCTTAGCACTGCACAAGAGACAAAAGAAGTAACATTACTAAAAAGACAGAGTGAAAAAATACATGAAATAACTTCAAACACTAGACCTGTCAAATCTTTACACTCAATTCACTATTTTAACTATTTTTGACACTGTAGTGCTAAGCATCAATTTGCAATAAGAAAACCACTCCCAACCAATTTTTCCATATATTTGTGTTTTCTTTAATTCCTTTTTTATTTTCTCCTTCCACTAGCTTATGGGTAACTGTGTTATCTGTTGGTGACAAAATGTTGGCAGCAAAGGGACTTCAGGGGTGGCCCCTGCAAAGACAGACCAGGGCTCTCATGTGCCAGACACAGGCAAGTCAAGCCAAGAGCAGCAGAGCTGCCGCTGGGCATGGCTAAGCCCCTCTGCCAAGACAGTGCCACTTTGGGGGAAACTCATGGAAGAAAGGGCAACCTATGTCAACCCAACACAACAAAACAATGTAAAACCTGCAATATCACCAAATATAGTACTGTTTTTGGAATTTAACTTAGTTCTTGTGATTTATGCCTGTTCCTAAGTACTCGTTTTATATTTGTGCTAATCTCTGAGTTTGGTTTTATGCTGGGTTTTTTTGGTTGGTTGTTTTTTTTTAAATGAAGGGTACTAAAATAGTTCCAGTTATATTTCAGTACCACAAAAAAGTGGTACTGATATTACTGAGAGAATGACAAATAGCAGTGAGAAAACAGGAACAAGCTGCTGGAAGTAGGGAAATCTCAAGTCCACCTTTATGACAGCAGCAAAATGATGTGGAACAGGACACAGATCTGTGTGACAACCTCAAGCTCCCACATCTAGTAATTGCAGATTGACTATGTAGCAGCTTTCTGTGTAGTTTAAAATGAACATAAAATCTCTCCTCAGCTCATCAACATGGAAGTTTATCTTGTGTGTGAAATAGGTGTATTCTTGCTTAAAAGCAGTGGCATCCTTTTTAAAAATTCTTCCACAAATAGACAATATGAAATGTCAACGTGTTCCTTAGACTAGAAGACATATTCTTAACAAGATCTAAAGCCTGAAGGTAATGCTACACAAAATAATGGGAAAAAAATTAAAATCTTATCTTTTTGACAATTCCAACAGAGGTTTTTCAATTCTAAAATGCATCTTTCAGGGAGTCCATAATAATAGTCAGTAATATGAGCCTATGTTCTCACCAGGGGAAGTAAGAAGATAGAGGAGCCCTTGTTTTTTTGTTTGTGTGTGTTGTTTGGTTGGTTTGGTTTGTTTTGTTTTTATTGTTTGGTTTTGTTTTTTTTATTGTGATCTATCTTGCCAATTAAATGGCAAGAAGAAGGAACTGCTGATCTTTCCTGCTGATGAGATCTGTCTCTCTTGAGCATCCAGGTCATGAGGATATTGTTCAGCTATTGTGTGTGTTTATCTATTCTCTCTAAGAGAGCACCACCAAGACGTCTAGCTCCCTGTCCTAGGAAAGGAAATGTCTGTGGACTTATGAAGAGGTCTGATGTTTCTTGGAGACTGTTAATATAGGGCCTGGTCTAGGCTCCTGGTTTTTGCTGTTTTATCTCAAGTATTCATTGTTATAACTGCCTTCATGCTGCATACATTCTCCATCAGGTAACCAACATGTTATTCAACACCATCTTTCTTGTAACTAGTGCACTGCAAGACACAGTGCTTTCATTCTTGTGTTTATCCGAAAGAAGTTTCCAAAGTACACTTGAGAGAGAAGTCATGATACATGGGGCCAGAACTGAATCCATATTACTAAAGCTTTATGCCTTTATCCCTGAATGGAGATATTTCTTATCTTTGTTTTTCCTCATCTATGGATGCTGCAATGACATGGATCACCATATTCTGAGAAAGAACACAATTCCGATATTTCAGGATGAATGTTTAATCCAAAATGTCCCAAACTAAAAAACACTGTACAACATTTAGCTAGGACTGTTTAGTTTTCCTCACTTGTCAAAACATGCCTATAGACTTTCGTTAGGAGCACCTCTATGTTCCTGGAGTTCTCAGAGAGTTCCGAACTGCTCTTACCCCTGTAGAGAATTCTTCCCAGGCGTGTAAAGTGACTGCTTTTGAAGAAGCTCACACAAAATAAACTCAAAAGGTGAGATCTCCAGCTCTTTAGTTCGGGATCAAAACATACAGTTCCTTTCTGAAAAAGAGTAGACAAATGTAATTTTTGTTATGTGTACAATAATAGACACATTAAATTCTGTGTATTGTATAATGATGAGAAGCGAAATATTCCTCCACACAAAATTCTGATTTGCAACAGTCTGTAAATTAGTCTTGAGAAAAGGAGGCTTTATCTCTCTCTACAACTACTTGAAAGGAGGCTGAAATGAGGTGAGTGTCTCTGCTTCTCACAAGTAAGAAGAGATGAGACAAGAAAAAACATACTCAGCTTGTGCCAGGAGTGGTTTAGATTTGATATTAGGAAAAATTTCTTCACTGACAGGGTTTTCAAGCGTTGGAACACGCTTCTCAGGGAAGTGGTTGAATCACCAATCGTGCAAGTATTAAAAAGATGTGTAGATCTGGTGCTTAGTGCTTGAAAGTGTTGTCAGTGGCTGGACTTGATTACCTTAAGGGTCTTTTTCAACCAAAATGTTTCTGTGTTTATGTAGTTCTAAATCACATTTTCTGCACATTGTCTTCAATTTATATATATATATATATATTTAAGTTTCCAGTATTGTACAAAATATTGATTCAGTGGAAAACTACAGATGTGAATTTTGTTGTCTTGCACACCTGTACATCAAGGGGTGTACCTATAATGGGTTTTTAATTAGCATTCCTTTCAAGATACTGCAGCCTGTGCTCGACGGACAAGTCTGTGGAGTCAGAGCTTTGTTGGATGCAATCACAATTCATAGGGCAGACTTCAGAGCCTTTGCTTCCACACAAAGCAAAGACAGCAAAAAGTAGGAATACTTTGTGACCTGCAACCACACCACTAACAAAAGGAAAAGGGAAAGGAAAGCCCTTTAGGGTAGAAGCCAAATTAAACATAATGCTCTAGATGTGATTAATAATGGCATTGATCACCATCATAAATACACCAGATGAACTTATTCTCTTATATACCCATGACTGAAGTGGTGAGGACAAAATTTTGTCCAGTACTGTTATGGAATATATTCTGCTGT
>VRYO01002772.1:34709996-34741393 GCA_009812075.1 Sialia sialis
TTATTGTTCCTTATCTACTCACATACAATTAAATTAGATGGAAAAGCATGATTCTATATAAAAGTAAATATTTTAATAGAGATTTTAAGAGTCAAAACTGTGGCCTAATTATTCATTTAAAAAGTTCTGTGAATATAAGCCTATACATAGTAACTGTTTTAAAATATTTTAATTTTATATCTTTTATTGTCCATGAGATATACTTTACACTTTCTTTACAGTTTCTTAAGTCTTTTTGTTCACAGAAGGGATGCAGCTCAGTGCTTGAGCTCCTCACGGGGACAGGCCCTTAAGCTAGAATTTGCAGAGCCAGTGTGAAGATGGTGCAGTGATGAAAACACATCAAGCCCTCTCTACAGGTATCACACAGCTGGGCTGGGCGTGCATCAAAAAATTCAACAACTTTCTCACCACAACTGTTTCAGTGCTCTGCCTGCTGCTTAGTAATGCTATGTGATGGGTTTGCTCTGCTTGGTTTAGATCTTTTTTAGCCATGATCACTCTCTGACAAATCCATAGCATAACATTGAGGATTTTTTTCTGAGGCAGAGCTCTGTACTTTGTTAAAAAATCCTTGGTGCTCACCTCATTTTAATAGTCGGTGAGTCTATATGATAACGCTTTCCTTAGGATGGAAGAACTAACATGTGGTATGTCCCTCTGCTTTTATATTTTTGCTTTTATACTGTGCACAACCTATAGCTCCAGGGCCTGACCCATGAGCTTGTTCATGCCTTGGGCAGAACCTGTTCTGTGAACTTAGTGACTAGCTTAGAGAGCTACTGTGACGTGGTTCCCCAGGGTACTAGTGAGGAGAGATTATTTCCTCAAAAGCAGCTGAGATAGAGTCCTGCTCTGATTTGAACTCAGGAGAATCTCATTTTAAACTGTGAGAGAATAATTATTTTATTTGCCTTGAATTACTTAGTTATATACTTTGAGTTACCATAGTACTTACCTATAGTCTGAAGAATTAAATAAAATCACTGAGAGCCACAAAAATGCAGGTTTGATGGCTTTGTTTCCTTAATAACATAATAAAGTAACTTTAAATAAACACTCAGAGAAAAAGTGTTCTAAAGCTTATTTATCTAGAGAAGTGTACAGCAAGAAGACCTCCTTTAAGCCTTTTTTCCTCCATGTATTTAGATATTCTATTTATCAGAAGCTCTGGCATAAGACAGATGAAATAATAGAAGGGAGAAAGAAAAGGTGTTTTTGTTCCATTTCTGCAACTGGAGAGAAAAAAATAAAAGACACTAAGAATGAAAGGGAGACAGAGATTAGATGGTGCAGATTCAGGATATGAGAACAAGGAAAGAGAAGAAAGTAGAGCAGAGAGGAGTGAGAGATTAAATAATGAGCAAAATCAGACAGTGTGGCTGACTGGTTCTATGAGGATAAAACATGTATACCTCAATTGCATATGAGCTTGATTAATCTCTTTATCCCTGTAAGAAACTTGTTGTCCTGAGGCTGTAATTGATCACAGATAAGGAAAGTGTTGATTAGACAATCAATTTCTGAAAATGTGGTCCATGCTGAAAAAAGTTGAAGACTCTTGCTAGTGATAAAATAATGCACTTGGAAACTACACCTCAAAGAATCAAAAAGGAAATAGCTGCAAATGAAAAGCACAGATGACTGTGCTGGAGATGGGTATGCCCACAAGATGAGGCTCTCACAAGGATGGGCAATTTGCATTTTTTCTCTATCACAGTTTTCCAACACCTCCATCCTTCCCCAGTCAACAGATCTATAGTTCTAGTTTATCTCTCAGAAGTCATAACCTTTTTGTACTTAGCTGTTTCATCATGAATACCCATATTTCAGTGGTAAAGAATTTGTTGCAGTTATACATTTATGATATGATTTTGCAAGAATCTTTCCTTGGAGAGATGAGAAGTGTGTTTATATGCAAGATGTCTGCAAGCTTAAACTTCAGCCCAAGTACACTGACTAAAATATAAAAATTTTCCAAACTGTTTTAAAAACAAATTAGTTTCAAGAAAACAGTAAGGTTTACAATGCTTGAATTCTTATTAGAAATACAGATTCTCTGTGACCTTATATGAAGGGAATAAAAATTCAGAATCAGATGGGGGATAGTTGGTGAGTCTCTCTTTGAGTGAGGGATACCTTTGATATCAGAAGTAGGCTCCTGGTAACTCTTTCTAATCCATCACATTAAGAAAGAGTTCACAATGGGGCCATAGACTGCCAAGTCTACCATCAAAAACAAAGGTCAACTCAACTAAATTTAACACCTCAATTCCACACAATGTTATTTTTTTTAAATTTTATTTCTATTAAGACCTATTACTTTTATCTTTGCCAGCATCATCTATTCTTTATTTTTAGAATGTTTACTCATGTGACTAGATGACTGATTTCCTTTTTTTGCTAGTCGAATTGCTGGTATGTAAGTAGAGCTGATGGGATAAAATCTCTTCCCAGAAATTTTTAAATGTAGAATACACATAAAACTAGGCAAAATCAGCTTTAAATGAGAAGAGGGGGTGAGGGTTAATAAAAGCATTTTCAGTTCTGTATCTTCGTCGATTTTTGGGAAGTGCTCATGACAATTTGCCTATTGAAGGTAAATATATACAAGAAATTTCCAAGTCACATTTCTCTGCTGTTACATTTTGAAATTCCATTTGTAAAATCAGTATGTGCAAGTTCTAGCAGTGATCCTCTACCTAAGCCATTGTGACTTTGAATGAAGTATTGACTCTGTTAGACTGTTTCTCAACCTACAAAAAGGCTAAGATAATGAGAAAAAATTACAGAAATTAGTGGTAATTATGACAATTTGTAAAGGTTAGCGTACACTCAAATGTTCAAAATTGATTTCTAATTGTCTAAGAGTTGGTAACCAGGTAAGAGAAAACCCAGTTAACAGGCATAAAAGGTCACAGTTAGAGTTTCTGCAGAAACTTGTATTCTTGGTTTCCACTGTATTTACCTTTTGGCCAGCTGGTTGCAATGAGGCTGAAAAGAATAAAGACTAAAGAAAATAGTAGGAAATAAAGCTGTTTTTTGTACGGCACTGATGTGTATATATGAAACAGAAAATTTGGGGTAATTTGAGGGGCACGACTGAGAAGAATAGCTTCCGACATTTCTAAAATCTAGAATGATTTGTTGTTGCTCAAATGCTTGAACATTCAACACAAAAAATTTTTCAAGCCTTTCTGAACACACAAAAGTATTGTCTCCTGCTCTGGTACATTTGACTCAACATGCATTCTCAATTTTGCTGCAGTTGTTATATAAACATTTTCCATTTTGTTTTGATGTCTCTGTGGCTTTGCAAAGCGCATTTTTTTAGCTTGGGTTTTTTATGGCAAGCTATTAAAAAATAAACTAACATGAAAGCGCTACAATCAAATCTTAAGAAAAGCTTTGTTTCTGTCAGGGTGTGGCATTCACTTTTCTGACAAACTACCACCAGTTGAAATGCAGGGATCTTAACTCACCGCTGCTTTTATTGTTATTTCATCTTCACTTTAGCTTCATCAGGTCTTCTGCTTCTGCTACTGCATCTATATGTGATAAAGTGGTGATGGCAGTACAATAGGGCAGTTGAGCCAAGACAAAATGGATTTAGATCATTGGCTTAAAACTTTGGTTCAGTTTAAATCATCTTCAAATGAAGTACTTCAATCTGCCAAGCACTTTTTTTCCCAAATAAAATATTTGTCTTCTTTTATTATAAAAATGAAAGTTTCCAGCTCCATATTTAATCTATCACATTTCTGATGTTGCATCTGAATTACAAGAAGCCAAGCTGGTTACTGCAGATACAGTGCTCTTCTGCTTTAGGGACCCAATTTGGCATTACTGTCAGCTGCAACTCTGCACTCTGTGGACTGTGGGACACTCTGAAAGCTGTTTAGAAATTATCTGCATTGCACTCAGTTGCATATGGCAGATATTGATACAAAAGTAGTACAGTAGTACAAAGCTTACCCTCTAATGCAGATGTGTGAAATACATATACGGAAATACACTGTTTTCCCTGTTGCATTATTCCATCAGTAGTTGGACAGCATTGTCTGCTAAGCATCAAGGTAAAGTGTCTGTGAATTTTAGCCTTTCCAACGCCTTTGGGAGAGCCCTTTAGGCACTGCATGTGCATTATTTGTTGTTGTTTTTTGTTTCCTTTGTTCTTTGAGGTTTTCTGTGGAAAGCCACTGAAAACTTATCTTTTCCTTATCCCTCTCAGTGCTCAGAAAATGGCACATCTCTCTAGGGCTCTCATATAAAGGTGTAAGAATAGGAGGCAGAATCCTTGCCAGTTTTAAAGTGGTAGTAGCAATGATCAGTTCAAGCAGTAAATTTTGTCTTGTTATTTCTGCTCAGTTTCCATATTGTTTTCCTTTTTAACTATGATTTATACATGTACTCATTGGAAAATCTATCGCGGTTAACCACTGATTTCTAATAGTTATCATCACAAATTTTGATGAATTGTACAGAAGAGTTGATCTCAGTATTATCATGGTCCAGTTTCAACTACATATGCAACCTGTAGCTCTTCCTATGCTAGGATGACTTCTTTGTAGGTTGATTTCTTCATGTGTATGATAACAGATATACGCTTAGACTTCTACATTATATCCAGAAACAGAAAAGATAAAACAACAACAAAGTTTTATCATAAAGACATATAAATGAAAAAAGTAGCTATACAAGAAATTGATCTGATTTCCACTTAAAAATTCCAAAAAACACTAGAGCTGATTTTTTACACTTTTAAGACAAAAACTCCTTAAATGAAACACAAAAAAATCTATTTGTGAAGAGCCATAAAAGAATAGAAATGATAAGTTATGCTTCTGCATTCTGGTTCTTTTTTTACACCAGTGCAAATTCATTAATGCTAAACAATATTCCTAGCTACTGAGCAGAAATTTAGAACTGTTATTTCATATCTATTTAAGTAAAAAATACAGATGTAAAAACTTGCCTAATTAAGTCAGGACTCAGTTTATATGCTTCCAATTAATCTTAGATGCCTTTCATAATAGGAATTGTTCTCTACAGAAGCTGAGAGAAAACTGATTAGGCATGCACAATTGTATAAATGTATATATAAAGGTATTAATACATGTATCTATTTAGAAAAAAAGAGATATTTTAATTGATATTAAAATGAATTTATGATGTAGAGTATACAGTGACATAGACATCCTAATATTTTTTCCAATCTGACAGTACCACCTTAAAAGCCAGGAATACTGGCTGACTTGCTGCAGTAGGGTATAAAGGGAAGTCGACTTTGATATTTCTCGTTGGTGTGATGCCTAGAATTGTGTGGACCAGACTCTCCCTCTGGGTGTCCTAGTACTACTGATTCTTTCCTCTCAACTGTCTTTCCTCCTCTTGTACATCTACCTATCCCCTTCCTCCAGGTGCCTTTTTCTTTTATTTTGAACTTTCTAAAGCACAACAAGACAAAATGCATTGCTACTCAGCTGGGTAGTGCTCATGCATTCCCTTCCTCTTTTGAATCCTACGCTGATTTTGGCTGACATAATTTTCTTCATAGTAGCCAGCATGGAACTATGTTTTGAGTTTGAATGTGTGCTGGAAGCAGTGTTGATAACATAAGGATGATTTTGTTACTTTTCTGCATCTTACCCCATCAGTGAGTAGATTGGGGCTGTGCAAGAAGTTGGAAGGGGGCTTAGTTGGGAAAGATGACCCACACTGATCAAAGGGATATATATTCTACATCATATGGCATCATGCACAGCATATAAAGCTGGAGAAGAAGCAGGAGAGTGCCTTCCAAAGTGATGGCATTTGTTCTTGCAAGTCACTTTTACACATGATCGAGCCCTGCTTTACTGGGGATGGCTGAACACCTGCCTGCCCATGGGAAAACATCACACTGAACATGCGTTTGCTTCCTTGCAAGAGTATGAGGATCAGAATTTTCTCTTCTAGTAGGCATTACATTCATATGCTCTTATTGAGATTACATTCAATTTGGTACTAAAATGATATGATCTTTTGTCCTCATTGCCCTTTGTAATTTGTCTCCTTAAATTCATATTTTTATAATCTTGTGATGTTTCATATTGTTACATTTTTATCTCATTGAGTGTGTCGACCCTTGAACACTTATCTTCTTATGCAGGTTCATGGACAGATAAAGACTCCTTCATTTTATGCAAAACTAGAATGTTTATGTTTTCAGTGTAGGAAAGGAAATATTTTACTAGCTGTTGAAACACTCTTAGAACAGCTTTGCATGTGTGCCTGCAAATATTTGTGTCTCTGACCAAAGCACTTGCTAGTATGTGAGTAAAATTAGCTCAATGATTTAGCAAAATAAGATTTCAGGAATTTATATAGTTTCAGTAAAACCATAGGTATCCTTTTATCTTGTTAAAAGTAAAAAGGCAACTAGCTCATATAGAACTCAAAGCAAGACAAAAAAGCAATTTGAATTTAGAATATGAGCGCTGTCATTCAAAATACACTGAGACTAAAATTGTTAACCCCTGAGGGAAGTGGTTGAATGGATGAAGACTTGGCACAGCAATTGGATACATGAAGCATGAAAACATGACATGGTATTAATTAGAGGGACAACACCAACTATTTCAAAGCACAAAAATGGTGTTGAATTGCTGATTTGTTATCTTGTGTCTATTACTTTTAATTAGCATTTCATAATGTTCACAATTTTGTGTTGCTTTGTTTCTCTTAATTACATAGAAATGGATGTGAGACATGCTTAAAAGCATTTGCTTTACAGAACAAAATCTGCCTGTGCTCTAGCTCTGACATTCATGCCTCAAGGAAGGCATTATTTGTTGACACGGGTTGTAAACCACTTTATTTTTGTTGCAGACTACTTGATGTGCAATGTATTATTCTTGGAGGTGGTGAGCCAGATATCATGCAACATCCATATTTTCACATACAGGAAAACTGCAAACTGGCTGAAAAATACCAAGCACAGATGCACATAAACTAAAAGATTTTTTTTCACATATTTATATATATATATATATATATATGTATAATCTTCCCATATATGGTGGAAAATATCAGTGCCTTTTTAATAAACATCTGTAGCAAGTTATGTGCATAATAGTGGGAATAATGTAAACAATAATAGGCAATACAAATAGGTTTCATAAAATGTGACCTTACCCCTGGTACATCTGTTTAAATGAAATACGAAAGAGGTATTTGAAAATGTAATAATAATGAAAAAATATTGCAATTAATGATAAAAAATAATAATAAAAATAAATGTAATTAATGATAAAAAACTATCAAAAAAGCACCCTTATTAAGCACCATAATGGATGGAGTGGGCACATTGATAGGAGAATTGGGGCAGAACAAAAGCAATAAGCATTTAGGTCAGCAGTGACTGTTCTAAAATAATTTATTAGGAAAAGAAGAGAAAATATGGGGTAAATAAATCTACAGAATGTGTCAATCACAAAAAGTGTTGAATTGTCTTCTCAACTGAAATATACCAATGAAGTAATAAGAAAAAACTAATAACTGCACAGAGATACCCATCTAGATAAGGATAAAAGTAGAGCACTCAACAAGTATAAGTCAGTGAAAAAAATGAGTAAGATGCACATTTGTTTCACAAAAGAAGACAAAATTCTGACTAATTCACAAGACAATAAAAAAATCGTAATGACTTTGGTATTGAAAGATGGAAATACCTAAATTCTATTAAAGTTTTCTTTCACATGAAAGCAGAGAAACCCATTAAATTCATCTGCAATTTGTATGACAGGTCATGCCAGAAATGGCCAATAACCTCACCAACTTTTGCACAACGAAAAGAAAAAAGCCACATCAATTCATTAATATTACTTTTCTTTGGAGTAACAGATGATATCCAGCAATTTACATGGATGAGAAGAGCTGAAATGCAAACTTTTACTAATCAGGAATAAACCATGTTGACAGGCTTGCACTGGGGACCTGCACAGTTCTTGTTCACATTCTTGTGATGGTCTTTCTACAGAAAGCCAGACTTTATCTAACCTTTCATTGAAATGCCAATGCCTCTCTTGGAGGAGTGAGCTACGATCCTAGAAAGCATAGGTCTGCAAGAATACTGCAACTTCTGAGTCACAGTTGTTTATTTGAAGGATCAATTCCTAGTCTTTCCCACTCACTGCAAACAAAGAGTGCACAGAAGGGTGCTCACAGTATTGTGTAGCAGATCACTTTTTCTCTGAGCAGTGCTTCTGGCCACTAGCATCCTTCCCTTAAGGTGAGAAATCAATGATTGCAAAAGTTTTACACTAATTTCACACTCATAAGCCTCACCTGGTTATAAGCTGCACTTCCGAGTAGCTGGGAAGACCACGGAATTTGTCCATAAATAAGCCACACCGGGTGATAAGCTGCACTTTTTTTTTTTTAAAGCTAGGATCCATGTGCAACAAAGTAACGAGTTGGTAACAGAATCACGCGATCGTGGGGTTTGGTGTTAGGTGCTCAATTTGCAAACAGTTCTTACACACCAGCAAAGCCTTTAAAAGCAGCCCCAGGCACCCTCCCCATGCCACAGGCCCTGGTACTCCTGCCCCTGGGGCTGGCTGCTGCGGCTCCCTGTGCCACTCAAAAGCGGCGGCTTGGCAGGTTAGCCATGCGAATGTGGTGCTGGCAAGCGGCTTGGCTTTGCGTGATTGCAGCAAGCAGCTCGGCTTCGTCAGTGGCTCTGCGGCAGCTCCCTGGCTGCGGCTCCACGGCAGCTCCCTGCCTGGCAGAGGCTCCTCAGCAGCTCTCTCCCCGGCCCGCTCTCACTTCCAGGTTGGCATTTCGCCAGAATTTGTCCTTAAATAAGCTGCGCCTGATTAGCTGCACTTCTGGGATTGGCTTGATTCTTCAGTGAAATCGGTGCAGCTTATCAGTGTGAAATTACTGTACTTGTTCCACTTGTGTCTTTTCCTGTCCTTTCTAATCTGTACTGACATGCAGCAAATAATTTAGCTTTCAACCATTTGCTGGATAACCCACAAGAATCTTTGGAGAAATGGATATTGAATTATAAACTGTGGATTTTATACCTGCCTGTTAGGCTAATAATTTATTACAGGATGGAACAAGTATCATGCTAGAATTTCCTGAAGGTTTGGAAATAGCTTCAGGGGTTTCAGTCCTGCGCCAAGACTTAAGTTTTATCATTATTGATTCTCTGGAGAATTTTTGATTTGTAATTGAGAAAACCTTACTTTTCCACTAATAAACTTCCCTTCTAATAGCAGCAGCAACAACAATAATACAAGGTGGAATTTAATGAAAGGAAGCATGTGACATTTATTTCTCAAAGTGTTTAAATAAGTGTCTGTATGGATTTGCTGAAATAATTGTATATGTCATCCAGAAAATTAATTGTTCTTTTTGGGCTCCAGTTTCCTTATTTATAAAGTAGGAATAATTAAACTATTTACTTCATAGAAACTTTATTTAAAGTTCAATGTGAATTTTAATGGCCCTTAAGTGCATGGGATTGTAAATGCTATGTAATTCACAAAACACTATTGTTTCCATTTGTCTTCTCTGTCATGGGAGGTCCTCTGCTTTCAAAATCTTATAAATATGAATTATCCTTAATAGTAACCAGGCCCTTCCATTGAATGAAGTCTGAGGAAATATACTGCAACAGTTGTTTCCAAGTGCTATAATTTATGTAGTCACTGGACAGATTTAGACCTAGAAATCTGGACTAAACCCAACTTTTTTCCTCATAACAAAATAAAAATAGTGAATACTGTATTTTATTTGTGCAGATGTGATAAAATGGATGAGAAAATTCAGCATTCTGTGACATACTTATATGGAAATGGAAAAAGTTATGGTATTCAGCTCAAGGTAAAGTATCATCTAGGTATGTCATTGAGGTAATTTTTGGTTTTGTGTTAAATATTCTGAAGGCCAAAGCCATTAAATCTGCAATCTTTATTGTCTTGTTCAGTACTGGTGTAGTTATCTTCTCAAATCATTAACTATGTTTATAATGTACTACTAAACGTTTTCCCTCTTTTTTCATTAATTAATCACCTTGCAAATTCTATGTATTTGTCCATTGAAAGACACATTACATGTGCATATGGGTGCAGTCAATTGTCTCTGTAACATTAGAAAAATGTAGTAATCCCAACAAATCATTTTTATGTCTTGCAGGTGCTGCCTATTAGAAGAAAAGATGTGCTTTGAAGTTCCTTAATTAAAGATTAAATTTCCTTAGTTATTATTTTGAAAATAACAGAATTATAAATTCCACTTCTGACTGTTCTGAGTCAGAATGTACTGATGGCCACTAACCCAGTGGTACCAATATTTGTACCAATATCACTCACTTGATACATGAGTGCAGTGTGCTGAGTTGTAAGTCAAACCTCACAGTTTACAAGGCTCAAAGCTTCCTCCTCACCATAGAACATCTTCTTTAAGTAATCCTTCTCTTTCTGTTTAATCTTCTTTCTTTCCCTTGTTAAGTCTCTCCTGCTTTCTGCATTATGAGCTATTCAATAGACTGAAATGACCTCAGTGAGAATAAGCTTAAATTGGATAAACACTTCCACAGACAGCAACACACACAATTTTGTGTCTGTCTTCTGAAGAATTAAATTAGTATTATTACATCACCTTGTTCATGGATAATACAGGGACTTAAAATTTCAGTGCCAAATATAAGAGAGTGGAACACATTCATAGCAAGTATGCAAATGTATTAGAGTTACAAAATAATATTATATTGTTAGAAATTCATATTGGCAAAAGAAAACTAGAAGTAAACAGCTTAGGAAAAGTTTTTTTAGAAAAAGAATAATAAAGTACTGGAGTTGTCTGCCTGGGGAGATAGTGGAGTCACCATCCCTGGATGTGTTTAAAACAGACTGGATCTGGCAACTCGGAGCCGTAGTCTAGTTGAGATTTTAGGGCATGGGTTGGACTTGATGATCTTAGAGGTTTCTTCTAACCTTGTGATTCTGTGATAACAATTCATGATTAGCATGAAAGCCATTTTTACATTTCAGGCTTTTAAAATTTAAGTCTTGGAATATTGATAGAGTTTCCATATTGATTTCTACGGTATGGGCTCAGAATAACTCATATCAGAAGGGATGCAGAAGGCATCCATAAGGAATAAACATTTCAAATCCTTGCTCCTCACAGGACTACTTAAAACTAAATCATATGGCTAAGAGCATCATCCAGGCACTCCATGAATTTTGCCCAGCTTGGGACCCTGACCACTTCCTTGGGGACCCTGTTCCAGTGACTGATCACTCTCTCAGTGAAGAACATTTTCCTATTGTCCAATCTGAATTTCCACTGGTGCACCTTCCTTCCATTTCCTCAAGTCACATCGTTGGTCATCAGAGAGAGATCAGCAGCTCCCTCTCTACAGCCTACCTTGAGAAAGTTTCTGACTCTGATGAGGTTACCCCTTCTCTTGTTTAAGCTGAATATACGTCTTGTTCAGAAAAATTCTGTGAGAGGCAGTATCAAAAGCTTTACTGAAATAAAACAACACTACAACTGTCTTCCTTTGATCAACTAGACAGATCACTTTGTCACGAAAGGAAATTACATTTGTTCAGCAGGACTTTCTCCGCATGACTTTGCTATAACCAAAGACTGTGTTGTCTTTCAAGTGTTTCTCAATAAATGTCAGTAACTGCATAATTTTACCACTGAAGGTAGGCAGACATGCCTGTAATTCCCAGGGTCCTCCTTCTTACCCTTCTTGAAGATTGTCACAACATTTGCTAACCTCCATTCCAGGAGAACTTGCAAACTCTGAAGACCATTGAAAAATAACATTAAGAGGTCCTGCAATAACATCACCAAGATCTTTCAGGACCCTAGGATGACTTCCCTGAAACCCCATATGCACCCAGGTGGAGTAGCAAGTCTCAAGCAAATTCAGATTCATCTGGGAGTTTATCATCCCCCTAGTCATAGCCTTCCAAAACGAGGTTCTGGGTAGCCCAGTGTCCATTACCAATGTTAAAGACAGAGATTTACTTGTGAGGCAACTGACCTCATCAAGTAACAGAGTTATCTCTAAACCTCCTTGTGATGTTCATATATTTAAAGATTCTTGAAAGAAAATAAGAAACAGGATTACATTCCATTGTTGTTTTACCAAGTAGTAGCTGCAACTATGTACATTAATTATTATGAATTCAATGTAGGGACTTATTTTCATCAGAGAGAAAAATATCTTTTCAGGTTCTTGCTCAGAGCAGGTCTAGCAGCAACTGTAAAAAGTTTCTGTCAGTTCAACTGAGGCTGAAACAGAGGTCATGGTCAGCATAGGTAGAATCCTTAAGGAAGTCTGGACATAGAGAGTAAGACCTGCAAGTGACCCCAAGACCCTGTCTTCCTCTGTTATCAAATTGATGGAAACTCTCAGGAATAATTTTGGCCACCTGACAGCATTCCCTTTTTATTTCACCAGGCTGAGGAATTTGAACAAGCAAGGATTGAAGGTTGTTTGCACATTTAGAAAGCAAGACTTTTATTGTATGTATAATAGCACAAAAACTCAGGTTGTCCCACACCTGTCACCTCAGTGTTGGAAAACAGAGAGACATTTAACTTATCCATATGGATAGAGTTGGGCTAGAACACATAAAATGGTGGTGGCTGTGCTCTGCACAGGCAATGGTGCTTATTCAGGTGTTGAAAGTAGTTCAGTTGAAACACTATGAAGCCAGCTAACACTGAACATGGATTTATCAAAGGGCTTTTATCTCACTCCTTCTCTTCCCACTAAAACTCTCCAGTGCAGAGTAAATACTTCTGATTTTGTGGGGATTTAGCTGTTCCACAACAGTGCTCCTTTCTCCATAGCTGGACTAGACTGACCCTGCAGTCCAGCCTACCATTTAGAAGTGCTGCTAGGTTGACAGCGTGGAGGAGATTAATCTTATGTCTGGATCCAGAGCAGGCACCTTCAACTCCGCTTGTAGTTACTAGAAGGAAATAGTGTCTTGGATGCAAATTCATCTCATAGTAAAGTAATTAGAAAAAAATAAGTCAGGAGCATAGTGCTCATTAAATTCTCTTTTTTTCCCCTCTTTATATGTATAAAAGACCTAGATGTGACTCGTTGAGTAGATAAACAATGCATCTATCTAAACATTCGTTAGATGGCTTTCACAGCTTTTATTTTCTGTTGGCTTGTCCTAAGTCTTTATTTTAAAAAGTAATTCATATTACCTGATGAGTTTCAAATCAGCTCTGCAGTGCTGTAATAAATATAATTATTATGATAATTATTTGCAATCTCCACTAAAGTTAAAATGCTGTATGATAATGGAGAGAGAGAGGAGGTCACCAGCTGTTTATGCTTCTGAAAACAGGAAGAATTCACTCACTTCCATGCAAAAGAATCTTTCAAAGTGTTATGAAAATGGAGCTGAAATCTATTCTGGGTTGTTTCTCTGCACCAGGAGACCATTATCATGATAATTTAACACCTGTATCACTGATTTTTGGTAGTGCAACCTGTAATCATAGTCTGAAGTGATCCCTGAAGCAGTTATAATTTAGATTACAGTTTAAAATAAAACAGTATTAGTTCTGAGCTGTTGGATCACAGAATGTGGAACACCTCACCAAGCGATGATTGTGATGAGCAGGATTTGCCACGAAGGAGGGCAATATTGTAATTCTACATCCTTGAAATGTCTTCAAACTTGACAAAGCTTGTTTCTTTAGTTGGACGGCCCATTTTTGCCAGGGTGTTCCCACACAGAATGCTTTCATGAGGCATCTTTCTGGTAGTTTTGTTTAAAATAGGCCCAGTAGACACTGCTGATTTACCTCCAGGCAGTGATTTTGAAGGGTAGTCAGTATAATTCAGGAAATGGAGGAGTGCCACAAAAAGAAAGTTATATCAATGCGACATCACAGGTATTATGTGTGGGGGAAAATATCACAGCCAAGCAGAGCCGTCAACACTCTTCTGTGTACCTTCCACCTCTGCTGTCTCACAAATACTGACAAAGTCTGGGGGACAGTAGGAATGGCTTAGAAACCCATAAAGCTTTCTGTCGCAACTGATAAAGAGGAAGGAGGTAACTAAGATATTCTCCCTGCTTATTCTTTTGGAGCTGTTTAGGGAAGTAAAGTTGAATCACATCTCCCCAAATGATTATTTGTTTTTGTACTGACAATGTTATCAGTAAGGTAGGTTTTGGTGCTGCTAGAATGCGATCTGTGCTCCCATTTTAAACAAAACAGTGCTTGCTTCCTGGGTTTTTCTTTTTCCTGTCCTTCTTATTGAAATTGCTGCCTAAGCAAATTTTTCAGGTCCATAGATCCCTGGGACTGGCTAGAGGGATTAGCACCTGAACTATGAGAGCAAGGCTTAGGTAAAAAAAGTGTTGACGACTATTGTACTTATTCATTGGGATATACTCCAGGCCAACCAT
The DNA here is from genome assembly GCA_009812075.1 of Sialia sialis. NCBI lineage: Eukaryota > Metazoa > Chordata > Aves > Passeriformes > Turdidae > Sialia > Sialia sialis. The sequence goes on from VRYO01002772.1 coordinate 34,724,453, forward strand.
CATGCAGCATCTCTACCTCAATAGGATAAAAGAGGAAAAATAAACAGATTTTGTTGGGTTTAGACAATAGCTGATAAGAAGTATATGAATTTCTGATAGTCTGAACTAAATCCCTTAAAGTCCTACAGCTTGTGGAACCCGCATCTTATTTATCAAACTCCCATAGATTTTTATGCTTAGCTGTTTTTGTGTCATTTCAAAGGAGAACAAAGAAAAGTCAAAATTATTTCATAAAGACTTTGCTATTTGTACATGATATTAGTGTCTTGCCCAATTAGAGAAAGCACTCATTTTGTAATTTCACCTGAAAAGCTCCGCAAGCCTATCTCTTCTGAATTCAGGAAATAGCTGTTTTGTGTATCATATTATCAGCAAAGTAGTGGCAAGTAGCCCGATTTTATTTTATTTTTCAGACTCTTTTCAAATCAATTCCAAAATAAATATTTTGGAGCTTGAAATGACTTCAGCAAAGCTTGACATGGTAATAATAGCTCACACTTGTGCTAGTTGTTCCCTAACCGGGCCCTAAGCCATATTATTTGCATTTTTTCTTTGCTCACAACTATCCTTCTCATGTTCTTGTCAAAGCTATTGCACTTGCTGTTGCAAAGAAAGGAGGCTATCTGTATTCCCAACATTCTGGGACTGAACAAAGGAGCAAACATTTCTGCACAAAGCTTCTTTGAGTTATTTAATTTACTTTCTAACAAAAGGAAAGATGACATTGAGCACTCAAAAAAGAACAAAAATATTTCTTAAAACATGAAATACAAATGATAATTCAATCATTAGGAGAAATTTAACATATTCAGGAAGATTGCATCATGCCTTTTTCACTACAGATTGTGAACTAATGACTTGTAGTGGGGTACAAGATTTACATTTTATTTTGGTAGTAGTTTTTGTTCGCAGGCTGATGAAAAGCCTACTTAAAAATCTAGATGGCCACCTCTCTTATTCCTTTCATATTATTAATTATAATTAGAGAAATCCTTTGTCTCAGGAACAAATAACAAATTTTCAGTAGGAATTAAACAGAATAAAACTGCTACTCCCTCTCTACTAAACACTTGTATCTTCCCTTTATTTACATGCATATTTTAATAATCCATAACTTCCTTTTAATAAAGATTATATCATATTGAAAGAGAGAAAGTTAAAACCATGAGAGACAACTAACAAAAGCCATGAGTGTCTGGCTTTTGCTATCTTTCAAAGACAAATTTTTATAAATGTATTCTGATGTGATGTCATTTAATGAAAAAAAAAAAAAAAGTAGCTGCAGCTTTTAGTCAACTGGAAGCCAGAGGATGGATAGTTTGTTTTTATGAGAGAAATAAAGGGACCAAATATATCACACAATGGCATATTCAAATAGATAAGCTTGGATGTGGCATCCACTTTTGTAGTTATGTGCAAATGAATAATAGAGTTACAAGGTAAAAAGCTGAAATATTTTACTAATATTTTTGTGTTGATCACATAAAGGTTCATAGCAACCTTTGGAGAGTCTCTTTTACCACATCACTTAACAGAATTAATAGGAAGCAATATTAATGTCTACATTTAAAAAAATTACCTCTCAACAGAATCTCAACTTCAGTGGTCAGAAATTACACAGAATGCATTTCTCACACATAGACTGAATTATCTGAAAAATTTCTCTCCTGACAGATACTACTACATGAAATAGGTGACTCATGACCTTCACTGGTGTTGAGTCTGTCCTTTCATAGAAACATGAGAGAAGAAAATCTGGAGAGTAGGGAATTGTATTATTTTATATTTCAACATCTACAATCTAATTTGAGACACATGATATGGTTTCAAAACACTTTTCTACACATAAATTCTTGTTTGGTGGAGAGAGTTTGTCAATAAAAATAATACAGGTCCCACCTGTTGCAGACTGAATTAACAGAGCCCTTAATGCCCTTGCTAGCATCTTTTTTTTTTAAAATTAGGTAGAATTAGAGACAGACTTCCTTGCAATAGACAATTCTCTGTAACATTTAGATGTACATTGATGTGTCCTTATATAGAATTGCAGGAAAGACAAGAAGAAGTGATCAATCCTTGCTCATACTACAGGTGTGTCTTCTTTGTACTCCTGATTGTGCCACTAATGCACCATAACACGCTTCAACTGTAAAATTTCTAAGAAATGCTTCTGATCTTTTAGTCCAAAATTATTCTGTCTGATGTTTTTTTTGAGGTGTGACTACTATAGACCAGCAAAACCATAACTCTGACAAGTGTCCTGAGCTTTGCAAGTTGACTGCTCACCTTGCATAGCACGTATTTAACTAATGTACACTGTGAGTCAGCAGTAAACATTGTTAATAGGTTTGCAGTGGGTGACCAGGGCATGAGAATTTTCTTTACCAGGAGGATTTAGAGGCTCAAGTTCAGGTCAGGTGTAGCTGACTGCATGGGCCTAAATCAAGGGAAGGTGTCAGTTTGAGAATGTGGCTGGAAAACTGGGTATCAAGGCAAATGAAATGCAGGAGGGGATGGTATTTGTAAGCTTCCTCATCCTCTGTGTTTTGGGATGTCAGATCCTCTATAAATCTTGAGAAATATGCTCCTCTTTCTGCTCTTCCATGCAAACTAATAACCTGGGAGTTCTTGAATCCCCCATGTCCCACCTAGAATGAGTTATTGGCATTTCTGGTAGTAATAGCAACTTAATTTTTGCAGCTGTGAGTCCCACAGGTGAAACACTTAATTACCTGAAATATATATAGAAATTTTAATTGTAAAATTATAGGTAGAAATCCTGTAAATATTTCAATTGTTTCAAATATAAGGACTAGGGCAGTAATACCAAATGTCAGTAGCATGTTAGTGTAAACACAGCAGTTTCTCCAGTGACCTAATAAGTTACACATTTTAAATGAGTGCTCTTCATGCTTATGGTTAGTACTGATCCAGAAAGCATAGAATAAGTGTTTTAAATAATCTCCCTACTGAAAATCAATAATTTGTTCAGTTATTATGAGCACAGTATGTGACATAAAAATAGAATAACATTTGCATTAAATTTTCTACAAGGACTCTTTAGGGAGTCACAAACAGCACAGAACTGTTTTCTCCCCTACATCTTTGGTGAACAACATGAAAGCTGTAAGTATTTCAAAACCAAGTCCATTTGCTAGTTGCATGTTTTATATTTATTTTTATTACAGTGGTGTAGGAAACAGTGGTGGGCTAGCCAATAAGTGCAGGATGTGGAAATAAGCAAGTAGAAGCTCTGTAGCTGGAATTATGAAACTGTAATTTTTACTTTCTTTTTCAATCTTTAGGATTAAATTTTGATCCTATTTAATGTTCTACAAAAGGTGCTACATAGGATTATTGTAATTTTTTAAAAAGTCCTTTTAGGGCTTACATTTCAGCACATAGAGGAGAGGCCATCCCTGAAAGAGCAGCTTTCTCTTTATTTTAGTTTTTGGACTGCATTTAACCCCTTCAAATGCTGGTTGACATTTTGAATAAAACCATGAACTTCATATAGATTGATTTTGCTCAGAAGGAACTAATTTATAAGATTGGATTAATTTTGATTCAGAATTTTTGTTATCAAAACAGTTGTTGATAGCAAAACACATTATTTCTTTTATCAAACTACAGAGATGGCTTCAATTATTTTTTGATAACTTCTGAAAGAGCATGTATTTTTACAGGACCATATTGCAAAAATGCAAAAATGCTTCTGTGCCTACACTGCATCCTTTCTACACTCCACTGTTAAAAAGAGGCTGAACTTCTTCTACAAGCCTGGCTACGGGGAGCTCTCAACTTCTGATTGAAAAAACATATCACTGTATTCCCAAGGCACTGTCTTGTAGTTAACAAATAGAGGCTTTCAGCAGTGGTTCCATACAGAAACCTTTTGCTGTGTCAAAGGAAGTTGTTTCAATTTGGGGAATAAATTTATTCCCAGATTAACTTGAGTAACATGAATGCAGAAGTGAATTTTGCAAAATATGTTGTACACACTTAGCTGCTTCATAGCCTTTTCCCATTATCTAATGTATAATTAATAATTTTAAAAAGTTAGTGAATTGTTATTTTTTAAAGTGTCTTTTCACCCTGATTATCCAATGTCTTTGGTTAGTCATGCACAGGCTGCTCACAAATTTTAACCAACCAAGCAATGGAATTATTTTTCATTTTGCAGATATGCAAATGAATTTAGAACAGAAGAAAAGCTAGATCTCACTGTGAAATATCCTTTTCATTGAGAAGGAAAAACCAAACAAATACACAAAAATAAGACATGCAAAAAACCAGTACCAACCCACACAAAATAAAAAAAAAAAATCAAAAGCAAAGAAAGGGTGAAAAATAATTTTACCTCAGTACTTCACATAAAGGATTATATGAGTAGAATACAAATATCAATTAGTGTTTATTGGTTTCTTTTCCCATTCTCTGAAAGGAAATGTTCACTTTGACAAAATCACTGGTGTTTCTTCCAATATGGCAAGATGTTTTTATGTGCAGTTTCGGTATACTTGAGGAACTTCAGGTAACAGCCTGAGGTTTCAATCTCACTGCAGAATTTGTCCTTTACATCAGTCTTCTCTAAGAACTGTTATAAAGAACAACATCTCTAATGGCTCTTGCTCTAGCTATGAGGAAGAACCATATAACCTTTTCATATTTTTTCACTTTTTCCTACAGCAGTACATATTTCAGAAAGTTTCAGAAGTGACTAGTGATTTGGGAAACCTAATTTCTTTGAAAAACTCCATACAGGCATTTGAGGAAACAAGGAGCACTGAGTCTTAGTTCTTGTAAAACAGATTATATTGAAGGAGTTTTTATTTGAGTGTTAAGCTAAGTTCACACTTTGCTGATTAGTAGCTCCTTCATGAAAACTGCACAAGACTCCACCTTCTCACGAAGATGGTAAGAAAGAGAGGCTTAATAATGTCTCGTCCGGAATCAGCTCAGTATTTTACTAACCAGTGTGCCCAGAACCAAAGAAAATCAAATACAGACATGTAGAATGTATCAGGGATGAAATAAAAACCCTTAGCTCTGTAGTTCCTGGCTTTTGTTGGATTATTTTTACACAGATTTTGTATTTAGGGAGGATTATGGCACACAAGATCACACAGTCTTTTTAGACTCCCTAAAATACTTCTAAGTTCAATATAATTAGTTAAATATGGAGAGAAAACCCAATCTGTCTTATGATTTATGGAGTTTAAAATGAAAAAAGTTTGAACATTTAAATGTATTTTTTTAGCATTAACTGAAAAAAACTCTTGTTCAAAGATCAGCTCTGCCACAGTCCCAATTATTCTCAATTTCCTCCATGGTGATCACAGGAGACACTTTAGAGATATTATGATTTTGGTTGAAGTGCACAAGACAGTGGTATTTAATTTCCATGAGATCCTAATATAACTGTTATGATTCCTCCATCAAATGCATTATCATACATTCTATGGTTGTCATGGTGTATTGCACCAATAAATACTACCAAGGAAATTCTTCATGCACAGTTCATTGACATAATAGGCCATAATGGTTTTGTTTTTAGTGCTGCTATGGTCTGCTGTATCAATGCCTGCTGAGGGAGACTTTAAAGCACTCATCCAAGCACACAGGGTAACTATACATAATAAAAATCTTTATGAAGTTTTTGGAAATAAGCAATTATTCTGCACTGCACTGTTCATTTTATTTATAAGTGTCAAAATCATTAGCATACACAAGGGACAGATGTGGTATTCAAATTTTCCCTTAAAGATTGAATTAACTTAACTTTCACAGGTTTCAAGAACCTTCAAGAAAGTTAAGGAGTTTTATGTTTTCTTTCATTTTTCATAATGTCAAAGTGCAAAAACACAAAGGAAAAACTTTACTGTCACTCAATGATCTCAGGCTTCTTTATCTTGATCTTGATATCAACCCTATCTTTGTAAGAAAAGTTACCACTGCCTTATCTTCCTATCTGAAAGCTATGCCTGTACTTTGAAACTCTTGTCTAAATATTCTCTCTATGAAATTAATAAACAGTAGTACCTTAAAAAAACAATGTGAAGGAACATCCATAAACTATGAACCTAAAATGAGTGTGAGCAATGACCCACTGAAGAATTTAGCCTAGCTTCCTAGCAAATACCTGCCACAGGAAATATATTTCAATACATATGGAGAATATAAAGATACAATGTTTTTAGAATTTCAGGTATCTAGATGAAAAGGGATTAGATTAGGAAAACGGAAAGGATATTTCATACTATATAGGTTGTAGTATTGAATAACTACCACTTTCTTGCATGAGTACTAAGATACTCAACAGGAAGTTCAAGAAACCATGCCGATGAAATTGACATACTAACTTTTCTTGAGGTCTGTGAGGAAAGTTTGACTACACTCTAGAGATGTACTATGGTACATTCTAGATAATCAGAAAACTCTTCTTTTGTCCTCTTTTTTCGTTTTTTTTTTAAAGGTTGTGGTGTTTCAACCTTGGCTAGTATCCAGATGCCATCAAATCACTTCCCCTCTATCAACATGACAGAGGAAGAAAATATGATGAAGAGCTCATGGATGTAGATAAGAACAGGAAGACTACTCAGGATTTACTGTCACAGCAAAAAACAGGAGCAACTCAGGGAAATTAATGTTTTTACTTCCAATTAATCAAAGGAGGATAATAAGAAAAAGTAATGAGTCTAAAAACATTTCCTCCCTGCCATATCTCTCTTTCCGGATCATCTTCAGGCATGACCCTTCTTCTCACTCTGGACTATGCAGAATGGAGAATGGGGTTTGTGATCTGTCCATGTGTTTGTTTGTCCTGCTCTTTCCTCCTTATGCTCTTCCCCTGCTCCAGCTTGGGGTCCCTCCCACAGGATACAGTTTTCATTAACTTCTTTTCCTTCTGTGTTAAGGGCCTCGATCAAGTGGATGAAGGGAAGACAGTGGATGTAGTTTTACTGGATTTTTGTAAGGCTTTTAAAATGGTCCCTCACAGCATTCCTCCACACAAATCACCTAGCTGTGGGATGAGCAGGCTCATGATATGCTGTCTGAAGAGCAGAGCTGAAAGGGCTGTAGAAACTGGGGCTACATCTGTCTGGTGACTGATCATCAGTGGTGTTCCTCTGGGTTCAATTCTAGGGCCTGTTCTGTTCAATGTATTTACCAACAGTCTGGATGAAGAAGTTGAGTGCACCACTGGAAGGTTTGCTGATGATACCAAACGGGAGCTGCTCTTGATCCTCCGTGAGAGCAGCATCTTTCAGAAGGCTCTACAGTGGCCTATAGATAATGAGATTACATTTAACAAGATGAAGTGCCAGATTCTGCACATAGGATGGAGTAATGCTGAGCACATGTTCAAGGGAGAGGAGTGGCTGGAGAGCAGCCTACAGAAAAGGGTCTGGAGGCGCTGGTCAACAGTACACTCAGTATGAGTGAGCCCTGTCTGCCAAGAGGGAAAACCAGACACAGCATCACCAGACTGTCAAAAGAGTTGATTTTCTTGCTGTGCTCAGCATTGGTGCAGCCTCTGCATAAATACTGTGCGCAACTCTAGGACCCACAATTAAAAAGGGATGTGAAGGTCACTGAGTAAAACTTCAGTCTCTTATTGAAGTCCTCTTTAGGGAAACATGGATTTCCGCTGTTCCAATGTTCAGTCCAAACCAAGAAACCAAGAAAGAAAGCCAAGCCAAAGAAACCAAGAAACCTAGCCAAAGCCATATGGGTGTACTATAGCAAGTAAATATACCATATATTGCTGCAATAATACCCATAGAAAAAATCCATCATGAAGGCAAGCCTTTTGAAAATATTCTTTTCTTAAATATTTTCCCATAATGACAGCATTCTAAACAAGACCTGTGGATCAATAACCAGACCAGCAGGGAGCAGTGATAGCTGTGTACTTAAGTCAATATTCCAGCTTCTGTGAAAGATTATCTTCAGACAAAATGACAATTATTGTTATTATTTTAGATCCAGCAGTCAGTGCTTAAATGCACAGCAGACACTGAGTAATTCAGAGCCTAGAATAAAATTGTAGCAAGTCAAACTAAATATTCTATTTTTAACAGAAATACAGTTTGGGGAACACCTTTTGCTGACAAATTATTATCAATGGAAGTAAAAATAATTTTTAAATATTCAATATAAAATAAATTGGATAGTTGTATGCTATCAATCATGACATAATTACAGGTTATATATAGTATATTGCTTGCAACAATGTGATTATATTTTAATAACACACTTTAATATAATCTATATATAAATCTCTGCACATCCAAGATAAAATTTCATTGGAAATCTCAGCTGATAGCAAAAGCAGTGTTTTTGTTAGAGGTGTATAAAACATTAGTCACTGATGAGATTAAAACTCTGAATATCAATAACAACTACTAACTAAAATATTCCCTCTATTTATCCATAGTAATTTTCCCCCATAAGCAAACAACTCTTAAGTAAGTTGAACCAAAGAAACAAACAAAAAGACTCAGCAAAAGACTAACCACATAAATCCTGTAGACAGCACACTGAGGTGAAGCAGAAGTTGATCAGAGTTTATTGGCTAAGCTCTGGAAAGTGAAATGCAAAGGCATCATCAGGAAACTCCTATAACTGAGAAGTAGGATTCTTTTGTTGAAGCTGAGCTCTATGCTGATATGTTTACCTGCTGCATCTTCCAAATTAGTTAAAAGCTTTTTTTGGATATGTTGACAGATTAGAGTACCAACAGTAGCATAAATGATCCAGAGAACTTCTTATTTCTTGTCTTGTTCTGCCTGAAAATTATTTCAGTCTCTTTTTAATCCTTTTGCATAGATCTGTTGTACTTCTAACTTGCTTGAGTCGGAAGTAAACTGATCTACACATAGATAACATGGAGACAATGCAGAAGTCTACACATCACTACTATTTGTATATTTTCAGTCTTTGTGCTGAGGAAACAGGCAGCTGTTTATACAGTATTTCTCAGCCTCCTCATGTAGGCTGAGGATGAGCAGCTGCTGTATCTCAGTCTCTTCAAATGAGAACCTTACTATGAACCTTATCTACTCTCTGAAAATTCAAGGCTGTCGGGAATAGCAGCAAGACCTCTCTAGCAAATGATCTAAAGCTGAGCACACACTACTCAATGACACGTGCCAACACACCCTCCAACAAGAGGTTTCTTACCTCATCAAGTGTTTTGTCAGTAAATCACATTTAGTTGCTTTCACTCAGATCATGCTCTGATTCCTCTAATGAGGATGCATTGAAGCTCTGGAATCTAACTCGAATGAAAACTTGAACAAAGACTCTGAAAAAGCTCAAGAAGGCTGTAATGCCCAGTCTTCTATGACGTGTCTTGAAGTTGCACACGGATACTTATTGGAGAGATAGTTGTTATTTACTTGACAGCATTTTTGTTTCTTTTGCCCAGCAATATTCATTAGCCTAACTACAATTTCATTAAGATAGCTTTTCATGTGAAAAAAAGATGAAATGAGAAGTTGAGCCATGAGCAATCATTATTTAGAGATTAAAATTATTTGGAGGGTTACTTTCTGGTCTTTCTTTCAAAATCAAGTAAAAGATACAATTTTTATGAATCTATATTTTAGGTTGGAACTAGGGTAGCATGCCAGAAAGAATCTGGAAAAGATGAATTTTACAACCCTGATCTTTGACTGTTTGAAAGGGCTGTGAAAGACACACAGAAGACATATATACTTATCTGGTTTAACTTCTCCCTTCTGTTACTCTCGCCAACGTCTGAACACAGAGCTGGTGGCAAATCTGCCTTGGATACATTGCTCTGTACCTCAGAAAACTAAAAGTCTTAATTTTGTTTCAGCATGGAATTAAGCTTTTACATTTTTTTAACTTTTTTTTTCCCTTGTCTCTAAACATGAAAAATTAGATTGAAATATCCTGCATCATACGTGTAAGTTGTTATTAGCAGAATTAGTGGTTATGAAACAGAGTTCTCGGAGATCCCTCTGGAGGTAAGTAATGGATGTCTGGGAAACAACCACCTTGGATACTTGATCCCATTTCTTTGTCAGGTCCTATCACAAAGAGAAAAGTGATACGAAGGAACAGAATCTCATCTGGTGTCAAGTTTGCTATTTCCTTGTGCTCAAAGTGGACTCTGAAACAATAACTGATAAAGAGAGATGAACCAGTTTGATCATCTCACCAAGCTCTAAGGAAGAAATCTGTCAGTGGGCTACAATATGTGTTCCTATTATGAAATTAGGACCCTGATTTTCATTTCCTTTCCTGCTTCCAGAGGAAGATGGATGACCAATATCCAGAGGAAGTTCCCATCACATCAGTGTCTTTTATTGTCCAAATCTCTGAAAAAAGTTACCTGGGAATCTTAGCTTCTGAGAAAGAACTACCCAATGGTCCTGTTTATTTATATTAACATGAAATTACCCTCTTACACGAATCTAACTATCGTTTTAGAGCAATAGGTTCTAAACAACTAAGAACATGTCCCATTCAGTTACTTGCATGCTTGGACATACATAAGCACCCTCACGCAGAAACACTTTTTCTACTGCTTCTAAAGTGATAAGATTTTTTTTTTTAACATGCTTAAAAATAATTTTTGCAATGATAGGTACATTATAGTTACAGAAAAAATGCTGATGCCTCTTCCTTGCTTTCTTCTCCTCCCAATTAGTTTTTTACATGACAACACAACTAAACTCATTGGTGTTGATATTTTTAATAACTATCTTCAAAAGCAAAGATGGGATTAATCTAAGTGCGAATCTTTAAAATCCAAGTTCTTACAAAGAGGCCACCAGTATTTAATACTATTAGGTGAGGTAACACCAAACATGTAACTTTATTTCTAGGAAATCATCAATAGACACTGTAAAGATAATTGATATAAGTGAAATCTAAGGCATTTTCATGTAACTAAGTCTGACCAAATTTAGAAGACTTAAGACTCAGCTGTGCTAGAGACATTGATGGATAACATTACAATTGCCTGTGGGTTTTGGGTCTATCAAGGTAACAGGTTTCAAATATTATGACACAGGAGCCATGTTTATTTGTATTAAAGACACATTGCATAGCCCTTGATCTTTCGCAGAAACAATACACACAATGCTGGATCCAATTCTAGCCCAAAGGCTTCATTTAGCATCTGCATATTGATGCCATTTCCAGCAATTTTAAAGCATTTTTATAGTTAAGAATTCTTAATTTTTTATTAATTTTATTGCCTCTTTAAATATTTTGTCAATCAAATAACACAGCAAGTGATTTCTATTGTCAAAGAACATCTTCAGGACAATGAAAACATTACTGTTAAACCCATAGATAATTAAAATAGTGCAATGACACTTTCAATGAAAGGTTGACTCAAGTGTAAAACAATGTTTACACAGTAACTTGAGAATCGAAGTAGAAATATCTGGATATTATAGATATTATTAAGACCAATAATGATTTAACTGCTGCAAAACCTCTTGTTAGGTGAGAAAGGGTTGTAGTCCATATTTTGATATGGAGAAAATGATGCACTATTATTTTGCATCTCCATCTTGATATGTCAAAGCTTGTGCTTTGATCTTAGAGCTACTACAGCTGTAATTATGAAACATAGAGTAGTATTTTAAACCACTAAGAATACACTTTTTTTCAGCCTGGATTGACAGGGTGATTCTTTCTCCCTTTTTTTTATTTTGAATATTAGATCTTGGCTTTTGTAGTGAAAGATGCTTTTTGTCATATTATGTTCGGTATTTTATAGTTTCCACTATAATGTGTGGAATGAGCATTCAGCTTGAAATTCTTTGTTTAGTCTTTTGGCAGTCTCTCAGTAACAACCTGCATTTTGCGTCTTTCATTCTATTGTGATTAATAGTTTACATTTTTATTTAGAATACTTCAAGCTACAGTCATTCTCATCACAATCCCTTTCAAAATTTCCTTCTGTGTCTTCTGACACAAATATTTGTGTTTGATCGTTATTTCTTAGTGTACGCAGTGAAGATAGGTAGGTGCAGTTTCTCGGTATATTTTATTGTAAATATTTTCCTTCTTTCAGTGCCATGGAAACATAGTATACTGCACTGGACAAAATTATTGAAAATCAAAATAAAAAAGCCCTTTTCACTGATGTCTTTTAGTAATAGATCTCTCATAAGGTGCTCTAATTGATCTAATCTAGTTGTCCCACCAATTAGACCAGTCCACCCTTTGACACTGAAACCAAATAATTCTTTTAGTAGTAGTTTCTTCTTCAAAGCTAAGACTTCTTGCTGTAAAATAAAGAGTTCTGAGGAACTGAGGTACTGCACTGAAGATAAAATTGTTCTCTGTAACCAAATGTTACATGAGCACAACTCACACATGGCTCCTCTTTCACAGTTCTCTGGTGTAGCTTGCTGATACTGAAAAATTAATGGTTAATACAAATAAATTTTTTATTCTCTTAGTGAAGAAATTTTAAAATATGAGCAAAACTTGAAAAAATGTATTTGTAGAGTGACCATAACTTTAGAAAACGATTTACAGTGACTGTTAAAATTATAAACAGTAGTTTAGAGAAGTCACTAGTTGTACCAAATAATCAACAGAACAGTATCAGTGACTGTAGCTTTACAGTGCCTCTTGAAAATAATGCACTCTGAGAATATCCTTAATGGAACTTTTGATTCCCCTCTGGACTTCCATATAGAAGTCTCAGTAAAGTACAAATTTCCTTTTATTCTGTGTGCTGATATCTCTATTTCTAAGAATACACCTATGACCAAGGTTTTTTTAAAGCATTTAGAGACTTAAACATCTTAAATACCTTTTCCTAGTCAAAAAAGAGAGAAAAGTCCTTTGATGGGATTTCTGAAGAGCAGTAGAGACAGCCTTAGAAAGAGACTGACTGAGGATTTACTGAGAACCAGAAAATGGATTTGAGTTAGTACAATGTTAGGTGTTAGTTAAAGTGCCTGATATGTTCCTCCTTAAAATTACTGAGAAACCCATAGAGGGTTTTTTCATATGAGATTTCAGAATTTCTAATAGATAATGTGAAAAACAAACCTTGCTTCTCCTATGATCAAGAACTATGGATGTTTATCACTACAAATGGAAAAAGTAGTTGGATAAAGAATGTAAATTCTATGCAAAATATCCTCCGAGAGTTCTAATGTATCTCACCTAACGTCTTTTCACCAGCTCTGTTTGTCTAGCAGCCAGATTAATAATTCATTCTGTTAAAATGGCCATTTATAAATTTCCTATACAGGTAATTTTGGGACAAGCTATGTTCTGAACTGTCTTAGTGAGTCTTGTCTATTGCTCAGCAGTAAAACAAGTAATATATGTCAATATCTGAAAATTTGAATGAAGCTTTTTAAATGTTAACTTCATCTTCAGTAAGTTATTTTGGCGGATTAGCCTTGTCCAGAAACACCACCCATCCACTCAATTTGTCCCTTTCCTCACCTTACCTCACCGGGGGAGATAATAGGAATGACAGAGCCTATGGGTCAAGACAGAAAAGGGAAATCATTCACCAATTACTGTCATGGGCAAAACAGACTCTGCTTGAGGAAAATTGATTTAATTAATTTCTAATTAAAATTAGAGTTGTGTGGTGAGAAAACAAATGCAAACAAACAATGCTTCCTTCTCTCCCATTTCAAAGCTGAAATTCACTCCCAAGTACTCTCTCCTCTAGGCCTCTTCCACCTGAAGCTCCATGAACAATGCAGTGGGAAGAGGAACGGTGGTTGGGGTCATGCTGCAAGGAGTTCCTCCATGCTGCTCCTCCCTCCTCACACATTTCCTCTGCTCCAGACTGGGCTCTCCATTTAGGTAGTGTCTCACTGCTCTGGTGCAAGGTCCATGATGGGCTCCAGTTCCATATCTGCTCCACCATGGTCCTCCATCATCCTTCATGTGGGAAAATGTCTGCTCCCCCTCCTTCTTTCTCTCACTTTGCTGTCTACAAGTCTGCTTTCTCACACTTTCTTCCTCCCTTCTCACATTTTTCCAGTAGTGCCACAATTTTGACAGAGGGGCTCAGTTTGTGTCCTGCAGTGGATCTGCAAGAATCAGCCCCTTCTCACAAAAGCTAGCTCTGCAGTCTCCCCCTGCCAAAACACTGCCATTTACTCCCAACAGTTACCCAGAGAAAATACTCAGATAAGTAGCTAACAGTAATAGAATGGACTCAGAGTTGTTGTTTGTTTTTTCTTTTTTATTGTTTGTTTTGTTTGTTTGTTTGTTTGTTTGCATGTGGTTTTGATCTGTTGTTTGTTTGTTTGTTTGTTTGTAGGGTTTGGGGTGTGGGGGGATAATGTCTTTCATGAATTAGCAAGAAATAATAGGATGAAATGTTCACTCATCTGTGTTTTGCCACTGCCTGGTGTATAGTTTGTTCGATATTAATGACACAACTTTCTTTCACTGAGCTAGGGCTGTGTTGTTATTTATAAAAGTTTTATGATTTTAGGTAATAAGATAGCATTTGTTGTAAGTAATGGGAAGACTTGAGTTTTGGCTACATTATCATTTTCTTCCTCTGAATGTATTTTAACAAAGATAAGAATAATGGATATGTATTACATATATAAAAAATAATCCTATATTTGGAAAAATATAGTACTAGCAGAGAGCTAGCATGCCCAAAAGCTTACCATTTTTCTACCACTTGGTCTAAAATAAATATTTTCTTATTATAAATCCATCTGGTCTCTGTTTTATGAACTCTGTGATGGCATACATGGCATACTAATTCATTCTGCTTTATTTCTCAGCTCTATTTCTTTATAGACCTTGGCTGGATACCAGGTGCCCACCAAGCTGCTCTATCACTCGCATCCTCAGCTGGGCAGGGGAGAGAAAAATAAGATGGAGAACAACACGTAGGTTGAGATAAGGCAGCTTACTAAAGCAAAAGTGAAAGTTTGTAAGCAGTCAAAGAGAAAAAAAAGAATTTTTTATCTCTACTTCCCATCAGCAAGCAATGTCTGGCCACTTCCACAGAAGCTTGGATGTAGCACATGTATACTTGCACATATTTTCTCCAGAAGGGAAACGCTGTAAATAAAGAATCCCACCCCTTTATTTTAGCTTTTATATCTGGTATGGAATATCTCTTTGGTTAATACGGGTTAACTCTCCCAGACCTGTCCCATCCCAAGATCTTTCCCACCCCCAGCCTAATACTGGAGAGACAGCACTGAGGCTGTCCCAGTGCTTCTCAGCAGGAGCCAAAATATTGGTGTATTATAGCACCCTTCTGGCTACCAATGCAGAGCACAGCACTGCAAGGGCTGCTGTGGGAAAATGAGCTCATCTCAGCCAGACCTAATGCAACAGGATATAGGTTGCAAAAAACCTCTTGCTGGACTCCTCTCTCAGCATGACACTGAACTTGAGGATGAACTAACTGTAGCTACTCTGTGCTGCCCAATGCAAGCACAGCTCACTGATGAGCATCCATCTCTGGCACAGATCTGCTGTCAGAGCTAGTTAAAGCATTCTAGCAATCCACTATGTTGTAATTTTCACATAACAATAGAAAACAGATGTTTTGAATAGATAATGAAATTTCAATTCTGCAGTAAATAAGTGCAGCATTTTCAACTTCATTTAAGTGAGATGCTGTGAATGCTTTTATCTCATCTAATATGTATATCTAAAAGTTAGAAAAAAAACCTTTTTTGCTGACAATATTACCTGAAAGTATTCCTTGTTCCTGCAGACCCACTGTTTTTTTCTGCCCTAATCTGTACTTCAATCTTTATCACTATATTTTACAGAAACTTCAAAGTAGTTGTATGGAAAAACTGTTCAAGTCAACAAATTGCCAAATACATACTTCAGAAATCACAGATAAAGTGTGTAATTTTCAGCTCATTGTTTTAGTTCCCACTTGATAGTCAAAAGAAAGAAATAATATCCCTGCAAAGTGATTTATCTCATCTTGAGCTGTCTATTTTGTCTCACTGGTTTAAAGGGAACCAGCTTTCACTAAAAAAAGTAACTTTTAGACAACTGAGTCTGGATGAGATGAACTAGATGATAGATGTAGCTTTAAGAATTGAAAATTAATCTGAGTTTTGCTGTAGAAACAGTTGGTACACTGCTTACTCATCCTTAATTCATTCTGAAATTGACTTCTAAGATCTATTAAAAATCCCACAATAATTGAAACATTTGGATGTTGGAAAACCATATTTGCATGGGTCATAAATTACTGTAAGTTCCTAAGCCTTCTATGGCTGCCACTGTTCGTAGTTTCTTTTTTAATGCGGAGAGTTTTTTCTGCCATTATCTGATAACAAGTATATAGGCTGTGCATGAATCAGAGGATATCTGCTCTCTAACTTTCTTTTATTAGTCTTTCCCTAAGTGCTGAAGCCTCCAGTTCAGCTGTTTTTATGATGCTCTATTTCTTACAAGGCCAGAATTCTGTAAAGAAAGGAGGAGATAGTTCTGTTTTCTTGGGAATTTGCATGTGAACACCAGCTACAAGACAAGTAAATGCACATTCACCATGAGCACAGTTCATGGAGTGATGAGGACACAGCCTCAGAGGGAATGATTGTTTCACAACAAGGAGCTCATGCATTTGAAATTGCTCAGCACCTGGGCTTGAAATGAGTCCATGCTCCTGTTGCTTAATGCTGTCGCACAGTAGTTTTGGCACCAAGACTGACAGCTTGAAAGGTTATTCACAAAATCATATAGCATGTTAACTTCTGGTAATGTATTTTTTTCCCCTTTCCTGGCAAGATTGCAAGAAAGAAAAATTGGCTATGTCTTTATAGATGCGCATCTGGCTAAATGGCAAAACCTGGCAATCAGTTTTATCATTATTAACCTATAGTTTTGGGATTTCACTTTACTTAGTCAACATTAAACTTTGAATCTCACTTTTGCCTTAAGAAAATAATTTCTTTCCCACCTAAGTGA
>VRYO01002772.1:34742393-34795670 GCA_009812075.1 Sialia sialis
GCCGGGGCCTGTGGCATGGGGAGGGCTGCATTTAAAGGCTTTGCTGGTCTGTGAGATCTGTTTGCAAATTGAGCACCTGACACTAAACCCCACGATTGCACAATTCTGTTACTAACTCGTTACTTGGTTGCACATGGATCCTCGCTTCCATAAAAAAAAAAAAAAAGTGGCTTATCACCCAGTGTGGCTTATTTATGGACAAATTCCACGGTCTTCCCAGCTACCCGGAAGTGCGGCTTATAACCAGATGCGGCTTATGAGTGTGAAATTACTGTACTTCTTTGCTGTAAATGATTTGTGTTGGATACATAGGGAAATTATAATTAACTGGGCCCTGATATATTGTTCTGCCCTTAACTTCAAGCCTTCCTTGACTATTTGATACTGCAAAAGAACAGGGAATAGTTTTAGGGTGGTAGGGCCAATCAGATGTGTGGAGTGTCAGCAAAAAGAGAGTCCTGGCACAATGTCTGATCATGAACACTTTCTTGGAACTGTCCAACTACTACAATTGCCATCTTCTTCCACTTCATTGTAGACAGCCACCATTGATTCCTGTCAGAAGCAGGATACTGGAAAAAGTAGGCAATTAGTTTCACTGGTAAGGAATTTTAAAAAAATAAATAGAAAATAGTAGCATCACAGAAGCACAGAACAATGTGGGCTAGGTGGTACTTCCGTCAGTTTCTAGTTCATCATCAAACCTACTTTAGCTATGAGGTCAGACCAGGTTACTCAAGTTTTTATCCAGCTGCTTCTTTCCAGGCCCTTTGGGAAACTGTCTCACCCCGTTCCTGTCTTCATAGTAAAAGCTTTTCTCCATAGAACCAGTATGTCATATTCAACTTATGTCTTCTACTCAATTTATGTCCACTGTCTTTTGTCCTCCCACACTGCATCACCATGAAGAACCTGGCTCTACCTTCTTGCTAAAGAAGCTGAACTTGTCCGTGACTGGGGTAAGGGGAGATTGCAGCAACAAGCTGCCATCAGTTCTTCCTTCTAGAGGCAGGAGCTTGCAATTGTTCTTGTAGATTTTCATAAGGTTGGTCCATTTCCTTTAGCCTGTGCCTAGTTTCCCTCTGCAGCAGCACTACCCCTGAGCATGTGACAATTTGGTGATATCTGCTAACTCTATGAGAGCTCACTCTTTCATCTCCTGCAGACCACAGATGAAGATGTTGACAGGACAGATTGGAGCTTAGACTCACATAGAACTTTTTTTCTCACCAGCCTTCTGGTGGAATATAACAAACCCAGAGAGGAGAGACTGCAGCATAGACCAAAGATGCCAATTCAACAGGTTTGACATGACTTGATGATCAAATATTTGAGAAACCTTCAAAAGGGAAAAATTAGACTGTGTGTTTGTTCTATGGCATCGTACTGTAATGCATTTAAAACACTTGCAGCTACTTCTGCTGCAAGTAAGAAACAGTCATCAAATTAGGGCACCTTTCACAACTTCTGTGTTGGTGTATTCGCTGCTGCCCATAAACAAATATGGAATATATATTTCCCTTAGAGATATAGATAGCCTTATTTTTCCTTTTTTGGAGGGTTTTGAAAACAACAAAAAAAACCATGAAAAAAAGATTAACAAAATCAATATTGCTCTTTATTTAAAGGGCACTTCCTAAGCACCTGGAATGTCTAATATACAAGATGCTGGATTTTATTTGGCTAAGCATAGAACTGTGTGTAGCACTATAGTGCTGGGTTTGACTATATAATGTGATTTTTTAAAAACTAGGATTGTTAAGTTAGTGAAATAAATGCCAAAAGTTATACATTCATGAAAGACAAAATATATATGGTTAAAAATCACAAAAAATAGATGCTGCAATTGAACTATTCATTGATATTTATTTATATATTTCTTATTAACTTCTTACAGGCCAGAAAAGTATCTCAGAAATTTTCAGTATTTTTCAATTACTAAAATATTTTCATTCAAGAAATGATAGATTTAAAATTACTGTACTTTGTGAAAGTACAAATTGTTTTATCAGACTGTAAGCCGAACATATTGCAATTATCTTATCTCAAATTATGGTTAAAAGGGTAGCAAAAGAATGTTAATGAGATATAAGTCCTTGATATTTCACTTGGTGGTTATTTTAGTGGGGGCAGTCCTGTTTTTTGGAGGGCCTGTACAGGATGAACAGTGCCTCACAGATTCTTGGTAGTTATCTAGGCTTTCGTCTTTCAGTTTTGAGGTCAGAGCATTAACACATTTGTATTATAAAAAGAAAGAAAACTTGTTTGGAATCCCAATATATATTTCATCTGGTTTAAAGCCTTAATCCTGGATTCTGAGTGCTGTGTGGTTTTAAGAGTATTAGTACAGATTTGTACAAAATGGCTTGATACTGCATGCGTAAGCACTTTCTACCAACAACAGAAAGTTAAATAAAAAAATAAATAAACCTAGATCAGGGTTAACAGGGTCTAACTGCTGAAGCTCTGGGAAGACCAGATGGCTGTGTGAAACAACTTTATTGCTTTCTTACTATTGTTCTGGATACAGCTTTTCAATCAAAGATCTTTTATGTCTATTTTTAATAAAAAGAATACATAAAGAATCAATGTCAAAATCTAGTTTGAAAGCTTTTTAGAGATTTTTTGTTTTTTTCTTTTGTTTAGTTTTGCTTTGCTTTTTGCTT
The DNA here is from genome assembly GCA_009812075.1 of Sialia sialis. NCBI lineage: Eukaryota > Metazoa > Chordata > Aves > Passeriformes > Turdidae > Sialia > Sialia sialis. The sequence continues at coordinate 34,745,060 of VRYO01002772.1, forward strand.
TGTTTTGTTTTGCTTTGCTTTGCTTTTTGCTTTGTTTTGCCTTGTTTTGTTTCGTGGTTTTCTGCTTTTTTTTTTTGGGGGGGGGTGTGCAGTTTGTTTGCTGTTTGATTTCCCTTTTAACATTTCATAATAATTGATTCACCCTGGACACTAGATAATCTTCTACTTTTGTCCTCAGACCCCACTACATACCTGTTTCAGGGAAGATGGGAATGGTTGAAACAGCAACAGGCCAAAATTCAGATATTCTATTTTGTGTAATAAAACCTACATAATGGTATTTTTATACTTAGTTTTGAGCCAAATCATCCAGAAAACAATTTTTAAAAATTTTGCATGACCAGAAATTCTGAAGAAGAACAAAAGACATTTCCCCTTCTTCTGTCTGTCCCCACCAAGTAAAATAAATAAGCTTGGACCTGCACCTGTTCAGCAATATTAAATTCTTCGGAGGATCAAAAGGCTGAGGAATGAGTTGGCTCAGGAGTTGGGACATCTTAGAATCTTTGGCCAAAGCCAATCTTCCCGGTGGGGCTTCCTATGGTCACATGCCATTGATCTGCAGCAGCTGCTGCACAGGAATTAACATTCTTGTCAGGTTGACTGCTGCTGTTAGCCATGTGAAATTGCCACAATCATCCAGTTCAACATCTCCATGCCAAAAAACCTGGAAAGACCGAGAGCATGGACTTGAGTATAAAACTCTTAACACTGCTAAGCTCTGGCCACAGAGCCAAATGATGACCCCTGTTTAGAGATGGAGCTCAGCAATTGGGATCAGAATCTGAAAACCTTCCCAGCAGACTGTCCTGGCACCATGGATAATTAGAGTTCATACACAGGGGGAAAACTCATCATACCTAAAATACTATTTAAAGCCTTGAATTGTCAGTCACTAACAGCAGATTAGAATTCTGTCAGATTTTTGTCAGAGTCCTGTATTTGGTCTCACTGAAATTCCTTGATTTCAAAGACCTTTAGAGAAATATTTATGTGCAATCAAGAGATGTTTCCTGGTAAAGCTTAATTTTACTGGGAAAAAATCTGAATAGATTAAATTTGTTCTTTATTCAAGTTATATATTATAGCAAAAAGGTGACTTTCATCAGTATATTTTTTGGTTTCAGTGTCCTTCAGTTTTCATATTTCACCTAACTTCATAGGGTATTTGATGCTCCCAAATCTGAGTTTGGCATTTGTAAATCTTAGGAAAATATTGAGCTGAAGCTAACTATAGTCTCTCAGGATGATGGGATTATGACCCATTTCAAGACCACATAGCTCAATATTGTTAAAAATTAAAATTAAACAAAGAAATATTACCTGTTATGAAATATTGAAACTGGAATCAGGAATTGAAATAGCAACATAATGATGTCACTATTTCAACCTGTTGTTGAGATCTTAAGCATTCTGCATTTTTTTGTGTTTCAATTTGAGGAGAACTTTAGGAGACTGAAAATTTCAGAAAGAAACAAAAATGATCAAATATATGGGGGGGGGGGGAACCTCCTTAATTTGCAAAATATATGGGAGGGAGGTGTAATAAGCATATATATAATCTTGGGTCTTATGGGAAAGATAAAAAAGGGATTATCTTCCCACCAGTATAAGAACAAAGGGGTAAAAAACCACAAGCTGAGTCTAAAACAGGCATTTGAGTAAGAACTCACATCTAGAGGATTCTGTGAGTGCTCAAAGTTGATGTGGCAATTGATGAAACAGTTTTGAAAGCACAATCTGTGGAAGGTTTTGAGACGGGAAAGCAGGATGACTGCCAGAGTGCCATAGCCATGGGATTGAAACTGGGTCCAACCCTCCAGCCCTGAGCAGGGCAGCTGGGGGCACTGGAGCAGCACCACCCCAGGCTCTGCCATGGGGATTGGCACAGGCCAAAACTGGGACAGGACTAGGATCCCATGGCCAGGCAGGGTAGGATGCTGGGACCTGGAGACCAGTCCTATTGGTGCATTGCTGGAGTAGGGCATCTGGAAGATAGAAAATAAAAATTCTGAAGACATTTTAAGATGTGGATGCCTGAGACATGCACTCTACATATCCAGTCTCAAAGGTGCCTGCACCCAGTGCTCAACATCTCTTGCATATCCACTGTGCAGTCACTTGGCCTTTTTTGCTTAAACAGTGACAAATCCACAACTTGAGCTGGATCAGGTGAGACAATGCCCATGAAGATATACTAGATATACTATTAAATATAGGTCTCCTGCAGGCCTTAATTTCTGAATTTCAACCTAAAAGTGTTAAGAACCCATACCATTGTGTTACTTGAACAAATGCTGACAAGGTCAAATCCCTCCTGAAAAGAGATTAAGAGTGTGATTTGGGATTATTTTTACTACTATTTTTCATTTAAGAAACACATTTGAAAAAGCAGATCTTTCTGTATGACACCTTGGAGGGAAAAAATATTGTACCCATTAAATTAATTTCTTTTCATTGTGAGAAAGACAATGGCATCTTGAACAAACTGAAGATTTAGAAATAAACCTCTTTATTTACTTTTAGGCACAGAACCACAATTTTTCATAGTGCCATGATAATCCAAGCACTATGAAATAAGATTTATCTTTGTGAAATCCTCTAGTACGCTGACCTAAACATTCATAATGCAAAAATAATTCTTTATTTTGAGTCTAGTCTCTATTTAGCTTAGGAAGCAAGAGAGAATTTAACAGATCTGTAATCACTCAGTAAGAGCACATGCAGGTTTCACAAGTTCCCCTTCTTAGTACTGAGGGCTGCTACTGAAAAAACAATGTAATTTTCAGATGTAAAATCTGATAACATCATAATTCTTTCATAGTTCCCTTAAGAACAAACTGTTAAAACCACTGTGAGTCTGTAAATGTTACAGTTTCTGACCATTTTGTATTGTTTTTATCTGTGGACTGCATAATCTATACAGTCTTTACTTACAGTCACCCATTTTCCCACATCTTTAGTTTTTAAAAAACATGTCTTTCATTAATACTTTCAATAAAAGTTCCCAGATAATCTGTCTCAGGAGTTCAATTTTATTTTATGAATGGTGAACAAGATCGACATATAGGGCATAAACAATGGTGTTTTTCCTTCTGAAGAAATATGGGATTTTAATTACATTGTAGAGAAGAAACTTAATATTTCCTGTCATCTACTCCAGATATTTAGTTCTATTGTTCTTTTGAAAGATTGTATCTAGAATGTCACATCTGCAAGGACACCCGTGACCCCTATTGGCAAACAAGTATCTGCAAGATGGAAGCAGGAAGACTGAAAAATGCTTCCCTGAGTATTAAAAATAGATTATTAAAACATATCCCAACAGCTGAGTTCCCCAAGGCATCAGTGTTATGTATACATATGCACAAAAGATTTAGCATTTAAAAATATCAGGAAGCATTTCCAAATCAGTCCCAAATGACTGTTACAACTTCTTTCCTTTGTTCATGGCTGGTTTGTTGGATTTTATGGTATGGAGTTGGGAGGGTTGCATTTAATTATTAATATTTTTACTTTTTATAATTCATCAGAAAGAAAAGAAAGATTATTTCTCCGAATACCAGTAGCCCTGGGAACTTTCTTTGACGAAAGAAACTCTATTTTATGCGTATCTCATCTTTACATCCCCCTTGTTTGTGAATACTAATACTAATGGCATTCCTTAACTGGGGAGTTTATTGAGAAAAAAAAAACAGCAGGGGGATATCTTTAGGGAATACTGATATTTAACTACTTCCTTTTTCTTAAATAAGTTTCAAAACAAATACTGTACAAAATAAGGAAACTTTTCAGAGAAAAAAAAAAAAAAAAAAAAAGGGCCTGGAAGCAACATTGCCTTTTCTTTTATGTTCACTAGTCTTTGAAAGATGTACTTTAAATTCCTCAACCCAATCTTCCCTCTATGAGTCTTGCTGCTGGTCAGACTGTATCTTTTCTCATGCATAAGCATTCAATTCCCTGCAATGCAATTAAAACCCCATCTTTCTTCAAACTGATTAAATCTTGCAACATCTGTGAGGGAAGAAAAGAAGGTATAAACATTCCCTTTTTCTTTACACAGATGGGAGGCACAGACCAACAGAATGCAAAATACTCAAGTGGTTGCTAAATATTAAGTCTTATTTAAATAAAAAAAATGTGGGTTTGTATTTTGCTGCTCTGAGTTCTAAGGGATTAGATTAAGATCACTGATCAAGTCAGTGTCAAAAGAGAGGGAAAAAAAACAACAGTTTTTTGACTTCCAAGACCAAAGTGGAACATTCTACATACATTTAAAAAGAGACAAGATGAGAGAGATGAGCTGCAATTAAGGTGGCCAGATATTTTTCTGGGCAAGAGGAAAGGAGTTTCTCATCACTTATGAAAAAGGTTTTCATAATCATCTTAGCTGCAAATTAAGAAGCCAGATTTATGTTTCAAGCAAAATTAAAGATCAGTTATGAAAGAACATATGGAAATAGATTTTAAAACATTTTTCCCCTTTGTGCTAGTATGAATCACAGACCTAAAATTATGTTAATTCCAGCAGTCACAACAAGATACTCAGATGTTTTTTCATAAAGGTTTTATATCAAATAAAAAACATATATACTTATGTGGGTATGACTTTCTTTAAAATGATGGAAATGCCAGTTAAAAACCACTTGTGTTTTGCAATAGAGCTATGAAAGTTTTGCATTATGCTTTCTGAGTTCCACACAAATAAGACTTTGGTCTCCTATGTGAAAGATTCTGTCTAAGAGTGTTGTTGCATACTATTTAGACTCCAAACTTGTCTGGAAAAACAGCTTTAAAAATCTCAGTGTTTTTTTTGTTCATTTCTAAAATGACTATGTATGGGTTTTTTTCCTTTTTTTACCCATGCTAAGAAAGTAGTACTGGAATACAGGAAAAAGCCTCATTATCTCTTGCAGATTGAAATGTATCTTGAACTTAATAAGTAATTACTGTGACAGGACATTGCATTTTTCAGACTGTGGTGAGATTGTTTAAGCTTTTTTTGCTAAGAAAAAATAAAAAACTTGTCTCCATGAAACTTACAAAAATAATATCCTATGAATGTTTGTTTTTTTTTCTTATCCTTGATTACTTGTGCTTGTTGATTGATACACATCTTGTATTATTCTTTGGATTAAGAAAATGTTTTGGGCTCTTGTAATGCCTACATACCTTGGCAATGAAATCCTTGGTGCTTTTTTCAGATCCATGCTCCTGATGTCAATAAAATGTGTAGGAGACAATTGCTGCTGTCTACAAAAGTTGTAAGTGCATACATTTTAGTAACATTCTTTCTGGTTAAAGAAGAGAGAATTGCTGTGGTGACACACCTCCATGTCTATAGAATAGCTAAAATTATATGATTTGATGCAAGGCTTTGTTAATAATCTTTCTAGCTTTATTTCAGGTAGAAGCAGCTGGAACAATAACTTTGTCACATTAGATATTTACAGGAGCAACGTTTTCTTTCATCCAGCTGTCTTAATTTCAGGGTACAAATAAAACGTTTCCCACTAAACTGCATTTTTTACTCTCAGTGTGGTCTTGATGCAAACTATATGTCAGACTTTTCTTGAAGATTACATGCTTTTAGATTTTATTCACATATCTCTGTGTCCAGAGGCTAAAAATCTCTCTGCTTTATGGTGCACATGGTTGTTCATTGTGACAATAAAATGAAACATGGAGCTTATTTAAATAACAATATTGTAGTTTTAATTTAACTCTAGATAAAACAGAAGAGATCCACTATCTGTGTCTCTGTCACAGAAAAACTGTCTTCTGCAGAGTGCATGAGTCTCACTAGAAAATTTGCTAGGATTCTGTTGTAAGATATTTTTCTACATAAGTGATGGTTTCGTTTGCCAGAGGGATATAAAGCAAAAGAGGAGTTGGCATATTTGTAAATGACATTTGCTTACACTCACAGAAAAATAACATGTTAATCTAAAGCAGTCAGGATATTTTTTTTCTTTGGAAGAGTCAATATTAAAGGGAGAAACTGCTACATGGAAAGTTCCTTTCCATTCAGGATTATAAGACACAATTTTATTCCTATTTAGTTTGCTAAAACAGAATCTTGATCAATGTTTCAATGTGAAATAAATTTTGCATAAGCCATTAGTCTACTTTTAATATCTTTTGCTAATATAAAAATATTGAGATCAGACAATAGTCAGAATTATGTACTAGCCATATCTGGTCTTTTGATTTTACTGCAGAGTTGTTATTTAAACTTCCTTCTGAAGATGAAAAAAATAGCTCCTTCTAAAATAAAACCTGGAAGTGGTTCTGGGAATAGCTTGTTTCAGCTTCCAAAAGGCTGAAGGGTTAAGACAGCCATAGGCTTGTTGGCATGTGCTCTACACAACACTTGATGCATGTCTGCTTGATCCACAAATCCTTGAATATACCATGATGCCAGGACATGCAACACACTTCAGACTGTAAGAATTCAGCTCTGACAGGCTGCAACAAAGCCTTCTCGACACCAGTGACGTTTTCAACAGGAGAAAACCTTAAGACCACAAAAACAGGAAATATGCCTTTTGTTCCAAGGGTTACCATGTAGGAATGAAAGCCAAGTCCACGTCAAGTTCTGCTGGTTGTGGATGCCACTAGTTTGCTCTAAACCAGCCTTGAAGAACATGGGTGTAAATTACCCTCTAAAAGTGATCTGGAGAGAAAAGGTAACTGCATGACACAAATATGCTATTTATGCCAAAGTATGCAGCCAGAGCACAGGTATCAGCACAGTAGTGGGGAATCCCCTTGGGGACCAAATCACAATCCATTCCTGTGTCTATGATAATGATGTAAAAATACTTACTAGTACATTTTTGCAGATGAAGGTGTTTGTTGAGATAATAAAAGATAGAAAGGAGAGGTGACTTCTGTGCATTTGTCATAATCTGGTTGTATGACCAGAGTGGGGATCATTCATCAAGCCTGCCTACAGTCTGGTGTTGTTAATCTCGGTTGTGGTTTAAACCCAGCTGGAAATGAAGCATAACTTGCTTGCTCACCCATGGGAGAGAACAGGAAGGGTTAAAGTGAGAAAGTCCATGCATGCCCAGCCTTGCTGGAGGGGTGGGGCAAGGGACACAGAAGGCCTTGTCACTGTAAGCACTGCTCCACAGCAAAGAAAACATTTCTGCATTATAAACACTGTTTTCAGCCCCATTCCAGCTACTGTTAGAAAATTAACTCTGTCCCAACCAACACCAGCACAACCTCCCCCTGAGATTAATTAGTCTCCTGCTCTGAACCACTCTCTAGAGGGTATTATCATATGGGCTTCCTCTACTGACTCTAAGGGACTCTAGGGAAATTAGCCTTTATAGACAAAAATTAGCCCTTGGAAATACATTCCCCTTCTCTGGTCTGACAAACATCTACACATCTAGGATGTGAATAATGCATATGCTTCTAGAACGTCTTGCAAAACACCACTTGAGAAAAAAAAAGGACTTTGTTGACTGCCATTGCACACAAAATATGCCTGTTTTGGAATGTGAGATATACAGGTAATCTTCAGTCTAAGGCATAACTATGAAAGCCTCTAAAACAGGAAATCAGCAGAGTGAATAACAGCCAAGGATAACTGTGTCATCCCCACCAAAAAAAAAAAAAAAAAAGGGAAAAAAATCTGTTTTTCTGTTTGTGGAGTCCTAAATTTGAAGATAAAATTAGTGTGGCTTCAATTTTTCTTGCCTATCAAATAAGAAAGGTATGTAATTTAATGCTACACAACTACAATTTTTCTCTACAAAACCTCTTTTTTAGAGACCCTGTGTCTGTAACAAGCATTGATTTTCCAGAACAAGCAAGAGCCATCATATTTTGAATCTGTGGCTAGCAGATGCAGCATTTCAAGATTATTACACAGAACAAACAAGAGAGGTTTTTTCTTTTAGGTGGAGCATCCCAAAGCTCTACTTAAAAAAATTTACTTTTTACCTAACAGATCTAAGATCATTGAACTGTGAATGTTTTTGGAACAAGCCAATGAAGATTCTAAGATACTTTCCTAGCAAAGACTGATTCTTTGCATTTGGAGTGTGAAGGATGTTCTATCATTAATTAAAAACCTTTGGCAATAGGGAATTAAGGAGCAAAAATGACTAAACACTATATTGACTGACATTAATGTCAAAATATGAGGAAGTGAAGTAATTTTTACTCACCAATATATTTGTACAAATTGTAGCTTTCCTAAACTAAACAGGTAGGCCATGAATAAAAAAAAAATAAATTAAAAAGTCGTTCTTTAGTGCACAGACTAACATAACATGCTCATTCCTCCAAGGTATCTCTCTTGAAATCATATCTGTCTGGATATGATTTATCTGATTCGCATATGCAGAGTTTTCTCAAGATAAATAAGAAAAGGACATAATCTAGACAAATGCACACAAAGTATTTTTATTCATTTCTTGCTTATAAAAAGATTGATGTAAATATCCTTATTTTATTTCAACATCAAATTTCTGAGTGTATTTTAAATATTTAATAAAAATTGGACATACTTTGTCCTTTCATAATAGAAATGACACAAATGAATTTATTTAGTAGGAGGAGTACGTTTGTGCTCTACAACATAATACAATCCAGACATATGGATTGTGCCTTTGTGATCTCCAAGCGTCTGTTTCTTCACAAACTGTCCTCTCCAAATTACACAGGCATTTCTGAAAAGTTATAAAAAAGAACAGATTCCATCTACTTATCATTCTGAACATAAGTAATAATGTAGTTTTATATTATTTAACTGTAATACCCAAAATAGAAGAGCATGTCTGCAGATGGATAGCAATAATTATAAAAGCAGAGAAAGACTGTTAGAGTAATAAGTATGTTTTGGTTTTATGATTGTCTTGTCTAGTTTCTAAATTGCCTAAATGTGTGTTCTTTGATGCACAGTAATCCTAAAAGTTAAATATTAATTTAAATACTTAAGTTTGGGGTTTTGACTTTTGAAATGTTGATCCTAGATACCTGAATAAAACTTTCAGATAGGATTTTATAAAGTATTGACTAAAAGTTTCAAATACTATTGTCTAGCATTTTCCAAGCATGCTAATAACTGTCTTTTCTCCCTATAGATTTTCTTTTTCTCCCATTGAATCAGGGTAGATAATTTAGACACTCAATAGCACAGATTTGATACCTGTGCTAAATTGGTCTAATTATGCAGCCCTTGATTTCACCAGCATACAAAAATGCAGAGCAAGCAAATAGCATCAGATTATCTCTGCCAATCTTCACCCTAAAACTGGAGGCTTCACATGGTTCTAAACAATGTAGTCAGAAGAGCTGACAGATACTGCCTTACATAGAAGCCTCATGGCTTTCTCCTGTATCTTTTATTTTCCCTTTACAATCCTGACATAGGAAAGCTCTTGTTTTTCTTGAAAATCAGGTATCCTTACAGGCATTTAATTTAAAACTTCACTTTTTACAAGTCAAATTGTAACATTTTAATAGCCTACATACCAGTGAACTTAATTAGAAGTAGAACAAGAAAAGTACAGCCTGTGTAATGATGCTTTTTTAGTGTTACAGGAGATAACATCAGGGGCTGGGCACTTACCTAACAGTATGAAAAGACAAGTAAATGCAAATTCAACTCACTTTTCTGGCAGTTGAGTGTTTTGAATTGCTATAGAGATTCATTCCTGTCCATCTGAATGTCCAGTCCTGAAAAAAGTTAAGTTATTGTCTTTAAATTATAGCATCACAGAATCATAACATCATAGAATCATAGAATATGCTGACTTGGAGGGGGCCAAAAAAGGTCACAGCATCCAGCTCCTGGAACATGCACAGAACATCCCAAGAGTCACACCCTGTGCCTGAGAGCATTGTCCAAACTCTTGAACTCTATCAGACTGGTGCTGTGACCCTTGAGGAGCTGTTCCAGTGCCCAACCACTCTCTGGGTAAAAAATCTTTTCTTGATATCCAACCTAAACTTCCCCTCACACATCTTCAAGCCATTTAGTAAGGATCAGGGGCATTCATCAGCTCACATGTTCCTGTAAACAATCTCTGTCTCATTTTTTTTGTTCCTTTGCCACCTTCTGTGTCAGTCAAACAAAGGAAAATTTAATTCTGAAGAGGAAAACTAAAATCTGTGACTCAGAAAACAAAATGGCTACAAACCATAATTTTCAGTATGCAAAACAATTCATGTAACTTGCAATCAATGCAGGGCCAGGACTTAATGTACCATTGAAAAACTAATTCACATCCAACAAAAATCACCTCTGTACAACTGTGCTTTCGATTTTATAAAACAAGCCAGAGACACAGCATGAGGTTAAACATATCTAAATATCAGTAAATTACACACATAATTAAACACAGATTTGACTTCAATTACTCCTATTTTTTAGGATGAACAATACTCAAGAGAAAGTAATATTCATAAATTAGAGAACAGGAAAAAATTAACCCCACTATCAAAAGAGAAAGTTTTCTAAGTTCAAGACCTTACCCTTCAGGTACAAACACGTAGGAAATTTTGAGCTAGGCTGTATCATTCAGTCTTTTTGTGGCATTGTCAGTTTAGAGAGCCTCATGCTCATAACACAATGTAAATGAACCATATAAAGAACAGTCTTCAATCTTCAGTAGAACTTGCTCTCTATAACTATCCTATACTTCAAATTACAGTATCTTCTCCATTGACTAAAACATAGTAAGATTACTACGAAGAGCTGAGGAAAAAGGAATATACCAATCTTTGGGAGCTGATTGAGTTGCCTTAAGGTTAGGTTAAGGTTAGGTTTTAGTTTGTGCAAAAATTGAAAAGGACTGAATTGAAGGTGCAAAGCATTTTTTCGAGAATATTGAGCCACTATTAGCCAAACTTTCTCATTCTCCATGCACACAATCACAGTGTAATTCTACTTTGCAATGTGCTTTACTGTCAGTGTTTTTATGATGATATACACAGCTGTTTTGAAATAGAAGCTCCTATATTAGTCCTTGCATATTGAAAGAGATTAACTTCTTTCAGGTCTCAGATTTCAAGACTTTTACTACTCAGATCTGTATACTGATGTAATCTGAATTTTCTTCCTTTTCTACTTTTCTGTATACATTTTCTGTATATAGCCATCTGTTTTGGCTGTCTTTTCAAGATTATGAAGCTATATTATCCCCTTAAGAAGCCTGGTTATGACAGCATAATTAAAACTAAAGACTTCATTGCAAATGCAATGAGTTTGATTTTAATTGGGACTACTTACAGAGTAGAACCACTTGCTAAGTTGTGTGGTGTGTTATACCATACATTGTTGAAGTTGATGAAGTTATGCAGGAAGTAATGGACAACTTTTGAATCAAGGTATCAAATTTTTGATTGTCATTAAGAAAACCTGGCATCTGACAAACATTCTCACTCTGTCAAAAGTACTGGCAAAGGGAGGCTCAAAAAGGCTCAAAGGAAGGCTTTGAAGTGCAGTATTATGCTATCCACATGTGTTAACTTATTTTTGAAATCCCTGATTTGTGTTTTATGCTGAAGTAAGAATTATCTGCACCATCTGGCAGGACAAAGATGATGCTTGGACTGTAACTTCAAGATTTTGTCATTGCAGCAAACAATTTAAGAAAATGCATAAGAAGTACACACAGAACAGTGGCGGCAGCTTTCCACTCTGTAATTACTTTATACTTTCTGCAAAAAGTCTTAACCTTCCAGAGGATGTTTCGTCTTCCATAAATATACTGCTGGCAAAGCAGAAAACAGCTGGGATTTTCTGTAAATATGAAATTCAGACAATTAACTCATGTACAACACACACGTCATCATATTCATTTGCCATTTTCATGGTGGCTTGTCCTTTCTACATTTTATTATTCATTTATGATAGCTATTATATCCCTTTCAGAGTCTATCTGGCTCTCCTGAGGAATATTTATGACTATTATAGGGCTCTTATGAGAAGGCCCAACGACATTTATTGCAGAAACTCTGTGAAATGTTACATTAGTGCAGAGATATGCTGGTAGTAAAATACCTGAACTTGTTTCAAAGTATCCCTTGATGGAAATTAGAAGACGGGCTTCTACTGGTGAGGTTTTTTATCTCCTCTAACCCCATCACCTCAGACAACTGAGTAGTTCTGATTGGGAGTTTAGTATTCAGTGATTGCATCTGGTGCCTGAAAGCAAGAAGCCCTTGGAAAAGCTTCCAATAGCAAGAAACAAGAAAACATCCTGCTTTTATAGGTGTTTGCTGCAGCAAAAATATAGAAAAAATAAAAATGGAAAGATTTAGGTGAAAATAGAAGGCCTAAAGATGCCTCTTCTGAAACTCAGGGACATCTCTCTTTACCCTTTATCCCTCTACTTCCTTCTGTTTTTAAGAAGGAAGGGTAGTGTCCTGAAGTGAATCTGAATACTGCAGTTCTGCATCACCTTCTGGGAGGGAAAGAATCTGGATGGAAGAGAAACAATTCGGAGAGGAAGAAGGGCATAGCTTTCACTAGATTTCCCCCCCCCGCCTTTCTTTTAAATTAGTGTCTTATTTCATTCCTGTATCAATAAATGACTTTGAAGAAAACTTCTGAATCATGTTTGTTCTACCATGTCCATTAAAAATCTCTACTATTTTTCTAACTTTTTTCCCCTCTGTATAACAAAAGAGAAGTCATTTTAGTTTAGAGCTAGGAGATTTTCTGGCATGCTAGTGGTTGTTGTAGGAACAAATATCCTGTACTGCCAGGGAAAAAATTTGAAAAACATCTTGGCTGGAAAATGCAAAAAGGTAATTAACTAGGGTAGAAAAATTAAAGAAAGAAAAAGAGAAGATCAAAAAACTGAGAAAAACAAAAGAAAAGTAAAAGCAAAGGCTTGATAACACATGGATACAATATAAATATAAAGAATTTCAGTTTGGGTGCAAATATTAACTTCATCTTATGTAGAACATAAATTCCTGTGATGAGTTCATGTCCTTTGAATGCAAGAAATAGATTCTATTATGCAAGCTCATTGTCACACCATTTAATACGCTTCTTTTAGTGGAATCTCTGCTGAAAGTCACACAATGCCCTTACTTTTTCAGAACTTAGATTTTGCACAGTGTTTGAAAATTGATATTTATTTATGTTGGCTAGAATTTAAGCAGTTTATAGAAGAAAGCTGTACATTGTCTTGGAATGTAGTTAAACTCCATTTTGGATCACTACAGCATTTATCTTTGCAAATAGCTTTCTTTAGCTTTCCTCAAATAGCCAAAGAGTAGTCTTACCCCAGGAAAATTAATCTCCACAAGTATCTTCCTTAATCAAAAGAGGGGGGGTAGGTTCTACAAAGGAAATGTTTCATAACAAGATGTTCTGAATCTTCACTGAAGATGCCCTCCTTCACTGAGGATATGCAAGAAGATGATCCTTCATAGGTAAAAGTCTTTTTGGCCAATCCTTCAAAGTCTTTCTCATTAGCGTCATATTTTCCTCTGCTCAGTTTCCTCTACTCCCAGTTACATGTCATTAATTTTTTCCAAATTATTAGTAAAATTTCTTTTTATACAAGGATAAAAATCTGACCACAGGACTAGCATATTATCTCCTCTTTTCTGTACTCCTGACCATAAGCTTCCTGGAACAGGGAATAATTTTTGCTTCTGGGTCTTGGGCAAAACTCATCAAATTGCCCATATTTAACCAAAATCAAAGAAAAAACCCCAATAAACAAAACAACACCCAAAATGCAACCCAAAATGTGTGATATCTTAGCAAGTAACTTAACGAAAGTCAATATTATTGGTTTCCTCTAGCTGAGGATCTGTCCTTGAGCATTTGTTAAGTGTGAGATTAAGTGAAAATAAATCATATTGCACTACTGGAGTGTATGGTAATTGGGTCATTTTGTTTTCTGAGTTCCCCATCTTTTGCTCTTCTGGTTTACCTAAATTAACAAACAGCATGAAGCTTTTTAAACCTGTCCTTGATGTTCATGGAGGAAGAGCAAATGCCAAACTTTAACTACAATTAATTACAAATAGTGAGATACCTTATAGGAGGTATCAGAAAATATAATCATTCACATTTAAATTAAGTGTTTCAAATAATGATTTAATTGAGAATTAATAAGCCAGTTATTGCAGGTTAATTAAATGCCACTTGGTGATTAAAAACATATTATTTATTCAGATTAACAACTATTAGGCAGTAGTGTAGCCCCACATCCTGCTGAGCACTTCTTATTTTAAAAGTCTCTGCCAATGTATTTCTTATTTTCAGGCTTGTTTCATATATTTACTTTGTTGCTGTTTATAACACCTTGAAAGTAAGACAAAATACCCAAAAATTTTAGCACAAGATTGTTTTTCCCAACATTAAATATTTCTTGGGGCTTTAGATAAAGAATATTTTTAAAAGTTTATCTATAGTAATTGTAAGGAAGAAAATACTGAAATGTGACATATGTTATACATATACAAGTTTATATAAAACAAGGAGGAAATTTTCAATGAGTGTGTACAACATTCAGAAATTAATTAAGTCAATTACCAAATCTGTAAACTTCCAAATAAACCCTGTGCTCAGGGTTAACTCATTGGTTATATCTAGTTACTTTTCAGTAGATCTGTACAGCCATATATGTTACCCACATTTGGATGCAGTATGTGAATATTGTCTTTTGGGGGTCAGGAGTAGATGTTGAAAAGCCCACATATTCTTTTATAAAATCTTTTTAACCATGCATTGAGGCTTATGTTGTGATTGCGCTGATAAGCTATTTAGAATTCTGTGTAGATGAAAGATTCCCATAATAGAGCAAACTTTTCATTCATATTAATGCACAGTATAAGCACCATCTCTTCTGATCGTAAATCCAAAACAGCTATAAATCAAAGTGACTGTGCAACATACACAGCAGGACATCAGGGTTCTCTCACCTTAGCTTGGACAAGAAACTGCAGTCTGGCAGGTAGCCTGTTACAATAATTTACTTTTGGAAGTATTTCACAACAACCATGAGATGAGGAAGTGGCAATGCCATGTATATGCATATGCTGATTCTTTGACACTTTTGCTGATTCTTATCCTCCTGAATTAACTGCAGATGCACCAAAAGATTTTACACTATAGAACACAGACATGGAGATTTCTACTGCCTGTTCACAGCCTCTTAGCCTTGCAACAGCACTTTTTGTCGCACCAAGAGGTTTGCTTCTGTTTCTCTGTTCGGACAACATTCTCAAATACCTGGCGTGATTCTTGAATTGAGCTGTGCAGATCTCACAGATGGAATTGAGGATCCTTGTGGTCCCTTTGAACTCAAGATATTCCATGAATCTACAATTAGTGACCTAGAGAAGTACCAGGAAGCTTCTCCATTATAGTCAGGTATCTCAACAATTTGTTTTATCCTGTTCTGACATGGAACAGGATTTATTATCCCAGCTTAAGTGAATAAGATAATAAAGTCAGGAAAGAATCAAAATATTAATTTGCTCTGGTTCTTCATACAAACTGAAGCAGAAGATTCTATGCACTGATTTACAGCTGTTGCTTAAAGTCCCATGTCAATAGCATAAATTGATACTTTCACTGCTACGAACACCATTTCTTTTTTATATAGTAGAATTAGTAGAATTGGTGTCACATTAACTGGAGACATTTTGCGACCATTATGACTTCTAAGATGCTAAAGTGCCCTTCCAACTATCCTCTCTAAATTCATGGATGACTTGCTCACAAGCATCTTCCTGGTACCAGTAGATTCATAAACAGTTGTCTTGATAGCATTGTAGTTGAGCTTAAACTTATTTTACAGAAAAAAACTCTTCCTAACTTATCTTAGGCGTTAAGGGAAAGACAATTTTACAAAGGAAGGGGTCTTGAGCAAAGAATCAATTACACTAGCTTCTGTTCCCTCAAACTCACTGACTTTTAAGCTGGAAGAGGAGACAGTTAAAAGGTTTGTTTTCTCTTCAGTTGGGTGCACAAGCATTTTTTCCAGAGGTCAGGAAGGCCAGTCTTTCCTAAGCATAATTGGCAATGGAGGAAAGTGTGAGCTACCATGCTGAACAAGACAGAAAGTATTTCTTGATGAAAAAGTCAGCAAGAATAGAGAATGTAGTGTCACTTATTTTGCATTTCCTTCAGACTGCTCTATCAGACAGTTTCAGCAACTTCTCACATCTCTGGAGTATTCATGGAAGTGATGTATGACTGTGAGACGATGCAAATGCTATGTGTCGATAGGTGTCAGGATCTCCATATTCTTTGAGTTAAACAGCTAAAGATATTTTAATATGAGGCTATTTAAGCATTTAAACTATGTCCATTTGGAGACATTAATTACTTGATACTCTCATAATGACATGTGTGTAGTTCTGTGGGCCATATAGCTTTTGTGGATTTGATTCTCATGTTCTTCAACTTTCTGTGACTGACTGTAAATTATAAATTGCAATGAGTTTTCAGCAACTTGGTATACCTCAGTCATCCTCTGCAAACCTCAGCTTATCCTAAAACCAGCACAACAGACATGAAAATGAGGGAGCAATTATCACATAGATCAATTTTAAAATGCATTGCCTCAGCTTTTTTAAAATGCCAGTGGATAAGGATGAGGATGTTGGTGGAAATAAAGGACTGAAGTACTAAAATAATTAAAAATGCATTATTATATACTTTTTTCTGTATCTTTCTGGATGCATACAATTAATGATTCAAATAAATTCTATTTGAGAGCTGTGATGTGGTATAAAGACAAAAATAGCTTTCAACTTAAAGACCATATTAAAATGCACTAATGCATCCATACCTTTCATTGCTATTTAATCAAATTAAATAGTTGAATTTTGCACATATTATTCACTTTATTTAGATTGTCTTACCATTGAAAATGGTGTTTAGTATTAAAGATAACTACCAATTATTCATTTAGACTATAATCATTCCTATTTTCTTGTTTCCAAATTTTCAGACTTTTGTAATTTTCAAAGTGCTCCATTAAAATGTATTTGCAGGGTCTTTTATCTTCATGAGAAATACTCATAGGAAAAGAAGAAAGAGATAAGTGAGAGAGAACTCCATGAGATACAAAACTGGAGAATTCTGGTCCCTGATGAGATGCTTGGTCATCTTTCTGCTTTTATGATTTCAAGTTGTTTTGTGACTGGATACCAGAGGTAGTGGGGCAGCAGGTCTTGCTTCATATAGGTCATTTTACCTTTTCTTGCCTTGGTATTTAACGTCATATTGAAAAGAAAGACCTTCATCATACCTTATACTAGGAATATCAGCACTTCCTATGGGGAAGTTAAATCTGATGATATGGAAGAAAAAAAGCCATAAAAAAGCCATGACAGAGTGTTGCAATTTTTTTGTTTTATTTGGTTTCCTATGAATAGAAAGCCCTTTAAAATGTAATCTTTCTTCAGACATCACATCCTCTCCAGTAAGAGGCATATCACAGGGGACCCACTCACATGTCATTCAGGATTGTGGAAGAGTCAGGAAATGGAATCGGTGCTGCAGAGACACATCTGTGTGAAATACCCTCCTTCTGCACACTGTTAAGTGGGCCTGAGGGCTTGTCTGTGCTCTGGCTAGACCTGAAATACTCCAAACAGAGAACTGCAGAGATCTGAGGCAGATGGAGGAGATGAGTATCTTGTCTCATCATCTGAACAATGACAGGAACAAAATATCCAAAAACACAAGGAGGTTAACATCGAGGAAATAAATGGGCTTGAGGGTATGCAGGAGAAATGAATGACAGGAAATACCTAACCACCTGCAACCAGATCTGCTTTGCTTCCTTTAAAGACGAACAAAGTAGCAGAGTGTGAACATTTAATTGAGGAGATATGAGAAGCATTTTGCTTCAAGATGGGGAAGATGTAGAGGAATTAGTGTTAAAAAGTTTTATTAGTGAAAGATAGCAAATTAATTTTGTGTTCATGGAAATCCTGTATGCAGGAAGGAAAGGACTTCTCAGAGCATGTACAGTTCCCTTTTCATTTCACTGTAAACATCATCCTACAATGATTTTGGCAGAGGTTACAGAAACCGCATGAGAAACTAAGAAAATCCCGAGAGGCGAAGTTGTGAATGTTTTAGTCACAGTCTTTGCACCCCATTTTTTTTAAAACTTTGAGGCCATTCAAGGTGTTTGTGAAACACAGTTGAAACTCACCAAAAGGCTGCAGTGCTGCTCTGACTGTGCTTGGAAAAGTGACATATGCACATGCTGTGACCACATGTGCCTTGTGTGTTAAGAAACCAAGACAGAGAGGAAAGGATAAACTTCCCGTTCCTTGTAGTAAATGGCAATTATTTTTTTTTTTTTTTAATTTTTTTAATTTTTTTTTTTAGTATCATTGCAAATTTCACCAATAAGAAATGCTATGAGAATTACAGTAAATTGAAAAATGAAAAATAAAAATTTGTTATATACCCCAATATTTTATAAAAATAAATATTTTTTTTAAAGGCACTTTCTTCATGGAGAATTTCACCATTCAAGAAATTTCTATCATCTCCAGGACAAATATTTCTGTTAATATTTTGCTTGACATTTTGTGTAATCAATTTTCATGTGGATTTCCATTTAAGTTTTTTGAACTATTTTAGTATTGTTTTTGGAAATGATTAATTAGGGAGACTTGGATTCTCCACTAAATACTCTATAAATGCCTATCAGTATTAAATCGCTGCTTCAATGGTTTTCAAACTAAGGATTTTAAAATATTCCTGTCTTCCCATAACCATTAGGGTAGATTGATAAAATGTCCAATAGACCTGACTATCTCCAGTACAGCTTACAGGGGGGCTGCACAGTCAAATAAAAATGTCCAAAAGTGGTGGCAATTCAAAAACTCATGTTCAGAATGTTACTGCATTCCTACAAAATAATCTGCTACCAGCAAAATACTTTGACCCAGAGCAACAGATATTTTGCATATGTAAGCAAGAATACATTTTCTCTGTGAAGCAAATCCTGTGACCTGACTGACATCTTCCAGTGTAAATCTGTCCTCTCATTTTCCTACTGACACAGTTTTGTTCTCAAACTAAATTGAATCTCACATCTGCAGCCTTGGCTGATCTTCTGCTCCCTCAGACCTTTTTCTCCTGTCTCTAATTTTCTGTCTGCATACATTTTCTCTCAACTCCCCGCACTTTCATTTTCCCTGTGACTCACCCTTTTTCCCTCTGAAAATCTTCTGCTTCCTCTCCATCAGAGAGAAGTTCCTTAGTTGCTGTCCTGGAGTGCAAAAGAACATGGTGGTGACCCCTTTCTCATCCTAGCAACACTTGATCATACTCATCTTTCTTGCAGCAATGTTTTCATTCACAGAACAGCAGTTAAAAAATCACTAACTTTTAGTATATTTCAATGAACTCTCACAAAGAAAAAAGAAACGAAATAGCTGTAAAATATATCTTATGCTTCAGTGCTTTTGAGATGAAACATTTTCATCTTTAAAAACCTTCTTTGAAGATTTCCTTTAGGTTCTTTTCCAACTTACAAACTCAAAATAAATTAAGATTCTAAATTTTTAATTCTTTTGTTTTAAACTAATAGTAATGCTTAACTTATTGCTTTTTACTGTATTTTTAAACAGCCACAACTAATAGCTGTGATTTAAAAACAAAAGTTCAGTTCTTGTTTCCTTTATCGCAAACACGAGACATGAACACTCTATGATCTATTTATGGGGGAATGAAGGGAGGACTTTTCTAGAAGTCTGTTTGCCAGTCCTTTTCTGTAGCTGAGAAAATCATCATTTACAGGGCAGTTTCTGCTATACTCTCACTAATCCCAGCTGCCAGACTGAAGTTGGCTGAAAGGATCTGTGGTGCGGTGCTATGAACTTCAATAGCTCTAGTGCTATATAAGAGTCTGAGAAATTAATTTAAAAAGAACCCTCCCAGCTGTGAAGTTGTAGGATCCAGGAGAGTTCTGACTTACATGGGCAAAGAGATAAGGTGGATTGAATAGAAAAGAATGTGTTGCATTAACATAGATCAGCTGCTGAATGACATTTGCCTCCTACTTGGGCATCCATTGAGATCTTCATGTCAAAACTAAAGCTACGTTTTAGAGATCCTTTTAATTTATGGTCTTATTTATAACTTTTTGCATATATGTTCACAGTCAAGTTTGTTTTTTTTTTTTTAGATTTCCAAAAACTGTTCGTAGGGACAGAATCCTTTCCTTTAGCCTCAAGAGTTGCAATCTTTCCTCTTTCTCTGCTTTATACCCAGAATTGTATTTCAGTCATTTTGGTGTATTAGTATTTTGTACAGGAAACTAAGGCCTCGAATGTCCTTTCCCTTATCTGTCACATTTTTATATAAATTATTTTAAATTCTGGACTTTGTTTTTAAGATTTTTACATGTTATTTTCAGTCTGGTTTTCAAGTGGGTACCTTGACACCTCTTTCCAATAATTACGTTTTCTCTTCTTAAGATCTACAAAACTTAATCTTCATTCCTGAAGTTCTCCTTTCTAGCTCCTCTCTATGATACTATTGACAAATTTGGCGATGATCAAACAAATCTGAATAGTGCTCAAGTCTGGTGGTTGTCATGGTTTTCCTGTATTCCATTTCAAATTATTGTATTTTAATCTTACCATTGGGTTTCAAGCTTTCAGGGAAGTCATCCCTCTATTCTAACTAATCATTACCCAGGAGCAAAAAGCTTGTCACAGGGGCTACCAATTTCTGAACTAAGAATGTTAAGAAAACAACAGCATCAAGTTGGAATGAATAAATCTAGTGAGAGAAAGATTCTCCAAGGTATCCAATATTACTACTTCTTTTTAATTAGCATTTCATAAAGCATATAACTTGCACTGCATTGGGCAGAAGACATCTGTATAACATCTTTGGCCTTAAGTGTCATCAAGTTCTTATTTTAGTTCCTTTCTAAGCAAGGATGAAGTTTTCATCATGTCCAAATTTTAGTCACTGTAGTTCAAATAATTGTCCATTTGTCCTATCCCAAACTTCCTTAATGTATGTATCTCTCTTCCATTAGGATCTCAAAAACTTATATTCAAATTCTTTGTGGAGGAATGCTGTAATGTCTCTGTATAAATACATATATTGCTGGCACATCATAACACTAATAAATGCTTTGTGTGTTTATGGCTCCTGTCAGTGACAGAGTCAGGCAATAACCCTGAGCAGAAACTCCCTTTACTTACACATGCCTGCTAAATATCATGAAGGAGTAGTAGACTGCAAAAATTCCATGTTACAACACAGCTGTAGTATCCTGCACAACTACAAGACACTGTTTACAAGATTCTAGTCTACATTTATTCCTCTCCATTTTAGTATTTTTGACATCTTATACAAGTTTTCTGATGTCATAAGAACTTTTAGACCATCTTCTAGCTAAAGACTAGAGACTTTTTTTTTTTAGGTTTGTCTCATGCAGGTCTAACCTGTTTTACCTTGTTACAGTGATAGAGAGATACCACTAAAATCCAGCTTCCAAGAGTTCTGTATTAGAAACAATGTGAAAGCTCATATTCCCTATATACAAAATGTAGTTCAGAATACCAACTTTTAATCAGTATAGTCATTCAATATTTGTAATCACTTTACTTTCAATTTAGTGTTTATTAAAAATGAAGACTATGTAATCTATATCTATAACATGAAAAATGTCTTTTGGCAAAATAGATACCAGAAAACACATAGACATATGAGTCTTTAGTTAATATCTTCCATTTCAATATTGCCTGACCTGGAAAAATATTCCTCAGCTGAGGAGTGAGGAGGCTATGTTCACTTTATGGGGCTTTTTTATGTTTTTCTTTTAGGACTTGTAATTACTGAATGTTGGCCAATATACCCACTTAATCTTTTCAATGTGTTAACTGCTGCTTTATCTATCCTAACAGATGGAAGCTGATTTTGCACTACTTGAATTTTTCAAATTGATGCTGCCAGGATCTTGCTTTGCAAGTGCTATTGAACTTTCACTGCATAAGATAACTTAGATCTTTGTTAATTTTATGGAATAATTAAGATTCCCTGTAAGTGGAAGTCTTGGACAGGTGTATAGTACTTAGAGGTAAAAAAGCTGTTCAAGAATCATTATATCAATGTAGTACATTGATACAATTATAAAATTGAAATATGCCAGGTACAAAAGCAGCTATGAAACACTTTGAGCTGTTTCAGCAAGATGCATGCTGACCTCAGAATATAGAAAATAATCTCCTGTTACTTATATGACAATTTCTTTCAGTGCAAATATTCCAGTCAGTGACCCACTTTTCCTACTTTATTAATTCAAAAAATACAATGTAGTATGTGAAAAAGAACCGGTGTGATGAGTGTCACAGGTCCATTGCTTAGGTTGCCCGGGAAATTTTCCTTTTGGCAAGCTCACATTCTGAAAACATTTTATATTTCCTCTCAATGATTGCAGTCATTTGCTTTATTGCTAAGTACTGGATGCAGTCCACCTAAACCGAGGCTCAAGGAATCTACCCTTTCCTAACTTTTAATATCCTGAAACATCCCTGTTCCACGCAGGCATGCAACCTATCTAATTACTTTGACATGTTTGTGCGTGGATTTATTTGGTGTCTCCTTCTTCCCCATGGAGCTACATGAGCGATGCCCATGTACACTCACAAGCAGGAAGGCAACCTGTCTCCTGTCACCCAATCAACTAAGAATCAAGAGACACAACTAATTCTTTAGTCTCTACTACTGTTTTCAGTTTTGTTGGTCATGACATATGTTCATGTCCAATACTAGCTTTCTTTGAGTTGGTTGACAGTTGTCAATTATATTTACTCTTTCTATAATATTTCAGTTTATGGAAGGCAAGACAGAACTGGAGTTCTTGCACACTTTCTGAGGAATATGGATGATCAATTTATACTTAAATTTATAAATCAGAGTAGATTAATGCTGAAAATCCCCCTCCTCTACTTCTTCTGTCTATTCAATTTCCACCAATGAAAAAGGATTAATATTTTGTTTTTTGGAAAGATAGCTTGAGCAGGGGTGTTGGAATACATGACCTCCAGTGGTCTCTTCCAACTTTACCCATTCTGTGATTCTGTGATTCGTAAATGTTTGTGCAGTTATATTTTTTTAATCACAAGACATAAAATTTAGGTAGAGTGGAAATTTCAAGTATCTAAGCAAATATTAAATTATGACGGTTGTGTATTACTATTAATTTTTTTGTTTCAAATTCAAAGGAAACTCCTGGAAGCATAATGTTACTTATGAAACGTAAATGAGAGCAAAAGACAGATTGCTGTGAAAATACAGATATATGTAAGTCTTCTTCCTATAAGTAGGCCATGTAGCAGCAACTTGATGTTTACAGTGTGCTTAGTTGCCATGGGCTGTCTTGAAACCAGGTTAGAGACACTCTATCTGCTCATGCTTCAGCCTGTGTAATCTTACCACGTGCTAAATCAGTGGAAAACACTGTGGAGTATCTATTTAAGAGTTCCTACAGTATTCATATGATTCCAAAATAAAGATTTAAAAGAGAATATATTCTCATTAAAACAGAAAAATAAAGTATGGTACTAGTCACACAATAATTTTGTATGTGTTTAAATGTGTATATATGGAAGACTAACAAAAATTGGTGGAATTCATTCGAAGCATTTAAAATTGCACAGAGATTTAAAATATTTTAATATGTAATTACCTGGAATTCAGTCCTGAAATTTTGTTTCAATTAAATAAAAATCTTCTTGAAGTTCAGTAGTCTTAACTTTTTAACTTTTAACTTTTCAGTAGTCAGAAAATTGGCTGACAATTAGTTTAGTTCTTTAGGCAGTAGGAAATTAAATTCCAAAACATAACCACACAACATATTGGATATATAATTTCAAGCACAAAAATGGAATAAAGCCATAAGAATTTCAAGTAAAAAATAAAATGCATTTCTAATATTCCATAGTGAAGAGTTTTATTTAGACAGAACTATATTAAAAAGGAGCTTTCGAAAACGAGTACAATGAAAACTTTCTAGCTGATGATGTAAGCTAGATACAATTCTGGAATGCAAAGAGTCAAAAAATTCAAGAGACTTCATTATTTAGCATACATCAGTGACAAAACCTTAGGGCTGATGCGAGCTGATGAACCAAGATTTAATGTAATATGGTCAATTCATTTTGTACTGATTACAGTTCAAGCAGCTGCATCCTGCCCTATCAGTTATACTTCTCAGAAGGCTGCACTATTTTGAGTGAAAAGAGACATGCCATCAAATGCTTTAAAATATATGAATTAGGACAGGCAGAAGTAAGTACAGACTTGAAATGCTAAAAAGAAGTAAAATGAAGAAAACCTTTTTCCCAGCTGCTTACATATGCTAAGAAGTTTTTTCAAATACTTGAAAACCACATTGTTCTATAACAAATCTTTTCTCAATTTAGTATGCTTTTAGATTTCATATAGGAGACCTATAATATCAATAATGAATAATAAGTAAAGAAGTAAATAGATGTGGTTTGACTCTGCTCTCAGTAGTCCAATATTAAATTGTATTTTTTTGAAAACTTCTATTCAGTGTACATTTATCAGAATTCTGCTGTCCTTTTCAGAGGAGGTTATTTTACTCCTTTAGGGATGTGTCTTGCAAAAGCTAGCAATTTTGTGATAGATTATCAATGCATTCATTATCCATTTAAAGGAATAACAGGGATTAATTCTAAGCAATAAAAAATGTAAAGGACTGGAGTGGAACCCTGAGGAGCAGATCAGTTGGAATGCTTTTCAATTATTTAAGCTGGGTCTTATGATTGCCTCCATGCAAATATCTCCAAGAGATATCTCTTTGATTTAGGCACACATAACCATTCAGTTATGGGTTCCCTTCAGTTTAGATACAGTGATATCTTCCATCAAAATAAGAAGTAAATGTTGCTAGAAGAGTAAATAGCAATGAAGCTTTTGACTCTAGCTTGATTTTCTATTATGGAAATGTATTTGGAATAATAAATGAAGGACTGATTTTATATTCCTGATTTTATAATCCCGATTAAAAGAAAATCTCTTGTTTTCACCGAGATTATCCGTTCAAACACACTTCAAGATTGGGATATTTTCTAGCCTGTTCTTATTTTTTACAGGATTATAACAGTGCTGAATAGGGGCAAACATTTAAGGAAACAATCAGCAAGGTTGGGGCTTTGAGAATGCTCTGGAAAGGTCATTTCAGATAAATATCAGCTAACTTTTAAATCTGTGGTCATTCTGAAAACACATTTAAAACTGTCATGTGCATGGTTTTCAAATTAAACTGAGAAAACGCCTTTTCTCTGTAAGCTGACTGGGTGTTCTCTCCTTGCAGAAGCTGTCAGTAAAGAAGGTATTTTGTGTGATACCCTCTGTTATTTTGTGGTTGAGTCCAGACTATAGTCAGAGGGGATGACTGTCACTTTTAAAGGTATTCATTAAATTTGACAACTTCTTTTATATAGATACATGTCAAGTGTTCACTGGTAAAGTCAGCTTGTTTCGACAAGACCATCTGCAGTTTTATTTAAGAAAATATTTTTCCTCTACTATGAATCACAAAGTTTATCTAATTTATATTAAAGAGCTAAGATCAAGTCAGCTATTTTAATGTATGCCAGCTGGGCTGCATAAGGTTCACTTCCTTTTCCAATTGTGTCAATCTAATATGGTTGTCACTCCAAACAGATGGAGTATTGTGACAGCATTAAGCTTATTGAGTATAGGATCATGCAGAGGACTTACATCCCTTGTTTTATTTGTCCACTTGATAGTTTAATGGTTTTGGTTTGCTCAGTTTATCATTTTTACATAGATAGTTTTCAGTTAAGATTTTATATTATTACAAATTATCATGAAATTCCTTTTTCTGAACATGGGATAATTTTTGTGGTAATGCCTGTGTGTGAATAAAGACACACATTTTTTTGTACTGCAGGTTGTGCCATAGCAGTACTTTGTACATATTTTCTTTAAACTAGTAAAGCTTAAGAAAAATTATTCTCATTTCTAAAGAAGTCTATATTATTTTTTCCCATTCTTTCCTATACCCCTGTCAATATTTTTGAGCAAGCTAACAACTGGACACAGTCTTCTTTTCAATTTTTAATTATTACTACATAAAATTATTTGTTTATATTGAAGTATAGATTATCAGACCGAAGAAGACTGAGGATGACTAAAAATGAGAATAATAAAGTTTTTTATTTGGTATATATTTTTAAGCAGTTAAAGAATTACAAATAATAACTTTTACTAATATATCTTTTAACATGTTCTATTGGAAAACAGCTATTGTTTTGCCTTGTCAAAAAGGCTTAAATACATGCTTAAATGTTATCATATTATGACTGAAGCAAGCCATCCCATGGTATCTATCCACTGATAACATTAGGATGGATCCAGCATCAATATGGTCAGCACAACTGTTCAGCTGTAAGGTTACTGCCATGTCACATCTCAGCATGCTGCCCAAGGACATGTTGATGGGTTGGCTACAGCCCCAGAACCTTACCTTCATCTCAGCAAATCTGTCCTGAAGTGTCACTGAGAGTTGTACATCAATACGTCCTGCTCTCCCTAATGACTGGTCTTCTGGCCATATCTTTACAGTGATTTTATTAAGAAATCATTCTGTTTTGTAATAAGCATTGAATTTAATGTAGCTGAAGTTTTGGGGGTTTCGTTGTTTTTTTTCCCTTTGTTGATTCCACAGAAATTATTTATATTTTTGCAATCCTTGAGCAGGTGCTTTGGATGAAGTTAGCAAATAAAATTCTTGAGCCATTAGTCAGCTAAATGCAGCATAGCAATATAAGTAAATGTAGGAAATATACTGTGTAACTAACCACTCATAAAATAATTTGGTTTGCATCTAGGAAGCTATCCACCTGACAAAGTATTTTGGCTCTATCTGCAGTGAACTGTTGATGACTTATTCATATTGTGAGCATGCTTCCCTGAGCCTACTAGGAAAATCTGTAGTGCTCATTGCTATCCCATCCCAGATGAGAAAGCGGCTGAAAAACACTCAATAACTATTAGTCATGCACCTCAGGCTACTACAGTGAAAACTCTCTGAAAGAACCCAAATATGTATCTGTGCGGTCCAAAGCTTAAACAAATTAGTTGAACAGTCCTACACTCTCATATGTAATTCTGCTCTTTCCTAAATTCTAATGTGTTGGAGACATAAACATTGCAGAAGAGGAGCAGATAAAGAAAAGTTGGATGAGATACAAAATATATCCAGAGAGATTTTACAGGATAAAGAAAAAACTTTAAAGTGAGGTGATAGAGATGAATGGGTATTCTAAATCACAAATTGAGACAAAATTTTTCTGCCAAGAAAAATGGGTTAAAACTAGAATCCCAATCACGGTTTTGAAAGATGTTTCAGAAATAAAAACACATGAGATGAGTATGCTGGTACCATAAACTCTAACTGACCATGAACATAGTCAAATTGAATAAAGTCAAAGGTTAGAACCAGAAATTCCCTTCTATTTCTTTTCGTCTAGGCTATGCTGTTTAACAAGGGATTTCAACTGTGCAAGTTGTGGAAATGATTTTACATTGTTGGGATCAAAAACATTCACCCAACCCACAAATTATTGTTGACAAAACTTGAAAAAGAAAATGAGTCTAGGCTTGGTTTTGTTTCAGAGGATACTTTATGCATGTGACTATAAAATTATTACTGTTTCCAGCACTAAAAAGGGTAAATCTAGCTTTAGCAAGCAGGGCCAATGAAGTTGTAGACATGCCATGACATGATATGACATGTCCTAAAACAAAATTAACTGAACATCTTTTTAAAGAAAAAAAAAAAAAATCCTTAGCAGAAAATGTTGCTTCAGCAAAAGTAAAATTTTAAGCAACCGAGTTATATTCAGTACTAATATCTCTAGTTTCCTCAGATATTATTCTCAACTTTCAGGTGAAAATGATTCTCTATAGCTGTAAGGCAATTTCACAATATGGACTTTAGACAGATGCTTAAATTTTTAGCTGTTCTGAAAAACACAGAATGAGTCATTTCCATGTAGCAGAGGGGGAAAAAATCTTTATAAAATTACACTCCAATATAGTCTGGGATAAAAATAGTAAAAGAGAAAAAACCACAGATTTAATTATCACATTTCTAAAATGCAGTGGTTCAAATCAATAGTGTAAAACATCTCAATAATTTCAAGTTTTAAATCTCATATTTGTAACTTTCTTTTTATTTCTAGATATCATTACATTGGTTTAAAATTTCACCAGATAAAAATAGGTAAAGGTTTTTGAAAATGTTGTGTTTCCAAAAATGCATTTGCATTTGAAAAATATTATGTCAGTGATCTTTAGTTCCTCTCTAAGAACTTGACAATTTTCGCTCTTTCAAATCAAGTATTTTCCTGACTTTTTTGCTCCCAGTATTCAAAATTTAAAAAACAATTTAAATGTCCAGTATTGCTCAGTATGTTAACTATACATGGTAAGATTTGTAGGGAGTAGGAGTGATGCTGCTGAAGTGGCTTCTGGGAGGGGAGGCCAGGGTTACCCCACACCAGACACAGCCATTCCCAAATGCCCTGTTGAGGACAGGAATAAATGAGCAACTGTGTGAACATTTAGCTGGTAGCTAAGGATATCTCCTCACACTGATGACACTACACTATATAAAGGATTTCTTGCTCTTCAAGGAAGAAAAAGAGAGAAATCCTATGAAATATTACTCAGGAAAGAGGAAAATATACTACAGTTTCACTATATGTTGATGCATTCAATGACTTTGGAGGATAAAGCTCAGATATTATACCAAATTAATTCTTTGCACGAGAAGCAAAGTAAAGCTACTTTGAAATCCAAAGACTCTCTTTTTTTGTCACTTTTCCAAATCTGTCCACTAAAATATGTCTTCATAAAACATACCTGCTCTCAGGACAAGGATGTGTACAATGTTGTTCTTTTAGTCAAGGCAATTAACAAAAAAACCCTCATTTTCCCTTTGTTTTCCTTCAGTACATGAATCTGTCAGGTTCTTGACTCTGTTTTTTTCCCCTCCTCATTTTTACTTTACTAAAGAAAGTCTTTAAACTCATGGGACAATAATGACATTGTGGAGGACTCAGTGTTCAACCAGTATGCTATCAGCACCTCTGACTCTAAGCAAGAGAGGTTGGGAAGGCAATAATGAACTGCATACCTTCTGCATACCTTTCTTTCCCACTCTGTTGATTAGAAAATAGGGGCAAAAAATTTAAATAAATAGCTTATGACCTCTTCTGTATAAATTTAAGGTCTATGTTTTGAACCAGCCCATCATCTCTTCTTTGTGGCCCAGGTTCAGTGTTTGCACATGGTAACATAGTATAAATTATGCAGGGATAATGATTCAAGAATTCAGGCAGGACTTTAAAAAACTTACTGTCTGCAAGGCACACCTGTGCTTCTTTATTTATTAATATGTGTTTCTTTGTTTCTACATTTATATTTAGAACACGAGAAAGGGCAGCTTGGGAGAGCATATTTTTTGAAGATGCCACCAAAAAAAAAAGTTACAAAAATAAGGGGGAAAGGTTTTAAAATAAGTACAAAAACAAAATCTTCAAACAAAACAATGCAAATCCAGAGTAGAAAGTGGAAGTCTGTATAGTTATAAAGACTTTGGAATCTGCTGAATAGCTATGATTCTACTTTTGAGGAGAAAACCTGTTTACAAAAAGGAGTTATGAGATTTCTTCATCCAAAATACTTTAAGTTTGACATGCATTTTTATGCATGTGACAAAGGTCTGGTGGTTGCTATAACCTGTAAGGAGCAATTCCTGCTCTTAGCAAGAACATAACAAATAGTTTATAGATGTTTTTGATATGAGAGGTTAAAGTTGTCTTGCATTAGAGATAAGAAGCTTTTGTGAGTTTTTTTAATAAAAATTAAGTCTGTTCACAGTGAGAAATTATGGAAATTATCTTTTAAATTTTTTAATTATTTTTTTTTCCTTTATACATCTAAGCATTCATCCTGCCTGGAGAACTGCAGAGTGTTGCAACTGCAAGGTAAAATGTGTTGAACACAGGAGCCTGACTGCAGTAATGAAACTGCTGGGCTGCTGAATTACTCTTTGCTTGGAAATACTCTTTCGGGCACTGTAAAAATTATGAATTATAACCCCAGCAGAAGCAATACGTATAAGGTGAACTTTGAGCTATGTAGCACACTTCACATGCAGAGGATGGTACATTATCATGCCTTGCTAAACGCTCCCGAGTCTCTGTTCACAGCTCTGCCACATGAAGAAGTAAGGAAGAAGTCACCTAGGGAACGTGAGTGCACAGGCTGCACAGAATAGTGCCCAGGTCTTTGCCTCGTTGTGATGTGCATTGACAAGGTGAAGACCATCACATCCTTCTTTCTGCAATTAAATTAATTGCAGGAAAGGGTATAGAATTAAATATTACAATATTACAATATTTATTACATATTTGGATCTCCTTTATTCAAATACAGTTCAATACCAGACAGACAAGTATACTTTTCTCCGATAAAAACCCTCAAATTGTGTTTGTTAGAAACACCATGTTCCCAAACTTTGTTCACTCTATTTAATTTTAAATTTTTCATTTATATATGTATATAACATGTATGGGCAGAAAAGCTGTAACTCATTTTATATCAGAAAAGAGAAGATATATACTAAAAAACTTAAATACAATTTGAAGAGCTACAGCCTACATTGGACCTGTTGCCTAATACTGGAAATCTCTACATTTATGTTTTAAAGTAGTTTAGGAACCTTAAATGTCTACTCAAACTGCCTAAGATCTAGGGAGCACTAAAGAGATAAGGCTCTGTTTTATGACTCAGCACTGTCAGAATGTAAAAATGTCATGGTTTAGGAATGGTATTCACCCATTTAGTACTCCCACTAAAACCTTGCACCACTTGTTCCCCACTTCCCTCTTCCCTGCAGTGGACTGGAGGTGAAAAGGCAAAGAGCCTTTTGAGATAAGAACAATTTATGGGAAACATCAATGCCATAAGAAAAATAATTGTAACAGCAGCAGTGCCAATGACAGAGGATATAAGAGAGAGGAAATATAACAGAAACCTCCTGGACAACTGAGATACTGAATAGCTCTCCTTGTCATCTTTACTCAACAGGAACGGAACCCCTCCCCTCTGGAAGAGATTCCCTCCTCCCTGCTCCCAGCAATGATATGAGGTGCTATAGAAAACCTCTGGGTTCTGGCCGTGCCCCTTCCTGGCTGGAACCAGGACAAAACCAAAGATTGCTTCCTCTCTGATTGCCCATTTGAGATTCATTCATCTGGCTTCTCAGATCATGTCTGTCAAGCTGAACCTCCTGAAAATTGTTGATGTAGGATATTATCTCCAGTTTTTGCACAGCAATGAATTGGTTAGAGCATGAACCTATGCCCCTAGAAGACCTTGTCTGACTTAGCACCATGCTGGAGGGAGCTGCACCCAATATCACCAGAGCCATCTGTTAACCAATAGGCTGTTTGATATTCAAACCAGGACTTCTTAAGTTCATCTGTTTAAAAAATATTCTGCTTATATAAAATTTCTGCAGTATTTATGGAGCAGGGGCTGGAATTTCATTCTCTCTCACTCTAGCTTACTAATTACCACGAGCCTATGACTAAATTCAGCATTTCATACCGAAGAGGCGGTTCCGCTTGCTCAGCATGTCTTAACAAATCAAGCTTAAATCAAGCTTATGGTCTTTCTTAAGTGTCTTGATATCTAGAAATCTGAACAAAGAATACTTGAGGTGAAATTTCTGTGACCAAAGAAAGTCAGCTAAACTATCTTTGTCAGAGATAAGCAAACACTTTCAGTGGAGCATGCCTTCTTACGTTTGGGTGGCCATCTGTGTTTGGTCAAAATTTCACTCAAAAAGAACCCCTCTCTCCTTTCTTGAATTGTAGAGAGCGTCTCTAAGAATAAGTTCTGCTTTAGGCCACCCATTTGCAGATGTTTGAAGTTTGATGAGGAAATTTCAATCACTTTCAGTATCAATTTGTTTTTTTTTTCTGGAACAAATTTTAGCACCAGTATAGAAAGTATTTTCTTGAATAATTTAGGCAGTTATAAACAGTGGTCAATGAATTGGGTTTGGAAGCAGATTTTCCATTATTAAGTGGATACAGTTTCTTCATACATTTTGTCTTGCACAAGAAAGGACAGCTGTTGCTTTTTTCCTTATCAAGATTAATGAATTGCAAATTTGCTTTCTCAATTAAGTTTATGTGCCTTGCTTTTAGTACTGGAGATTTGGTGGTGGCAGGGTTGGACAATGTCAATAGAGGCCAGAACCTGGCCTGTGTCAGGTAACAGCTAGTTTCAGATAGCTCAAATACACCCACTGAAGGGCACAGCTGGTTCCCTCAGCCAAGATCAGATCAAAGAAAGACCAAAATACTGCACAGCAGTGTGAAGAATGAGGAAAAACACACGAGAAGCATCTCTGCAGACACCAAGGTGAAAGAAGAAGGAAGACGTGCTCCAGGCACCAGAGCAGGAACTCCTCTGTAATCATGGTAGATCAGGTTGTCCCCATGGAGAACTGCAGGGGAATAATCACACTGCTGCCTATGGAGAACCGCATGCAGGAACATGTGGATCTCCTGTGGAGAAGAGCCCCTACTGGGACAAATTTTCTGGTAGGAATTGGAGCCCTAGGGTGGCCCACACTGAATCAGTCTGTTCCTGGTGGACCATACCCCATGGTAGTGAACCCATACTAGAGCAGCTCTTGAAGAGATGCAGTCTGTGGGAAGGACTCCTACTGGAGAAATTCTCGAAGAACTGTATTCCATGGGAGAGCCCCCACACTGGAGCAGAGTAAGAGTGTGTGGAAGAAGACAGGTGAAGATGAAGCACAGTGAGCAACCCCTGCTCCTCATTCTCCTGTGCTGCTCAGATTAGGGGAAAGAAGGATAAATCAGTTGAGAATGAGGCAGTGAGGTTGAGCCTGGGAAGAAGAGAGTAGGAGGAAGTTGTTTTAGTTTTTGTGTTAGCTCCTCACTCAGTTTTTAACTGGAAATAAGTTTTATTCTGCACGTTTAATCTGTTTCACGTGTGGCAGTAGTTAGTGGGTGATCTTTCTACCGCAACCCATATTTTCATCTTATTTTGTCCTCATCCTGTTGAAGAGGTAGACTTCTCACACCCTCAGAAAATTCCAGGAGAGATGGTATCTTTCTTTATTCTCCTCACAAGACTAATGAAACTTTGTCTTAAAGATGAAGTTCAGAGAGATGCATGGATTAATCTGTTTTATCTGTTGAGTATCACTTGAAATCTCTTTGCTTTTAGGACAGCTGTCTGCTACTATAATCTTCCAGCTGCTAAGAAGGGAGGCAAGTTTGCCACTGTTTAAGTGCAAGATAGAAAGACACAGACCCAAATCATCACAATGTTTAGGGTAGAGATGTGCTTCTCTCTCTTTTTTTCAGAGGAAGAACATTAATTCCGCTAACTGCAATACCATGACGACACCTTACAGACATGATTGGATTCTGTAGTTGTAAGCAATCCTCTAAATGTGCATTGACAGCACTGATGAATATTTATAAGAAAGGATAGATAAAAATAATAGTACAATAGGCTCTAGAATCTGATAATATGCTTTTCCTCTGAATGTGTGTTCAGTGCTGCTTTCTCCCCTACATTTTGATTTCTGAACTAAAAAAAAAAAAAAAAGCAAAAAATAAATTGCAACTGAATGTTGTTTCCCTTCCTTACTTTTCTTCTATGCTTAGATGAGAGCTAAGAGGAAAATCCTACCTAAACTTGTTTGCCCCTTCACAGAGCAGAACTCCTAAGGAATTGATAAATTAGCTATGTAAATAAAGTTGATAGAGCCACAAACTTAAGTATAAAGCTTAATGACTTAAGACAATTGTGAAAAAGGCCTGGCTCAGTGTTAAAACACTTACAACTGGATCCTCAGCTGGTGGAAATCAAGAGTGTTGTGCTGGGTGCAGTGAAGCAATCCCAATGTTCACTAGCTAAAGCTCAAGTTCTTTATATTTACCTAAAGATTTACTTTAATGTGGTTCCTTTGTCATTCTCACTGGCATGCGTACTCATGCCTAATGTGGGCACTGCTGCGTAAAGGATGTGTTGTGCCATTCAATGAAATGTTTAAATGAACCACCTGCAGCCCACTGCTAGTTAGCAAGGCAGGTGAAAGTGTAGAATTCCACAAGGAAGATTGCCCAGCTTTTCCATCACCCAGCAAAACAGGTTCTACTATGCAGGTTTCTGTGTTACTGTTGCTGAGCTATGGCTTACACACTTACTGTACAATCACTGCTTCCAATACTTCAAAATTTCAAACTGCTTTGAGGGTACTTGGAGCTTATGAGGAGTGAAATATAACAACACATTCTATCCCGTTTATGAAACTATGAGCTATATTTGACAGTGTAGAATAAAATATTTTCTTATGTCTTTGGACTAACTCATATGAGAAGTTTTTGTTCTGTTACAAAGTAATTTAGCTCTGGGGAAAGAACAGAAGCAATGATCATCTGTCCAGGATAAGAATTAATAGAGCCAGTATTGATTAGCCACAGTTCTTTACATAGAGCTCTGGTCAGAGTTAAATGTAACATTTCTTCACATCTGCCTTTGATTTTTCTCTAGAGGATTTCATTTTAAGATGTGTCAGTGGCAGGATTCTAGTTATCTAATTCTATCCATCACTAACAGGAAAAAAAAGATGAGGAAAAATTAAAGGAGCAGCCCAAAATCAGCTAGATAAATAAAACTATGGAGGATAAAAGGAGTACATCTGTTCACATGCAAAAGTCAAAAGTGGAATGTCTGCTGCTCTCCATTCATAAAGATTCCCATACTCATTCTGTGTATATGTGCACCCTACTAAGAAGAAAAAATTCAAGTACAAATTCCAAATGCATCCATGTGTGATTATTGTCACAGGGAATGTTTCATAATCACATCAGTGTTACTGAGAAAGGATTTTTTTCCTTACTTTATTTTATGAATAAGAGGAAGTAGTTTTTACAAGGTGCTCCTGTTGTCCTGGAAATTATATTGCATGTGCAGCATTGGAATTAATAGCCACTTAAAAACGTATTCCCATTTCCCAGAAGTCAAATTGAGTTTTGATGATGTTTCACTGGAGGCAGAACCAGCTCCTGAATAAACCATAAGGGAAAAGAATAAAATAAGTGGGATGCATAGGGTTACACTGTCACTCCTACTAGCCAAATATTTTGTTTTAAATCAAGGGAAATAAAAAGAGCTCATAGAAGGCAAGAAACCCAGGGTCTTTTATAGTGAAATTATTCAAAAATCTTCTCCCAGTATCAACCAACTAGGAAAGATGAAACTCCTTATCTGAACCAGAATTAAGTTCATGGACATATTTAAAAGTGCAAACAAAGACAGACTAAACTATGCTGTTATTCATCTTTAATTTCAACTGGAGACTCAAGCAACTGAAAAAAAAATCGACTCATTTCAAATTCTCTTGAAGTATCCTGGAAGAAGCACTGCTTTTCAGAATGATTTTATCTGGAGTTATCAGTAGACCAAGACAGGGATACAAGGGCTGTTGTCTTGCCTGTATAAGATGCCACTGGTAAAGTTTGTTTAGAGGAAAACTACACAGCAGATTTATTGTTTTGTTAGCACTATATTCAATTGTATGGGAAGGTAAGGGAAAACAGGATGAACTCATCTCAAGCTGAAGAATTTAGATATAAAATGTAGGTGTAAAGAATAAAAAATATCTTGTTCACCCTTTTACTTTGCTAGGAATCAAGACTGGTTCACACAAAAAAAATTAAGGGGTTGTCAAACTAGTTTCAAGGGACTAACACAACAGCTGTGGCTCAGAACTATATGTTGTGCAGAGAAATGGGCCAACTGCATCTCACCCTGAGTCTAGACATGCACTGCCAATGAAAATCCTGTCTGCTGCAGAGCCCATGGAATCACACTGCTGCTAGAGATGTAAGTTTTTTAGCCAGAATTCACTACAAGTTGAACAAAATCCCATGTGTATTCTTGAGAATCTCACTTTGGACATTCAATTTGAACAACACTGTCAGCCAGCAGAGATGTATCAATAAATATTAGCTTGTGAACAATCTCATATGTAACTGGCTACAATAATTCAGCAACATTAAAAATATAAATACACTAACAACTAAAACACACTAACAATTTCCACAAATTCAGTTAACAGGAGATTTCAAAGTAACTAATAAAATGCAAAACATCCATTTCATTATTGTTGAAAAAAATAAGGTTTCTATTGTATAATCAGAAGTAAGAGTGCTGGTACAGAAATGTGGTATTTTAAATGAAATGCTGGCAAATTTATGGTAATATATCTTGAAAAATAAAACAAGTATAATCTATTTACCTTCTTTTATCTGAGGTTGTACTACTTGAAAGACATTAATAAGTTTGAGTCAGAAACTAAGACAGAGTGATTCCAAACATTAAGTCATGTTAAAATGAATTGATTCCATTCAATTTCAGATATTCAGCTGAAACCAAATTCAGTGTCTGTACTTCCTCTAAAGCAAAGAGTGTCAGACAATAGATTGAAGATATTTCTTCATGGGACTATAAGTAGTATTAACATGAATGTATTGGAGGCTTCCTGACTTCTTATAGTCATTTGTGTTGATCAGATTGGTAAGAACTGGGTTGGCCTAAAGGTCTAAGCAGTTTCATCATGTTAGATTTAAGATGCTGGAAGAGGTAGATGAATGCTCTAAAGGGTATGAGTACTGGGTATTATTTAAAACTCTATGTGCAATGCAGTTCCTGTGCCCAAACATGTAAGAAAACTGCACACTGCTGGCGAGGTCAAGGGAGAAGATGCTGGTATGGGAATTGCTCTTTTAGAAATTTTGTATTATCAAAATCAAACAATTCTAGGCAGAAAGAATTGTTTTCTTCTCCTCTCCTCCTTCTGAGAAAGAGAGTTATTGTAATATCTTTAGCTCTATTGTAGCTTGTTTTTGATTGAAAATTTTCTTAGCTGAATTCCAAATGTCTTGTGAAATGCACCCAGGACTACTAATAACAGTCACCAAGGATACACAGAGATTTAATGCAGTGTTTGCAGAGCTGGGAGTAATGGCTGTCAGACTGAGCTAGTGGAGTTACAGTACTTCATTAGCTCCTTTGGAATAGCAGCAATTTTAAAACAGAAGGTATCTACACTGTAAACACTTCCAAATCTTTCTACCTCACCGCCTTTTTTAATTTATTTAAGTGAGAATTCTTAAAGAGACAAAGATGAAATAGAGGATAATTGCAATTAAACATATATTTATTATTTGCAAAAAGAAGACATGCATATAAAAACAGGATTTTTAAGGTTGGAAAAAACCTTTCAGATAGTTGAGTCCACCCATCACCTAGCACTGCCAGGTCCGCTGCTAAAACATGTCCTTAAACACCACATCTGCATGTTTTCTTATCTACAAATTCTTTTGAAAGATTGTATCTGATATATGGAAGAATGTGATTGTTACTATATTTTATCAGTTCTTAGCACTTACAGCACTAAGGAAAATCAGTTGAATTCTTTCCATGGCAGTAATAGGAAAAAAAGGAATAAATGGAAAGGATTTCAATTTTGTCGCACTGTGGCTTTCTTTCAAACATTTCTTTTCTTTTGCTGGCAAAATCAGTTTTTGGGACGTTTGTCAGTTCGTGCTGTATAATTCATTTGGTGAACCCTGTGTAGGGTAATTTATTGCAATACACTAGAGCAGCACTGTGTTACTCAGATATTCTTTATAACAGAACAGTTATGGACATTTACAGGTAGTAAGTAGAAAATTGATTTTTATTTGTACTATATTGCTTTTCAAAGGAGACAGAGAAACACAGAAGCAAGTTAAAAATACCAGTCTTGATAATCACAATGATGGGACTGTCTCTTTTTACTTTTCATGCTAACAGAAATGTATTTGGTTTTTTGTGTCTGGTACAGTGTGAAGGATCAGGACCAGAGACTCACAGTCAGTGTGATTTAAACTGTCCCAGATTGTCTGTGAGCCATCCTTCTGGCTACAAGCAGAAGTGATCTTAACACAGAATTATAGTATGATAGATGGTTTGGGTCAGAATGGACCTTACTGATAATTTAGTTCCAGATCCTGCAGGGACATCCTCCACTAGACCAGGCTGCTCAGAACTACATCTAGCCTAGCTTTGAACACTTCAAAGGGATGGCATCTCAAAGGGATGAGGCATCTGCAGCTTCTCTGGGAAACTTGTTCTGGTGCCTCACCAACCTCACAGTAATAAACTTCCTCTTAATATATACTTTAAAACTACTCTCTTTCAGTTTGAATCCATTCCCTCTTGTCCTGTCATAACCTGCACCTATAAGAAATCTCTATCACTCTTGGAGGCTCCCTTCAGGTACTGGAAGGCTTCAATTAGGTCACACAGAAGTCTTCTCCAGACTGAATGATCTCAGTTCTCTGACTCTTTCCTCATATGAGAGGGGCTCCATCCCTCTAATCATCTTTGTGGCCTTCCTCTACAATCTAACAGTTTTTTTTGTGCTAATGGCCCCAGAGTTGGATGCAGCAGTGCAGATATGGTCTCACCAGAGCAGAGGGGCAGAATTCTCTCCCTGGCCCTGCTGCCCACACTGCTTTGGATGCAGGCCAGGATAGGTCTGGCTTTCTGGGCTGTGAGTGCCCATGGCTGAATCACGTCCAGCCCCTCATCCAGCAGCACCCCCCAAATCCTCAGCAGGGCTGCTCTTCATCTGTTCATCCCTCAGCCTGTGTTGATACCAGGGACTGCCCTGGACCAGGTGCAGCACCTTGCACTTGGTCTTGTTAAACCTCATGAGACTCCCATGTACCCACACCTTGAGCTTGTCCAGCTCCCTCTGGATGGCATCCTGCCCTTCAGGTGTGTCACCAGCACCATGGTTACTGGTATCATCTGCAAATTTGCTGAGGGCACATCAGGGGTGGCTAGGGAATCAGATTTTGCTAGGCTCAGACTGGAGAATAAGATGCAGAAAGAAAAAGAGAATGGAATTTCAGAGTTTCAATACACAGTTTTTCTGAATAAGAAAGATTTCAGGGAAACAGCTTGCCTGCCTTCCTCACTGGTCCCATTCTAAGTAACCTTAGCCACCTAAGAGAGCACAGTGATGGATGGTATATTTTCTGTAGTGGAAAAGAGAAGACAGGAATAATGAATTGGTTAGATATATAAAGCTTTTGTTGTATAATTTCGTTTACTTCCACTGATTAGTGTTGGGCAAAACTCAAAAGGTTAGGTGCTTGCACTGGGGTAATTCACTGCTTCCCTAAACCCTTACTAACTTCTTAGCAGTCCCTCACCTAATCTCAAGGTTTTTTCTGCTTTTCAGTGCTTGATCTCTCCAAAAAACACATAAACCAGGTAGTATATAACTTCTGAATTTTCTTTCATAGTGATGCACAGCATGTGTGGGATTGAACTCAAAGAAAGGCTTTGCATTGATGTGATTTCAGGATAACAAGTCTTGGGCTTATGCACAAATATTCTCAGTGGTCTGTTCTTCCTATCACTGTCTGCCAGCATCACTGTAATTTATTTACTGTACAGTAAAACTAGGAATCACAAAGATTAAAAACTATTGCTTTCAAGTCTTGATATCCCACTCATTTCCTGTCAGCCTGCTGATATAACTGATCCAGAAGGTGCTTTTCATTAAGAACTACAGTAAGAAAATCTCTTAACACTGGATTTGAATTTTCATGGTAAACATTAGATTGGGTAACCTCCATTACAGGCCACCCATCA
Source organism: Sialia sialis (assembly GCA_009812075.1). Taxonomy (NCBI): domain Eukaryota; kingdom Metazoa; phylum Chordata; class Aves; order Passeriformes; family Turdidae; genus Sialia; species Sialia sialis. The sequence goes on from VRYO01002772.1 coordinate 34,784,886, forward strand.
AGGAAAGTACACTGTGGTTGTGTCTTAGCAGATGTCTAGTGGCAAATATCACTCATTTCTGTGGCAATCTTCTTGTGTTAGCCTTCTTGAGACCACAGAAGAGATTAGGATTTAGAACAAAACACTTTTTCAATCTACTTTGTAGACAGACTTCCACAAAAGTCCTTACAGACGTTCTTTTATTCAGCTGTCAGTTGCTTTTAAGTAATTTTAAAAAGTAACGATGAGGATTTGTGTCTCCATTCCTCTTCTTACACTGACTTTAAGCAAAGCTCAAAAAGCCTTGATTTGAACAAACAGATCAGGTTTTAAATGCACAGCAAGAACAGACATTTTAATTGTGATCTTGAAGAAGTTATTTGTACAAAGATTATAAAGATTGCTAAAGAAACCTCTACCAATGGCTTCTAGATTTCAATCTAGGTCCCTATTTCTGTTGAAGTTAATTGAAAAGGGATTTCAGGACTTTACTCCTATCTTTTCATTAGGCGATACTAAATTTGGCATTCCTAGCTTGAGGGCCTTTCTCCATTATTTATAGATCTGGTAGTCTTGCAGAGACTGGATGGATGGACTTCCATAAGCATAACTCTTTCCTTCCCAGAATTAGAAAGTCTAAATGGTCATGTTTTACACTCGACATGTAAAGTCAGTCTGGTTTTATGTGACTGGTAAAAAGCATTTTATAGAATGAAGTTGAGGAAAATTGGACCCTTCCTATTTTAAGAAATTTTTGGCTGCTTTCTTAACCAGTGAAAATTGACATGCTTCTTTAATTTTAGTACATTTTTTCTTATCTTCTGAGCTCATCGCTTACTGTTTCTGATGTATTTGTATGACAAAAAGAAATTACTTGATCAAAAATCTATTTCATATAGCATAGCCTAACTGGTTGTTCATTCCCTCATTTAACAAAGTAAAGCTTACAAGTCTTTACAATGCATTATGAATAATTAAAATTTTAATAATGGTTTTATTTTTCTATGGAAGAAAAACTTAAATACTGACAGCACTCATGTAACATCACAAAATTCCTTTTTTTCTCCACCTTCTTTTTTTTTTTTTCTTCCCAGTAATCCTCTTTAGGAGCTTAAGAAAAAAGATAATATCAAGGTCTTTGGTGGCTCTAGGACATTGATTGCCAAACCAAACCATTCTTCCAAATATCAGTAAACTAGGAGCAGCAGACTGCTGTGAGCTATTTTTTAGCCAAAAGGATTAGATTTGTCTCTTAGATGGGTCTGACATCTAATATAGATTTCCAATGGGTTGAGTTTCGCCAGTCATAGTTGTAACTTTGTGAGAAAGCTTGCAGCCTTCTGAGGGTGGAGTAGGTCCCCTGCTGGGAATATGAAGCATGCACCTCAAGCCCTGGCACAGCAAATATTCCCTGTTACTTGTTTTCATGAAACCTTGACCTGAGCTGTGGGCACGTATCCATGTGGCAAATCTTCTGGGACTGTCTTTGTTCCTGCTGCACAGCACAGCGGCTTTTGGACTCAAGTTATGAGTCAGCTGTGGTTATTTAGGGCTTGTAAAGAAGTAAGAGGAAAAAAAAGAAAAAGAAACAAAATTACATCCTAGGTAGTTATGTGATTTTAGTGTGTTCTGGGGACATACTAGGAAAAGGTACTGTCAGGCACCTGCACCATGGTTTGTAATGAGAAGCACAGAAGAAGGACTCTCAAATAATTAAGTGAAAGTAGCAAGATGCACTTGCTAATGAAATTAAGTTTTTTATTTATTTTCATAAAAGTATGAGCATTATTTATGTAAACAATACAAACTGCTTCTGTTAGTTAGCTTTGTGTGAGATTTTCCCTATCACTGAGGTTCAGGGAATATTACTTAGGGAGAATAGCAATTTTAAGGTTATCATGTGAATGACAAAGACATTAATCTGACAAGATATGCTCAAGAGACCCACGATGCAATTGTAGAATTCTTTTTGACTCTCTCACCCATAATTTCATGGAGCTCAGTGTAATTAACACACTTCATGGGATTTAAGTAACATTTGTTTCTTCTTCATCAGAATGCAAATTTGAGAATGATATGGATCTGTACAGGAGACAGAAACAACTGCTCCCTAGGTAATAACTTGTGCACTGTTTCCTATCCTACTGAAAAAAAAAGACAACAGGAAAAAAGAAAAAAGGTGAAAGATGAGTTTTAATCAGGATTTATTTGGAACTTAACATGCTTTATAGCTGCTACAAATGCAGAAACCACATATGCCATAAAATTAATGAAAATTACATGTTTTATTGTCCTCTTGAAATTTTTAGGCCACATTTTCTTAAAAGATATATCAAATAATGTAATCTGCAGACTGTGTGTCTCTGCGTGTGTCGAAATGTGTGTGCAGTCAACTAAAAAAATCAGTAGTCAGAAGCCTCTGTTAATTCTTAACCAGGAGGAAAACATCATAACAAAAGAAAGGGAGTAATTATAGCTGTGCATGTGTGTGCATATGTTTAGAGCTCAGAAATACATCCAAGCATTCAAATCAATAATCTTTTTTCTTCAGTAATAATTCAGTATACAATCAAAGAACAGATTAGAAGACTGGTTACTTCCCTGTCCTACATTCCTCCTCAGCAGACAAAAGAATAACCTTAGTCTGTAACATGTAAAGGCAGATTGGATGGTCTTGATCACCCATGTTTTTGATGAGAAAATTGAAATAAAAAAGAATCATACTACATGCCATTTTTTAGTAAAGGAAGTTCAAATTATGCTAATAGTTAATTAGCCACTGCTACATTTCTCTAGAAATGAATATTCCAGACAAGAAAGAAAATCTAGACTTCTTTTACTTAATCATATTTGAATAGAAAGTGAATAAATGCACAAATGCGTAATGCTTGTAGAATGTATAAGTTGAATAAATGAAGTGGGGCATAGAGTACACATTAGTTTATTAATGCTTCAGGTTTTCCTTGATGTCCTTCAGGCACATTATCAGCTGACTAAAGGATGATCAGATTTATCCTCATCTGCTCTTATTTTTTCTCCTACAGATGAAATAATAAATAAATAAACAAAAGCCTGTGACCTTTTTTTTTTTAATGCATTTGGCATTGGCAGGACACTAATCTCAGGAAAACTGCTAAGCTGTCAACATCACAGAATGGGAGATACTACTAATTTATCCCATATGTTTCTTATTTTTATCCAGCAAGACCTGAAGTGTTTCTGGGTTTTTTTTGGATGAATTCAAAGTCTTACTACTCCTTTATGTTTGTAGTTCAAAATTAGAGAAAACTGAATACTAAGCTGGTTAAACTGCATGTGAAATCAAGTCAGTCCTATTATCATACAAGTTAAAAAATAACAAAAGAAAAAGACAATTGTTATGATCTCAGATTGCCACTGGTGCTTCTGATTTTTAAACTCTATCAAATATATATGTCTACATAAAACTTGACATTTCTCCTAGAAAGAAAAAGAAATGTACTTTAAATGTTTTAAGAAAGATTTCTTGTTCATAGGCAGATGGAGGCGCTCAGATGAGCAGTGAAGTGTCACCACTGACGTGAGCACAGAAATAAACAGGAAAGACAGATTAAAAGAGACTGAAGATATGGCATATCCCAATGGGAGTGGTATAACACGTTTACTGTAAACAAAAATACTCTGTTCTTCGTCCAGTCTGATTTTCATACATTCAGCTTAAAGAGAGCACTTTCTAGGGCCTCTTTGCTGGTGCTCTATTTACAATTGGGAAGATTTTTCTTCTCAGAACCTTTTCTTCAGCCCTATATTGTCTGTCTATAATCTTCTCCCTGCTCTGCCCTGAATCCTATCTACAAGTGAAATTATAGTAATTAATTCATCACACATGCAGTTCAGCTTGTTGGCTGCAGCTAGATTCATGCAGCATGTTCCTAGGGCAATTCTAAATGCCTCATCTCAGAAGATTTTCAAGCCAAATGTTCTTTTGTGCATCTATTTTGTGTATTAGTGGTCTGTTCTACTGTGTGAAATTACCTATTGCTAGGCATTCAGCTTAGGTTATTCTGAAAAATGTAATTTAATTGAGACACTTATAAGATGATATCTAGGATTTAAAGCCCAGTCCTATCTTTATAACCTTCTGAAACCTACTCCAGAAGCTCTGAGTGGCTCAATTTTCATTTGCAAATTTATATGGCTTTCTGACACCTGCTGCTCAATAACTGGTGCCATAAGCAATTCATTCCTAATTTAGGTAACTAAACCACTGATTTCTAGATCCTTAGTTTAATGTTCTGTTTTGTCAAAACAACACTGGCCTTTTTTTTTTTTTTCTATTTTTTTTTAAGAGCCTAAGAAATAGCAATAATGTCAATATGATAAAAAAAAAACAACTACTGTGCATCACTTCTGGTATCCTAGTAGCTAAAGAAGTGAAAGGTTCACGAAATATATAATTCAAGTGTTTTCCAATTTGTTATGCAGACAAAAATAGATAATGTCTTAAATTATTTTCTTTATAAAATACCTGTTTTAAAAGTCCAGTTTGTCACTTCTTCTCTCAAAAAGATTATGAATTTTTCTGAAATTCTTATTCTGTAGCAAATGTATTTCTTTGGTAGACAACTAATTTTATTATTCCTAAAACACATATACTTTGAATTTCTGTACCTGCCTGCCCTCAGATTAATATTACTAATTTTAAAAGTTAAAAATGAGAAGCTTTATCAAAACAAAATTCAGATCCCCTAGAAATATGGACACATGGGATTTTGGTTATCTCTACTAGAAAGAATTAAGGCAAGGTACATAGCCTTACTATGTGCTTCAAGTTAATATCAGTGGTTGTTGTAGAAATGGAAATGTGGAAATGGAAATTCCTGTACCAGCAGTCCTGGATAAATGGCTGTTCTGTAAGCACTAATACAATTTCTTAGATGCACAAATACAGTGCCAGGCATGAACTGCCTGATTTCAACTCCTTTGTTTGGGTTCATGACCAGAAGTGATGTCTAACCTACCAAGGACTTGAATTACACAGAATTCCAAAATCAATATTAGCACCTCAAACTGTGGCCAGAAATTAATAGAAAATTAATGGTACCATAATTAGCATTTTTTTTTCTTTCTGTTTTTTTTTGCTTGTCTTATCCTCACAAGACAGAGTAGTATTAAATCATGTATCTGCTGAACTCTCTGAGGCCTCTCTTCATGCCAGTCCTAAAAATTCACTAGTGGGAATACTGTGTGTTGTGCACTTTGCACAGTTGTATTTTTAGGTGTATTCTGGCCTCCTACAACAGTGTTACAGCAACTGGTGATTGAGGTAAGAGCTTATTTAAATGTCATCTTATTTGAGTGTCATCTTGGGTGTCAACTAGTTGGACTTGTGCAAAGCATTTGACAGTGTTCTGCACAATATCCTTGTCTCTAAATTGGAGTGACGTGGATTTGGTAAGTGGGCCATTCAGTGGCTAAGGTATTGGTTGGATATCAGCATTCAGTTGCAGTCAGGTGGACAGAAGCAATGTGTAGCGTTCAACAGGGATCAGTGTTGGGATTGGAGTGGTTAAACATCTTTGTCAGTGACATGGACAGCGGGATCAAGTGAACCCTTAACAAGTGTGCCATGACATTAAAGTGTGTGGTGCAGTTGACGCCCTGGAGAGAAGGAACGGTATCCAGGCAACCTTGACAAGCTTGACAAGTGGGCTTGTGTAGCTTATGAAGTTCAACAAGGCCACATATGAGGCCCTGAACCTGGGCAGGGACAATCCTAACCAGAATTAGAGACTGGGCAAAGAATGGATTAAGAGAGATGCCTTGAAAAGAAGAACTTGTGAGTGTTGGATGAGAGGGTGAACATGAAGGGTGAATGTGTGTTTGTAGCCCGGAAGGTGATCGTGTCCTAGGCTGTATCAAAAGCAGCATGACCAGAAGGTCAAGGGAGGTCGTTCTTATCTTCTATCCTTCTTTTGTGAGATCTGGAGTACTGCATCCAGCTCTGGGGCCTCCAACATAAGAAGGGCTTGGATCATCTGGAGCAAGTCTAGAGGAGTATATGGAAATGGTAACAGACCTTATAACCCCATCCACTATCTAAAAGGGACAAAAAGAGACCTGGATAGGGCCTTTTCTGTGGGATCTATAGTGATTGTGAGAGGCAAATGGCTTTGATTGAAAGACTGTAAATTTAGAAATTCTTTATTGTGCAGATGATGAAACGGTAACACAAGCTCCCAAGAGAAGCTGTGGATGCCACATCCCTGAAATGTTTAAGGCCAGCTTGGATGTTCATGAGTTTTTAACCTGATAGAAACTTCAATATACCTTGAGGTGTTTTGGAAGATTCTTCCTGATATTTTCTGTACTTGGTCTTTTAAATTTCATGCAAAGTCATCAGTTCAACTGATTAAAATGAAAATGTGACACTAAAATAAGTGTAAATCAATTGGAGATGACTGATGACAAATGGAATGGTGTAAGAAAGATATATTGATTACATGAAGAAACAAGGATTTTTCCATTCAGAAAAAGCTAACATCCCATTAACAGAAGCTGCAGGTGTTGCAACAATAAAATATGAGTAACTCAGAAGCTATTCATGATCTCAATGTTTCAATGAATGGAAGTCTTCCATTAAATTCTCTCAGGAGAAAGTAACACCCTTCTAAGAAGACATATGAGCATTCTATCATAAATTGATATCCCATAGCCCATATTTGTACCTTGTTTGTCAGGATATTTTTCTTTAGCAACCTGAGAAGAATTTTTCTGTTTATACAATATTGTCTTGGAAATTATCTGGATCACAAAGATTACAGGTTTTCCTCAGTACATTTGTTTCCATTAAAGAAATGTAAAACAAACAAACAAGAACAAAAACCAAAACAAAAAAAAAAATCCCAAACAAACAAAAAAATCGCAAAAAGGTTTCTTCATATTATTCAAAAACATAATAAATTTCATCCAATTGGATGCACTTATTTCTACCTACTAGAAATTTTTTGTTGTGTCAAGTTTGTATTTACCTTCTAATTCTGCTTATGCTGCCTACAGCCACTAAAGCTTTAAAACATGTTTCATCAGGCAAGAAAATGAAAGCAAGCAATTGTTTCTAAAATATTTTCTGTTTAATTCTAGTTAAAACCTGATTTTATTCCCTAGATCACTAGCCTAAGAAGTAGCAGTAATTTGGTTATTGCTAAGTAGTATTTGTAGGCATCAACAGTAAGCTGTCTTATCCACAGTTATTCTATATCTCCAGGGCAGAAGAATGGTTTATATGAGTTGTGTGTGGTTTCATAAAGACTATAAAATAATTTCTTAGGTTCTTCATATGTATTCAAGTTATTCTATGAAACACACAAAAAATTCTTTATATATATGTATTTATATTTACACTTATGCTTATATTTGTGTTTATATTCTTTGGATTTACTATTAAAATTCACCTTCATTTCTAGATCTGTATTTTAATATATTTATATAAGGTCTGAATTCAAAATCAAAAGCCCTGCTGTAGAGAAGTTTATCCCTCTAGTAAGAAACTTTGGTCAGGTCTATACATAGCTTAAAGCAAGATAACCCACCAAAGAATGATACTTCTTCAGTATGATACTGATTGACACTGCCTGAGCAGCTGGTTCCATGTATTGAAAGAATGACTTTTTTTTAGCATTCTGGTGTCACAGGAATAGCAGACTGGAGAAGATTGCCTTCTGATCAGAGATCCAAGCAGACAACAGTGTTGGCTACTTAAGGTAATATTAAAATGTTTAAAATGTTTTATAAAAATGTTTCATGAAAAAAGAGCTAGCATAGAGTAACATAATTTTGTGTGGCTCAGGGGAATTTCTAATCTAAAGCTTGTATCTCATCAGTGTTTAGCAGCCCTTGATAAGTTTCCACTTATTTATCTAACTTTTTTTTAAACTCATTTAACTTTTGGCATCTCATTTTTCTTGTGACAGTGAGTTCCAAAATTTAGTCATATGTTAAATGAAAAAATATATTTCTTTGTTTAAGTCTGTTAGCTTACAGTTTCACCTAATGGTTATAATAATTATTTTATGTTATGTAAAAGAGTGCCTTGTTCTGTTTTACTTCTCAAATAACTCTTCAGGATTAGCATTTGTTTGGTTTTGGGTGCTTTGTCAGTGAACAGTGAGCTGACATTTTCGTAGATATATTCAGAGAAGCTGCAAATATATTCTCTGGATTAACAATGCCTAGAAACTTTCAGTTTTTAAACAGTGAGAATGTATTTTTGTCTTTTTTCCAGGTGCATAGTTTCTCATGTGTTGCCTCTTTATCATCCAGTTGTGCAAGTAACTTTTGCAACCTTTCACAAATAGTGAGGCTTTCATTGTTAAAACCAATCATTTTCACCTGCTTTTTTCCCCTGTTCTTTATATAGGTATTATTCCCCTGTTCCTTCAGGTATTTAGAAATCCATAGATGGAGGTTCCTTTTTTTAATAATCCACATTTATTTAAGTGTCTTTTATAGAGTACCTTGTCAAAAGTCTGAAAATTCAGGCACAGCATGTCAACCAGATAAAGATCACCCTTGCCTGCATACTTATCTATTGTAAAGCCTTCAAAGAGCCAGAATCTACATTATAAAATTTATTTTTATTCCCACCCCCATTTTATTATATTTATCTATATGTCTATGAATCCTATTCTACCAATCTACCTGTGAAGAATCAGGAACACAATTTCTTAATTTCCTGCATCTGTCCTGTGTCTGCCCTGCCAAGTTCCTGTAAGGATCTTTTAAAAAAGGACATAAAATTTCCTAACCTCTATTCTTCTCACACAGAAGCTGACTTAAGCAATTGTGTAAGATCTATGATCAAATTACAAGGTCATATTTGAGTTATTTAGAAGCCCCTGAGTGTATACCATCTTGTCTTGGCAATTTGTTACTATTCATTTATCTATTTGGTCTAAAATCACTTCTATTGACACTTTAATTTAAGATAGCTCCTCCAGTACAATTTTTGTGAAGAAAACAGACACTCTGGGAACCTTTCTAAACTCCTCAGAGGTGAGTATCAATGTGAAGAACACATTTAATTTTTCTAACATGGTCTTATCTTCTTTGCCTTCTCCTGTTACACTTCCATCACCTATCAGCTCTGCAGACTCTGGCAGACATTCTGCTTCTGGTGGGCTGGAAAAAAGGCTTGTAATTCGTTTTCATGCCCTTCACAAACTTGTTCTCTAAATCTTTTTTTGGTCTTAGCTTGATTCTACATTAAGATTTTCAGAGCTCATGATACTCAGTTATTTTTTACATGGCCATCAATTTTTCTTTATGCAGACTAAACTTTTAATTTGGAGAGTTTCTTTATTTTGCTACTTACCAATACCATAAATTTGTTTTTCACTGTGGACTCAAAAAAAATTCATTATGTATTCAATACTTTTATCCTTTTAGCTCCTCCTGTTGAGTTCTTGGGTTTTCTTCCTAGTATCACTAATTTTTATAGACATCCCTTTGTTTATACATTTGTGTATGCAAATTAATTCATTTTTTAATTCCTGTAAGGAAGAAGAATTTGAATATACTTTAGTCATATAGCCATTCAGTAATAAAAATGTCAGTATGTTCTTATGCTCTGTTTAGAATTATCTAACAAAACAACTGCTCCAAGAGGCAATCATTATAGTATCTAAAATTAGTTTTTTAGAACATGTCCCAAGATTGCTTTTTACTAATATTCATCGAAATAATTGAATTCACTATTGCTAGTATTTCTGCCAAAGTTATGTCTCTCATCCTCCTTGGCATGTCCTAGTTAACACACCTATGGTATGCAGGTGATTAATAACACAAGCTTCCTACAATATTATTTCTATTTAGATATGAAGTATTGAAATCAGAGGGTATGTTTCTTGTTGCTACAGGTAGTTTGTTTATCTTGTTTGACTTTATCTGCACGAAATCGCTGAAAAACCTTGGGCCTCAAGTCAGGACATGCAGAGAAGGCTATGATCACACTACTTGAAGTTAGTCCTTTTCACATAAAAATGAGTATGTTTACAAGTTGATCAAGGTCTCTTCTGAAGCCTGTGTTCTAGTCTTAAAATGTAATTTGTGTTTTTGTGCATGTTTTTCAGTTCAAAGTACCTGAGCTGGAGAGTGTGATGGCTCTGCTGCAATACATCAGAATGGGTGTTGGAAGAAAACATAGCATTGGGGGACTTATCACTTGAACAAAAAGGCAGCTGGCAGTTGACACAGTACATGAAGAGCATAAAAACTCTTCCATGATTTAGGAAGCAAGAAGGTTCTCCAGGGTAAATACACCTTTGTGACTCTATAACTTCAGGTACAGTAACACTCAGCTGCCAGTGTCTAATTTGTAACTTGGTACCGCACTGATATCACACAGTATTTTCATGTCCATCATGGGTGTTTTCACCTCTTAATTCTAAACTTGATGCAAAAATACATTTAACTAGGACTTGACTGATTATTTTAAAGTTTTTCTGACTAAATATGATTAATTTGAGACTCTTTGCATTTCTTACATATGTCTTCTCTATATATAGGTCTCCCAAAATCACATCTCCTACAAGATATATGTATTGTATCATAAAGACTTAAGGTAATTTAAGTAAATAATTTCAAACTTCTCAACCTTTTCCACGTAGTTCTATCAGACTCCATGCAATTTGCCTCAAATGACCACAACCTGAACCAGTGTTTCCAGATGTTCCTGCAACAGGACAAAAGTTCTCTTTGTGGTTGGAAAAATGACAGTCTTTTCTTTTCAATGTAGTTTTCCATATTAGTACTAGAATACAGTAGTTT
>VRYO01002772.1:34799611-34846685 GCA_009812075.1 Sialia sialis
TTTATAGTGCATTTAGATTTCTCCTATACCATTTTTCGAGCTTAGAATAAAATTGTCACTTACTCGCCTGTACTCAAGTACAGATTCTCACATTCTTTATCTCATTCCTCTTTATCCATCAACACTGGCTCATTTGTTTTTATGTTTTTTTAATCAATAATAAAAATAATACTCCCTGTCATTCTGATATGTTTTCATATATTTATAGCCTATCTTTGGATTCCCCTTTAACCTTTTCCATTTTCTCTTTCTTTTTTTTTTAACTGGAACCAAAACCGAATGCAATACTCTGTCTGAAGCTTGATCAGCACCAAACAGTGGTTTCAAATCGCTTTCTTGCTGTACATACAATACTTTGCAATATTCATAAGTTTGTGATGTTATCAGACAGTTCCTTCACATTTAGTTAATCACAGGCCTGGCCTTCCTTTTTGCTGATAATGTTGATCGAATACATATTCTTTTCTATTATTTTTCTTAATTATGTAAAACAAGTTGAAATTAACATAACTAGAGATTAAAATTGTCCATCCCTTTCCTAGAAGCATCACTCATATGCTACAAACTCATTAGGTCAGAAAAATAAGTGTGTCTGTATTGTGCATTCTGCACCAGAAGAGTCTCAGAAGGATAGGAATGACTGTAAAAGCAAGTTCACTCCAATCTGGCTGCATTCCACGATATACTTCATTGTGAAGTGCATTGTGTCCCAAAAACAATTTTTAAAAGCCCCATGAGTTTGGAATTCAACCCAAACTTTGAACAGAAGATTGCTGTGTGGTGAAATGAACCATTCTGACTGATCCAGCCCAGGCAAAATTGTATTTTCTTCTTATGACATTGCTGACAATTCAAAGAGTGGGCAAAGCTTTTGCAGGGGCTTTTCCTGTCTGTTTTCTGGCTTTTTGGGTTTTTTTAAAGATTTATGACAATATTTATAAATATCCAAGGAAATTTAACTTGCTTTTATTTGTCTTCTGGGTTTGAGAGGATTTTTGTGTTTTACTGTTATTGTTACTATTATTACTACTACTACTATTATTTTTATATTACCATGCTTTCTATTTTGTTTTCCAAGTGCACAGAGAAAATATTACATAGAATTAGACTCATGACCCAAAGCAGACCTCTGGTGACTGTTGATACTTCTCTCTAAGGCAACACTGAACCATTAACAATTGCTCTGTGGGTTGATATTCTCCCCTCTTTTTTCCTTCTTTTTTTCCCCTTCTTTTCTTTTTTTTTCCCCTACATTTTTTTCTCCTCTTCAGCATTTTACTTATTGAACACTGATTGCATTCAATCAACATTTCTCTAGTTTCTCTATGAGAATGTAATGTGAAACTATATAAAATTCTTAAGACATAGTATGTCCATAGCATTTTCTTTATCCACTAAGCTTGTTATCCTATCAGTGAAAGAAATGAGGTTAGTTCAGCATAATTTGCTTTTGATGAGGCCATGTTTCCTAATACTTACAAGTTATTTTTCTTCCAGGTGCTTACAAATTATCTACTTTATTAATTGTTCTAGCAATTTATCAAGTATTGAGAATTTACTTATCAGTAGGTAAATTTTCATCAAATAGCATGAAGATAACTGCATGTCTTGAACATATTGTAAATAGGGATTTATAGAAATGCTTTGTTACCTAATTCTTTATCTAGATAAGGAGGGTTTTCTTTATTTTCAATGTTAAAGATGATTTTAGATTAAAAGGATATTTTTACCAATGTGTAATAATGCAATAGAATAACATCTGTCACAGAATAGAACACTAAGTTAAATTTTATTGTAGTACCTTGACTGTATCCCACACCATCTGTATGAGACCTGTCTGCATGACAGCTACTATGTCATCACCCTGTTGCTGAAGTTTTCTGTGACAGCTAAGTTATGAGCCACAGAAATTGCTATCAGACATCAGAGTGTCCATCAGGGAAATCACTGATGTTTAAGGCCTATACTAGATACCAGCTTCAGACTGAGATGAATTGTGACCTAGACTACCCTACTTTGATTACAATGGGACCCAGCCTAACCTAGTCTGATGTGAACATTTACCTCTGTTCTCCTGAATTTCTAGTCCCTCCATTAAAAAGCTGAATGATCTTTCACATAGGAAGATTTCTCCTGTACAACTCAGGCATCAGACAGAGTTAACATTGAATCTGTGCTTTTGTCCTTCACTAATTCCAGAATATTGAGAGCCTAGCTGTGTAATGCATTCACCCCTTGTTGGCAGCCAGATGGAATGCTGTGGTTTCTATCAGTAATCAAAAATTCATTATTAAAGGGAATTGGGATTATTTCTTTAATTCCACTGTTATCAACTGTTTGATGAGCTCTCTAGGTCCTGATTTAAGTAACATTTAATTAGCACAGTTGCAGAGAGGTAAAACATTTCTGAATGAAAGTAAGTTAAATTGCATCTGTTCAAGCTACCAGTGATTTTGTCTTTGTCTAGAATTTCCTAGTGTAATTATTCAACGCTGGTTTTAACCATAAGAATAACAAGGAGTATTTCTGTGCTACTGGCAAAATAGAGTGAGTGATGTTTTCACTGCTCCTAATATTTAACAAGATTTGATAAACAAAATCTTGGTCTGTCTTTATCCAAATACTCTCATGTGAAAACAACTGAAAAACAGGTAAGTGTTAAATAGAGAGATATTCAATATGTTGGCCTACAAATGTGTTAGGAAGAAATATGAAAAGAAAAGAATAGCACTGTGCCCATTAGAAAACCGAGGCATTGATTTAGTGCAGTAAAAAGAGCCTCCACATTTTGGAAGCAAGGCCTGACAAGGTGAATAAAAATCTAGGGCTTAAGGATGAAATATTCTCAAAAAAGCATATTTGTTTCCATTTTTTCAGGCAAAGCGCAGACACACTTTTATTTTCATTTTTCCTTTTTTTTTCCTCCTGCCCTAGAACAAGCTGAAAAGAGCAATGCAAAGAAATACATCTGTTAGATATTAAGGCAAAACTCAGCTAATATGACCAGACTTTCATATTTCTCATATAGTGGTAGAAATATTCTTCGTGTGTGGTGTTGCCCTTGCTAAGGAATTTTACTTAATGAGGGCATGCTCTACTGCATGTACAGTACAAAGTAATATTTGAAAATGTGTCTATAATACTTTGTTGAGCAAGTAAAGATGCATACTTTACAAAGGAAACACTTTTCCTAGGAAACACAAAAGACCACACTAATCTCCACCTTCCAAGTAATAATTTTTCTGATGAAATGACCTCTCACTGGTCTGATCACAAAGTCAATTTGACAGAATCTCACAGATTAAGCTGACTGGAACCGACCCACAAGGATTGAGTCCAGCTCCTGCCCTGAACAGCATCATCCCCAAGTCACACCCTGTGCCTGAGACTATTGTCCAAATGCTTCTTGAACTCTGTCAGGGTTGGTCCAGTGACCACTTTCCTGAGTAGCCTGTTCCAGTGCCCAGGCATCCTCTGCGTGAAAAACCTTTTCCTGATATCCAACCTAAGCCTCCCCTGACACAACTTCAGGCCATTCCCTCAGGTCCTGTCACTTGTCAGTACAGAGAAGAGATCAGTTCCTGCCCATCCCTTTCCCCTTTCTTCCACAAGAAAGTTGTGGACCTCAGTGGGGGTCTCCCCTCAGTCTTCTCTTCTATAGGCTGAACAGAACAAGTGAGCTCAGTCTTTGTTCATACAACTTCCCCTCAAGGCCCTTCACCATCTCCATTGCCCTCGTTTGGACACTCTTTAACAGTTTAATGTATTTCTTACATTATAGCACCCCAGCACTGGAGGTGAGGCTGTCCCAGCTCAGAGCAGAGCAGGACAATCCCTTCCTTGCCCGGCTGTGATGCTGTGCCTGATGCCGCCCAGGACAGGGTTGGCTCTCCTGGCTTGCTTAGTATTTCTTCCAGTCCTGAGTCCAGGTCATTTATGAAGATGTTCAAGAGCACAGGGCCTAAGATGGGCCCTGCAAAGCCCAGAGGATTGAACAGCAAACTAAAAACAAAGGAACAAAACAAATTCTTTCTCAAGCATATTAAAAAGCATGGTATCCTATTATTTTCAAGTGACAGTTTCCTCTGGTAGCCTCTGGCCTATGCAGTTCTATTCAGTCCTGTGCTATAATTGTAATTTTAAATTGCTGTAAAAAATCTTAGGATCTTTGGATCTATTCTGTATGTAAACACACACACACACACACATATACATATATTATGCACACATAGATATAGAGATATATGTACCTATATATGTAACTCTGGGGCAATTATGTCCCTAGTTTTGTTGAAAAATTATTTCTGGATTTCCTTTTTATTTGTAATTTTTGGTACTTAAGAGCCATTTAGGATTGTGAGATGCATCAGTGTGAAAAGATAGAAAAATACAAGTGGCAAAAACAAGACTTTGAAGGCCAACCTAGCACGAAAATTATACCTCAATAATTCTCATGCTAACAGGTGAAAGTAAAAGTAAGCTCTTCCCAGGCTTGTCTTCCACTTCGTTTTACCTTCTGCCTTTTGATTTTCTCCTGAGGGTAAAAGAGAGGGAGGAAAAGGTCATGCCAGCTTTGTGTATCTTCCAAACCTATCGGCTTTTGACATGCATCAAAGACCAGACAAGAATCCAGACATAAAGGCATCATAAAGTTACCTTCTCTTTACATCATTCCTTTACCAACACAAGCCCCATGCAAGAGATGAGTTTGACTTGAGGAACAGTTTTTCTCTTTTATTTTTTAGCCCAGTATCCAGCTTCTATTTGTTATATTCCTCTCCTTCCCCTGATAAGCATTGATAATGTCATTTTCTTATCAAGACAAAAGAACCTGAAATCTGTTCTTTAAGAATCCTGTTTCTTCTCTCTGATACAACACAGCTGGTAGCTTCCATTGCCACAATGAAAATGAAAAGCTACCAAGTGAAAATTAAAGTACTGGCAGAGAGTGTCCGTGACAATTAGCATTGCATTTCTCCGAGGATGGAATGACTAAAAGTTTGGCAACACTTGCTTCCTCAAAAAAAAAAAAAAAGAGAGAGAGCAAAATTGTTGAAATTGTTATGCCAAGAAACATATTAAGGAAGAAGAAATAAACACGAAAAATTGAAAATAATATTAATGTAATATACAGGAACTAAGAATGATTTAAATTTTATCTAGACTAAGCAACCTTTCACTCCTTATTAGCTACTTGGGATCTACCACAAGACTTGTGATCTTTTTTTCAGTCTGATGAGTAGTCTCATATCCTCAGCCAATTTACAACTTCTTCTCATGTTGATAGATGTCTAGATACTTAAAGTCAGCAACGCATAAAATTTGCCTATAGATGCCGATGCATCATAAATCCTTTAAAGTGTACATATCTCTGTAGCCATTTTGAGGCCATAAAAAAGAAGATATATTAGCATATCTCTATGAAGAGAAAAAAAATTTGCTGCGATGAAGAGTTGTTTGCTGCTGGATGCAAAACAGACAAAACAGTCTTATTTCTGCTCTAGAAACATTGCAATGTTCTGGAATGGAGACAAGAGTGTACACATTTAATTCAGACAGAAATTTCATTCACTTGCATGTGTTTCAATGATTACACAGTAAAATGTATAAGCTTAAATTACTGTTATGTCAGTCTCTAAAATGGGAAGTTTAATCTGACAAAACACAGGTGCATACAGTGGGATCACCTGCATAGAACTGGAATGTTTTCATCAACTAGTAGAATCATAAAGCAGCCCAAGTTGGAAAGGACCCTGTGAGGTCATCTGGTCTGAACTTTGAGATGTAACTTTCATTTTAAACCAGATGACTAAAGCAAGTTAGATGAATTACATCTTAGAAAGGCCTGTTGCTCTCCACAGCAGTACTGAATGCTGGCATAGCTGGTATCTATACCCTCTGAGACCATGGTAGCTTTAATAGTACAGAGAGAAGATTTTAACTGCGGAAATTCATATTCTATTTCTATTACCATAAATATCCATAATTAATGCCTCTTCCAGCTTAACTGAAAAGTCAATTTGTTATTTTTCAATTTTTTAATGTTTATTAAAAAAGCTTTTTAAGGCAACAGTGGGTATCTGTGCTAGAAGTTCTCAAAACAGGAAGTCCCCATGGCAATTTTTTAAGCATTAAAAGTTCATTTTCCCTGTGAAAAGCCTATTCAAGTGTTTTTAATGTTATAATAAGCATTCCCAACAGAAAATGAAGCTTTTAAGCCTTGCTAAAACATTAATTGGGGCTTTCTACTCTTTGGAATCCAAAATTTAGATGAAGAGTTTGATTCTCCATGGCCTCATACGCTAAACCTTTCCGTTCCAGTGGAGTACCTTTATACTTTTCAAGTATTGCAATTATGTTCCATGTATTCTTTAAGGCCACTTCTCAGTAAAAAAAAAGGGTCTTTTACATCTCTCAGACCCAAGATATTTGCTTACTATTGCTTAGGTCAGTATTGCAGAAGAAAAACGTATAATTTCATATGATCTTAGAATTTATTTTTAAAAGTGCAAAAGAGGTCCTAAGACAATAAATTTGAATCTGGCTTCACTTATATCTCTGATCTCAGCAGAAATATTCTTTCTCTGCATAAGTGTTACTGAGAGGAAATTCACATATTTTAATACCAGCTTGAAAAGCAGCAAATCTGTGAAGGTGTTGACTACTGCAGATGCACAGACAGCCTTCTAATTACGCCAGATTAGTGAAAGAATTGTGCTAGGTAGATGAAAAATATTATTTCATTAGTTATCTCATTCTCACTGCTGCCCTACACTAGAATCTGTGTAGGAGGAAGATGTCTTGGAGTGAGTGTGTCAGTTTTCTACTTGTGGTTCATTATCAATGGTGGTCCTAGATGAGCTTCTAAGAAAAATAAGATACATAGTTAGGAAGACCAGTGCTGCATAGTCTCTCCAGGAACAAAATATTTTCTTCTAAAGTGATTATGTCACCCAGAAAACACAAAAGTTTTAGAATTTCTGACATATAAGGCCAGGTTCAACAAGGCAGTCACAGTGCTGTGTGCATATTTGAAATTTATGTTGTGTTCTCTTTCCTGAAACCAAATCCTAATCAGCCACAAAGTCTGATATTCACATATTTTCAGTCTCTATTTTGACACTTTCACACTCTGTCTATTAAAAAAGCAAAATCCAGCATAGAAGGAATGCTATATAGCACATGCTATGTCCCTAGGAGAGGTGCCTTCAGCTGCAGGGCCCCAAAGGGTCACCATAAGGCTACAAGGGATGTGCAGCACTTGGCTGAGGAACTGAAGTGTTCACAGCATTCTGTACATCACCAGTAACAAGTGTGATTCAATGCACAAATCTAACACAATGTTGGGGAAAAAGCTTGCACTTTTTGGATGAGGACTCCCTATTTATTCTGAATTATTCATGCAATTAGGACTACTATAACCAGCAAGAGTTTTTAGGTAGAAGTCAGAAGAGTTAAGCTTAGCATCTAGTTAAATCATTACTTGTATGCAGCACCATCTAGGTTTTGAGGCACTGAGTAAAAGACTAATATTGCCTTCAAAATTAAAATTTTTACATTGCCCATCCAGAATGACAAGCTAGCATCATGAAAGGGGAGAAGATTGTTGCCTGCTACTAGGGCAAATAGCACCTTTTTAAAAAACAATTCATATCTAAATAATTCATTTTTCTGACCCTAAGATGTGAAGCTCCTTATGAAGACTGAGAAAAGTGGGGACTAAACCACTGATCAGTAAAATGAGATTAATCCCTTAAAAAAGAGGCCTTTGTGTTGCTTTTCATATTAGAAAGCCTTGAAAATTACTTAGATCCTTAGTTTGTGTTGCTTTTCATATTAGAAAGCCTTGCAAATTACTTAGATCCTTAGATTTCTTTCACTGTACTAAACAGCAGTCTTCATTGATTTTGGAGACCATAACTGTATCTCAGCTCACTTAAAAAAAATGAAAATAAAAATAGAATTTTTTTCTTTTTCTTTCATGTCTGTTGTTTCTCTGTGGGATAAGAATTTATTATGGAAAGTTTTGAAATTTACTTCTTACCATGAGACTAGTGTTGACTGTACATGTCTCTGTTCCTAATGGCTAACCGTATAAATATGCATTTGATTCTTCACTCTTTCACATCAAATTTTCTGAATAAGATTTTTTGAAATAAAGAGCATTCTGGTAACATAAAACTGATAGGGCAGAGAATCATAATCTTACTCTACTAAGGACCTGTAATATATTGCAAGTATGATTCATGAGCCTTTCCCACCTTTTTTTTGTTCAAGTGGCAAAAGAGAGTAAAGGGCAAAGCAGAATTGGGACATGGTCTAGTGAGCAGCTGTCCTGTGTTCATCTATTTCTTGCTGACCTAAAACAGAAAAGAATTTCCCTTGTTTCAGGGATCTTCCTGGTTTGGAATAATGCCATAAAGGAACACCTAAATCCTCTCCTATTTTTAAGTTGAATAATTTAAAATATCATTGCACTGAATGAATCTTTCTGATTCAGATTGCTAGTCTTTGCTTTAACCAGCCTTTCTTTTTGTTGAATTTTATCTCGGTTTCTCTCTCACACCTGCCGCCAGATCAATCTCAAATGACACAAACTTCAGCAGAATGCCTATAGACTTCTTTCAGTGTAGTTAAAGAGTTAAATGAGTCAAACATCTCTTCCAAGACCTGTAATTTTTTTCATGCAGCACTGAAAGGTATTAGATTAGACTGCATATGTTGTGGTTCTATTATTAAAGATTTTTTTATGCTGTTGCATCAGAGTTCTAGCTCTAGATGAGCAACCAAATTACCTCACTATTATGACCCATTCATTCTGTCACAGCCTTTGCCACTTGCCATAGTTATTACTCAGGAAGTCACATTTCAAATGTCTGTTCAAACTCCTCGGTTCAGGCATCTCTTCTATTAATACATTATGGTGCTTTCCAGAGAAAAAGGCAGAAATTCTTCCAAACAAAAAGCTGTGGCAGCACAGGTAGTATATTGACAAATAATCTGCTGATAGGACTGCTGTGAGAGCTCAAATTCCTTTATGGGATAGATACATGAATATGCATTAAGGGTGATTTTCTCACACTTCCCTTCGACATTTTCTTGCTTGAGAAATAGTCATCTCACCCAAGTGGGTTAACTCAGTGTGTCATGGATTTAGAGACAATCTGTCTTTTCATAAAAACACCCAAAGGAATAAAAATGGACTGTCTGTATAAATTGTTTGGACGTGAGGGAGAGCAGCTTGCCCACCCACCAGTTTCTAGGACAGAGGCAGAAATTATGATATTACTTTTTAAAATCTTATCCTTTACAGTTAACACTTCTCAGTTTTAAGATATCTATTGTTTAAAAGAGATACCAAAGCAAGGGACCAGTGCAAAAATTAGGATGATGTATCCCACAGAGAGACAACAAAAAACAAAATGTAATAACACTTTATTGTACACTGGATCAGCTAGGTGCAGCCAATGTACTGGCATGCATTACCAAAGGCTAATGGTAGCATCATGATCATTACTATAGTCTTAGGTATTTAATCACTTGTATAAAAGTTAGAATATATTTATAACTGTTTCCTTGTGTATAAGTAAATGATGACCTAGTGTATTTGTTCAGGAAATATTAAAAATATATGTATTTAGATACTGAGATCCAGCTCTCAAAATAGTATTATTAAGACAGCTGATTAGTGACTTTGGTATTAGATGTAGTGTGCAATTAAAAAAAACCAACAAAACAAACAAAAAGCCCAAACAAACAAAGAAACAAAAAACAACCCACACAAAGAATCCTTTTTGCTAAATAAGACAGGAATTTCAACAGATGGAGTACAATGACTTCTACATAACCTCTTAGATATGGTACCAAAACATGACAACTTCATAAAGGGCTACAGAAAAACCTCTGATACAATTTGTGACAGCTTTAGGTTGTGTTCTAGGCTCTTTCAACACCCAGCTGCAGAGAGAGAGGAATAAGGGTACCTCTTCCTTGTAGCTAACAGTTTTAAGAAGGTATTGCAGGAAGAGGGAATGCCAGAGCTGAGCAGTCACCAGTTGCGGAGAATAAGAAAACAATAAGATCAATAAAGCGGGACAGAAATGAAGAATGTACTAATAATGACTTCTTCATTAGAAAGCCTTGACAGAGATACTAAGATTCAAAGACCATTGCTGCATTGTACACAGCTCACTGCATTAAAAAAGCCACAATGTAGAAGGAAATCTATGTGATAGATTATGATACGTTATAAAAACCTGGTGGAAGAAGTCCTAAAGGGCAAAGCACCCACAGCTGAAGTTGAAGACCACACCAAATTGGGCAGGACAGTTGATCTGCTGGAGGGTAGGAAGAATCCCCAAAGGGAACTGGACAGCCTGGATTAATAGACTGAGGACAATTCTATGAGGTACAACAAACAAGACCAAGTTCTGGGTTTTTTACTTGGGTCACAACAATCCCCTGTAGTGCTATAGGATGAGGGCTGAGTGTCTGGAATGATTTTCAGTGGAAAAGAACCTGGGGATGCTGATCAACAGCTGCTGAATACAATCCAGTGTGTGCCCAGGTGGCCAAAAAGGCCAATGGCATCCTGGCCTGTATCAGCAATAGTGTGGCCAGCAGGACCAGAGCAGGGATTTTCCCTTGTACCCAGCACTGGTGAGGTAATACTCTGAGTTCTGTGTTCAAGTTTGAGCCCCTCAATTCAAAAAAGACAATGAGGTGCCAGAGTGTGTCCAGAACAGACAAGAGAGCTGGTGAAGGGTCTGGAGCACAAGTCTGATAAGGAGATACTGAGGGACCTGGGGCTGTTTAGTCCAGAGAAGAGGGGGCTCAGGCTCAGAGCTTATCACTCTCTACAAATACCTCAAAGGATGCTGTAGCTGGATGGGCACTTGTCTCTTCTCCCAAATATCAAGGGTTAGAATAAGAGGATATGTCCTCAAGCTATGCCAAGGGAGATTGAGATTAATATTAGGAAAAATTTCTTCATGAAAAGGGTTGTTAACTATTGAAATAAGCTACCCAGGGAAATAGTTTAATCACTATCCCAGGAGGTATTTAAAAGTTGTGTAGATTTAGTACTTAGAGAAATGTTTTAGTGTTTGACCTGGTAGTGTTAGAATTATAGTTAGATTCAATGGTCTTAAAGGTCTCTTACAATATAAATTAGTCTAAATTTCTGTGATTTACTCTTTAAAAAGAAATACAGTAATTTCACAATTATAAGCCGCACCTGATTATAAGCCGTACATACGAGTAGCTGGGGACACCACGGAAATTGTCCATATATAACTTGCACCCCGAATATAAGCCGCTTTTTTTTTTTTTAAACTCTGCGCGGCGGAGGGGACGGAGCACTCCTCGTCCTGCCTGCTCGCTCCGCCCGGCCCAGCCCCACACAGACCCGTTCCCAGCGGCAGGGGCCAGGCCACCCCTGTGCATCCCCCGTTCCCAGCCGTCCCCCAGCTCCCAATGGCTTCCGGCAGCTCACGGCGGCCCCTGGCCCCACCCGGGACTGCCACAGGGGTGGCCCTGATCCTGGCTTGGCTCAGGGCTGCTGCAGGCTAGCACTTCTGGGCTGGAATTTCGCTGGAATTTGTCCATATATAAGCCGCACTTCCGGGGTCGGGTCGAAAACTCAGTCAAAAAGGTGCAGCTTATAAACGTGAAATTACTGTACATCATATTTTATGAAAATTTAGGTGATAACACAGGATAACATAACTCTATCTCTAAGACATGATAACTTATGATAATTTAGTTTAGTTGTCAACCTAAGAATTGATTATTTTCCACAAAAGAATAGAGGACCTAAAGTATATGAAGTCCCTTTTAAAAATCACAGTAGCATTTATAGAAAAGCAATTCTATAGCATAATAGAGCTATTGTATAGTGCACTCCTTTTGTAAGATCAATGCCTTCAAGAACCTGTGGTCATAGTTGTCAAAGTTTGCTTCTAATTATCTATCTGCTCTTCTCACTGAATTATGTGTAAAAATAATGTGCATTTTTGAAGGCTGTCATGACCCAAACAAATCAATTTTTACAATTTTTTTTAATGATGAGTCAATATGGAATGAAATTTTTATATAAGTTTATGAATAAACAGTATTGAAGTCTTTCAGCTTACCTAGTGTTAGTTTTGAAAAGTCTTCAGAGCCATTCCTAAATCTGCTAATTGAAAACAGAAATACTGATAGCTAGCAAAAGATCAGGGAAAAGACCTTAAAAATAAATAGTCTCTAATTACTGATTTTTGCAGTATGATAAAAAACAAATTCCTATGTATTTGTGTAGTCATGTCACTTATTTTCCTTTATTTCCTCCTTTTGTCCACTTTACTAAGAGGAATTATTAATTAATTCCAAGAGGAATTATCATGGTAAGAACCTTCAAGTTAGGCTATAATCTTCCGCTGTTTAAATGAGTATTAGAAATTAGAGAATCAATTTTTTTTTTCCAATAAAGGAAACATTTTAGCAGAACAATAAAAGGAAAGCAGTTACTTAGAACCAAAACCATTTAACAAAACAAAGATAATACATGATTTAATTTGATCTGATTAAAATAATTTTTTAAATGATACCTTTTACTTCTACCAGCATTAAAACCTCTGTATTTTGAATATTGATCAAATCTCCTTTTTTTTTTTTTTTTTTCAATAATTACCATTGATAAAGGAATTTCATCTTTGGAGGTTTTTTTCTTGCCTACCCTTTGCTCTGCTGGTTGCTACTAATACTCTATATTTCCTATGAACCTCATACTTTCCTCCACCTTTTTTGTAAAACAATTTTAAGACATTGCACTGTACTACAATATATTCACTTTCTGTTGTTACATATGGTAGGCTGATGGTTGGTTCTCTTAGTGCTTTAATTTTTTCTGATGACCTCTTTAAGTGGCTTTACTATATCAGTTTAATGTCTTCTGCTTATCATTCATTTTTTTCTGTTAAGTATCCCAGAATATTTTATATGTTGACTGCTATAGATTTGATCCAATAATATTTCTTCTTTCTTACCTGTTGCCTGTATTTCCTTATGTTGCCCACTCAATGGTTTTACTCCACATCATTAATGCTTTCCAATCTATTAATGTTGCTCAGCATTGTGGCTGGGATTATAATTAAATTGAATCCAGAATATAGTTACAATCAAACAGACTATTTATCTGAAAGCATAGCTGCAAGTAAGGTTGTTTAATGGCTGGAAGTGTTCTGCAGTTAAGTGGTTTTGGACCCACAGAAGCCATGCTTGACCTGCCCTCTTCACTGGAACTTTTGCAGTCCTGAAATGAGCTTCTGCTTTTCAGATTAGTTTCTTCAAAGTTTATAAGGAAGTATTGTCTTGGTATGTTTTTCCCATCTACTTGCATACTCTTAATAAGCTGAGGAAAATCTACCAGAAAAGAACGTATTCATAAAGGTAGTATTTTCCCTTTAAATACCTAAAGATGCCCTTCTAGATCAGGGTAGGGTTGTCCACATAGGGACAGGCTACACCACTAATTTTATACCAAACTTCTTTGAACTATCCAATTAATACATTTGCATCAGCATGGAAAGGAACTAGGAAAACTACTTCAGACCCTGCTCCAGGAACATCTGGATAAAACACATATTGAGGAAAGAAGAGTACTCTGAAATTATTGTACTATTGACAACAGAGTTACAGAGTAGGGAAGGAGAACCAAAACAAATCATGATGAATAAGTAGAAATGTGTAGGATTTGGTCTATTACACAGAGAATGTGTGGAGAAAAATAAGATTGAAAAACAGATTTAGTCAATTCAGCATCTTGTTGAATTAATATCACTGGTCCCTGAGCTGGCCTTGGGTACCTGGGGTATTTGAATAGAGTAGCACTATTATTCACTATTCAAAAGGAAACAGTGTGTTTTCTACTTTCCGGGTCCTGAATTCCATGTTATCAGTCTTTGTCGTGTTTAGTCGTCTTGTATTGTTCTTTTAGCTCCTTGGTTTAGATGCCCTGGTCTCTGTATACTTTATTCAATATTAGATTGTTCTGATATCACCTGTTATAGTGGCACCAGATGCCCTCCATTGTTTTTTCTTCAGAATATAGCTAAGTTACAGAATTCTAGATCAGAAATTTGAGTATCAAATTCTGGTTTACTTCTTTATTTGATTTAAAACAAACAAACAACAAAAACCCCTAACCACACAAAAAAAAAAAACCCAAACAAACAAACACCACAATTAACAAATTCACAAAAACAACTGAATTTCAAAGGCAGGAAAAAAACTTTCCATTCCTTTATCATCTTTTATCATCCTTTATCATCATTTGAATGTTTCAGAGAATTAGCCTCACTCACTTCTTCTCTTCCTTATCTCTTCCCCTTGACAGTTCTATGAAGAGTTTGAATTCTTGCATTTACTGCTTCCAGGCATGGATATGGTTTCTTGTCTGGAAAGTCAACAATTTTATTAGTATGAGTCCCTATGTCTGGTTTTGGTTTTTACATATTCTGGGTCAGGGAGGACCTCACTAGTTTGACTACTTGTCACCAGGCTTCATCTACCAACTGCTGTGAAACGAAATGAAAAGCGTCCATGCTTGTAAAAATAAATGTTTCCTTTTAAAGACATGTTGTGTATTTTATTCAGCTATGACAGTCTAGAGTTCCCATGAGCTGGGGATTAAGATATTTAAGTGTCCATAAACAAACAGTTCAGTCCAAGAGCCTTTATGAAACATAATTACCCTAATATATTGATACAGACATTTCTCTGTCCATGATCAATTTCTGCTTCTTGAAACCCTTTTCAAAATTTACCCTATGTGCTTGCTGAGAAATAAGTTTATAAATGCTTCTTCTAGAGACCAGCAATCTCTTATCATTTTTTAAAAAACTTTTCTGACCATCTGGTTGACTGAGGGGGTGGGTTTTTTTGGTCTTTTGTTTCCCTTATAATTGAAGATTTTTTTTTCTCTTAGTCTTTCATTTTCCTCCCAGATTCTAAGCTTGAGATCAGAAATTTTTTAAGTTAATCAGACAGAAACACATACATCCACTGTGGATGACCTTACATCAGAATGTGTTCCTATATGCTGAATTATAAATAGAAAAAAAAAAAATCCCACATCAGCAGAAATGGGGAAGCTAAAAAAATGAATTCAGGAAAATGACTGTGTGCTCTTGAACTGAAAAACAATACCGCAACTCTTTAGTTCAACAACTGATTTATGCATTATATGGATGAATTTGAATTCTCATTGCTCAACTCTGCTTTGTAGTTCAGAAACATCTTTGAAAAAAAAAAAAAAACAAAAGCAAAAAACAAAAGAAAGACAACTTAAAGTATCTTCTTTTTATTTTTGAACAAGTCAAGGTTAGAAGAGTTGTGTTTGTGAAGACAAACAGCAGAATCTCCTTTCAGTAAAAAAGGTTAAGGCATGTGAGCAAAAAAGAAAAAATTAAAATTACAATAACATAGAAAATCACAAACTTTCATTGCCAAGAGATGTTTATTTTATGCAGTAAACACAGAACAATTTTCAAAATTGTGTTTTTTCAAATCTCCATTTTTCTGCTCCAAACTGATACAAGGATTCCAAAAAGTAGGATGTCTTTCAAATTTCACCTGCAGTGTAAGCAGTTTCATCTTTTGTATTCTGCAGTAAGGAAAGATGATAATTACCTTTCGTTACCTTGTAATTCTTTGACATAATTAAGAACTATTCTATTAACCCACTTTTGCAGAGGTCAGCTGATCCTCAAAATGAAAGGTAAGAAAAATAAAATTATCATGTGGGTAACAGGTATACAATGAATAATAATACTTATTTTTGTGTCTTCCCTTGAAGCATTGTGGTTAAAGGTTTCTAAGGATTAGTGGTGGATTAGCCATGCTGAAAGTTAGAACATTTTTCAGTTGAAAAATCCAAATAGCCATAAAAAGAATGGATTATCTCTCCCCCAGTCTAGATGAAGTAGTCTGGTTGATGAGATATTTCCATGAAAAAAAATAGCATTCTATTAAAAAAAAAAAAAAACTAGAAAAATTTAAAAATCTATAGAAGCATTTTAACATAAAGAGGTTTCTGCATTTTATCCCAGAAATACTGAAGAAAATATCAGTAATTCAGTGTCAGGGAACTCAATAGTTTAAAAAATAACTGTTTAAGAAAAAAGAAACTGAAACAGTGACCAATTGGAAGTAACCAAATAGAAGTTTTCATCCCCTATTCTTTCAAATTAAATCAGGATGTCACTGAAGTTACAACGCTTGCCATTGGCTTCATGGAGATAGATCAAGATCCTTTCTCAGTTGACATATATGCTCCAGAAAGATTACAAGTTCTACAGGATCAACAACTAGAAGATCACTGTCACACTCCTATACCAAGTTCAACTGTAGAGCAAACCAAAAAAATTCTTGCCTCATCACGACTTGCTGCATTCCTATCACCACTGAGCATGAGTGCTCTACAATGACTACTTGCCTGGCTCTTCTCTTTGGAAGGGAAATGTTCTTTTGCATTTTACATCCACAGGTTTAAGCCTTTCGCATACAAAAGAGATTTCCCTGTAACAGCACAAAGAGCAGTCCTTTGCATCCTAGTTGTAGGTCTGTGTTTTAATAGTCCTTCGCTCTGCTGCATGTGACAGGCCAGGATGAAAGCTCTAGTTGCTACAGAGGCAGAATAACAGTTGGTCAAGGCACTCATCACTGATGTGAAAATAAAAAGTGTTTAATTTGTGTATTACTTTAATTAATAGTGTAAGCCTTGCCATTCAAATGGGATTAAAGGCTATAGAAATCTTTAGTGACTCTTTTAGTTTGCATAGAATTCAATGCTGATAACAAACAAAATCCTGTGAAAAACTAACTCTGATAGTCATAATTATCTTTGAACTGTTTATGCAAGCAACAGTTTCCAAAACCTCTGAAAATCTACATCATTACTATTCTTCCGACAATGCCCTTGAGGACTAGAAAGAACTAAATTTTATCTGGTGTTTTACTTGAAACCTGTCTGAATTAGAGAAAACATCTCAAGTAAGTCTGCATAGCAAAAATCACTTTTCCATCAACATTTAAAATTGTTTTTGTGACAACAGCCTTTATGGCTTTGAAAAGAGATGGTGCCTACAAAAAACTAAAATAACACTAATTATATTCAAGAAATAATGCAAAGTATCCATTGTCTTTCCTTTGAAAATGAAATTTAGTGAGATGCCCAGTTTAAAAAATCAATTAGGATTGAGAACTGATTTGAGCTATTTCTATTTTAGGAACTCAGTCCAGAGGCTACACTTGTTCTGCAAAATACATGACTAGATATCTAGTTTGGATATATGGCCAGGCCTTTAACATGATTTTAAGATTCAAATAGATCATATCCTGTGCTTCTGTTTCCAGGAAAAGAAAACCATGTGGACTGAAAGAGAGAAGGCAGCTGCACAGTTCTCCAAACTGTTACTGCAGGATACACAGTGTAGTACCTCTATATAATATACTAAGGAGTTAACTCCTCTGCTGCAATGGGAAAATTAAGTCATCTTTAAGACATAAAGATTTTCAGTGCATCTGATTCATAATTCTGATTTATGACATATGCCAAAAAATGGTCAAAAGCCAACATCTTTCTTTTTTTCAGTGAGCGAACATAACCCAAACTGTCAGTTAGTTCCAGGGAGATTTGAAAAATAGGCTGCTAAATGAAGAAGGAAAATGGAGATAATTTTGTTTAGATACTTCACATAATAGAAAAATTAATATTTATAGTGAACTGAGGAAGTCTAATTTCAGTCATAGTTTAAATAAGAAAAATCTTCCTTGAAAAATTAATCCTGACAAAAAAACACATCTTTGAGCAAAAAATATTTCTCTTGAAAAACCTCAAATTTAACAATATTGAACTCTTTAGAATGAAAACATTTTATTTACTATATTTATCACTTATTGCATATATAAGCAGCTTTCTTTCTCTAGTTTTCTACTGTAAAAGTTGTCGTAACTTTTGTATGTGTTCTCTGTGCTTTGTTAATTTTTTCACCCAGACATTGGCACTGTTTAAGACATAAGGAGAAGGAAACAAAACAAAATTAAAAAAAAAAAAACAAACCAAAAAACAAGATAAAAGTAGACATATGAATATGCAAGGCCAGCAAGCACACAAGAGCATAGCTTTCTAACTTTCTGACTTCTAAGATGTGAAAAAGAATTGGCTGAAAGAATTGTAATAAGGCTGAAAATTAAAAAGAGAAAAGATGTGGCAGCCGAAACTTGAAATGAGACAAAAGAAAGAAAAAGAAAGACCAAACAAGAAAAGTAAATTATCATAATGAAAACTAAAAGCCTTCCTTAATCTGTCTTAAAAATAGATGCCAGCGTTTTGCAGATTAACTTTGAGTTAGTAATTATGGACTTGTGGAGTAATGAATATTGGTGAACTAAACTGCTCACTTAGGGAGTGCAGCTAAAAATCCATGCAATAGCAGAAACAGCTGTTGCCCATTATGCTTTGCTTTTTGATGATAAGTGGTAAGAAAGGTTGGAAAAAGGTGACCATTCAGCACTTGTTATTATGAGGTAATGGCTCCAATGATGTTAGCAAAATAATTAAAACCACCATCAGTCCTATTCTCTGTGATGACACTTAATGGTGTTTCCATCTCTCCCTGCTCTCCTAAAATGTATTCACATATGGAGTAATACCGGAGGTTAGAGTAAAAATGGAACAAATCACAGTTAAAGAAGATTTTGTGCATTACGCAGCCTAATCTAAACAGAGTAATTCAATGTTCCTACAGAATAAATTTAAATCAAAACTGTTACTCTTGTTTTCGTAACAAGAAAAGTAAACCTTGTTCTCTGTTACATCTTTGACTGACAGTCTTCTTCCATATGTTATTCACAAAAAGACACATAAACTTTCACATAAATGTTTTCAACTCTCTTTGTCTTCTTAGTCATCCCATATGCAAGGAAAACCAAGTATGTTATTCTAATAACAAAAATCCTAGTATTATTGTACATGGTTACCCTTGGAAGCTAAACTTCCACTCAGTCACTCTCTTGCCTTCTCACCCCACAAGCAGGACAAAGTGAAAACATATGAACAGAGAATGAGAACGCTTGTGGGTTAAGATTAAGGTAGTGAGATTGTTTACCAATTATTGTCTTGGGGTAAAAAAACCCTTGCTTTAGAAAAAGATAATTTAATTTACTACCAAACAAAATAAGTACTTGGAGGTATTGGGAAACAATAAGGCAAACACCAAAGTATCACCAGTCTTTTAATTTTCCCAGGTTTCTTATTCCTTCACCATTGCTTTCTCTTATCTGCTTTCTCTTCCTCCCTGAGCAATGCAAGGGGATGGGGAATGAGAGTTACAATCAATCAATACAAATTTTTTCCTCCACACTTTTTTCCTCTTTTCCAGCGTGGATCCATGAGGAAAATCTGCTACAGTGTACACTCTCCATGGGCTGCAGGGATTATCTTTTCCTCCATGGAGCACCTCCACCTGTTCTTCCTTCGCTAACACTGTTACTGCTTCCACTGCTTCTTGCTCTTTCCCCTCACCTCACCACCCCTGCCTCATGACCAAAGCAATTTTTGCCTTTTCTTAAATACACCATCACCTTGGATGTCAGTTTCAAAGTTTGGCTGTATCCTCTGATTGGCCCTTGGGAGGCAGATGGAAAGAAACAGCCACATCCAGCACAACCTCTTCTCACAGACACCATCCGTGCAACCCCTGCAGCTGACAGCATGTTGACACCAGCACCCAGTGCAACCTTGCACTGATAAAATGACTTGAAGGATGGCCGAGCTCTATCCAGAATCAGCAGTTAGCCTGGGTTCAGCAAAGAGCAAGTTATTTGTGTTAAATTAACAGAGTTAAGTAAGTTGACAATTTTTTTTGTCCACACAGCCGACTGAGGGGCATTATTCAGTTTTATAAGCTTTAATAATCTGTAAAAAGAAACCCTTATAAAGCCTGGGCACATGACCCAGGACCCTGGACAGCCCATCTGCTGCATCAATGCTGAAGCCACGATGGGTGGCCTTTGTTTCTTCATTTGTTCCTAACTCTCTTCCTCTCTTTCTCTTTCCCTCTCTCTAATTTACCTCTCTTTTCAGTTTCACCCTGGCCCTTATTAAAAACCCATTACTGTGTGATTATACTAGAAGATATGGTACTAATTTATACCAATTTCAATGTGAAATGGAAAACTGAAAGTTTTTGCAGACCCTCTGACTTTCTTAATTTCTTTTTGACCATGAGAATCTGCACATCTGAGTGTTCCCTTCCATTTCAGAGTGGGAAGCTATTCTTTTATTTAAGATTTTGTACTGGTAAATGAAATTATAGGTTTTAATGAATAGTAAAAGTGTTGCTACTTGCTTGGGAAGATGGGAGAGAGAAGAACAAAGCATATGTTCATTCAGTCTACAATTTTTAAAAATCCTTTAATACTGAAATTGTGGCTTGTTTTATCTCCTTTCCCCAATAAGTGGTTAACATAAAGGGCCCTCCTCTGTAATGAATGAAGCCAAACTCTAGGATAAAGAGAAAAAAAAATCAAATACAAAAACCCCAACCACAATAAACAGCACTCACTAAATAAAAAAATCAATGAATATACAGTAAGGAATAAAAAAATTACTTAATCTTGTGTACATATTGTATATGTACACAATGCATAAATATTGTCAAAATTGTTGGGTAGAAATAGAGCTTTATGTGCATTGGCTAAAATGAAGATACTTAACATATTGAGTATGTAGTGCCATGGCTCCCTAAACTGCAGCTTAGATGACCCCAAAAAATCATTAAAAGAGAGAAAAAAAAGTATCTCCCTGAAGGGATGAATTTTTTGTTACTTGCATATGTTTACTAGTTTACCAGTTAGAAGCAAAGAAGATCTTTAGGTGATCAATATGCAGAGGGGGGGCAAATATTTGAGGTAATCCTGGATGTCCCTCTTCAGGTCCTAAAAGGCTTCAATGGCTGTTGAGCCTACAGGGAACACAAATGTCATAAGCCTCAGGTGTAAGTGAAGTGATTCTGGAAATCAATAGGTTATATTCCAGCCAGCACTGCAATGCAAACAGACAAATCTTAACTCACTTATCACATTAAAATATGTGCATGACAAATCAATAAATATGAATGTGTTTAGTGAAATAGTTGTTCTAAACCAATTTTATGACTTAGTATTAGATTCTTTATTCCTCATAGAGAGGGAATTCTATTACCTTGCTGTACCATGAAGAAGATAGGCAGAGTTTTCAAGTAAACAATTTAGATGGGAAATAGCTATTTTTCATATATTAAATATATAGCTTAAAAATGTTGGTAGCAGTGAAGAAACTACAGTAATTTCACAATTATAAGCCGCACCTTTTTCATTGAGAATCCAGCCCACCCCAGCAGTGCGGCTAATCATCAGGTGCGGCTTATTTATGGACAAATCCCAGCTAAATGCCAAGCCGGAAGTGAGAGCCGGCCGGGGAGGGCGCCTGGGGCTGCCTTTAAAGGCTTTGCTGGTCTATGAAAACTGCAACTTGAGCACCTGACACCAAACCCCGCACTGGCGCGATTCTGTTACTAACTCGTTACTTTGTTGCACATGGATCCTTGCTTAAAAAAAAAAAAAAAAAAAAAAAAAAAGTGTGGCTTCTATTCGGGAGTGGCTTATATACGGACAAATCCCGTGGTCTACCCGGCTACCTGGATGTGCGGCTTATAATCAAGTGCGGCTTATAATTGTGAAATTACTGTAGTCTCATTTAAATAAGAAAAAAATAAATTAAAGTGTAATAATGAAAAGCTAGATTATGAGAGTGTAGCTAGACCAAAATGTTTTATAATGCTTGAACAAATTAGTAACTACTGTTTGAAGGGTCACTAGGAAAGCATTAGCATTCAATCAGAAGTGAAAACACAGATTTATATTTCATCAAATTAAAACTACATAGGGAAATCAGATATCCTTCCCCAAATCCTTGTTATGGGTAAAAGGCAAACCACCATGCATGGTGTACTCAAGTATTTATTGTTATTGTAAATGAGGCATTAAGCTTGCACCCAAAATACAAATGGTAATTTTTACTACAATTGCAGTGGATGCTAATTCTAGAGCAAATTATCTAGTCATTTCTTAAAAAATATTCTAATGAAAGTGCTATACGTGAAATTTCTGCTATCCTCCTGCCTTCTCTGGAACCCTTCCCAGTGTTTCTCTGGGTCAACAGTGTTAGGTTTTGCCAATAAAATGTAAAGGAGAGAACCCACCACCACAGCGCCCAGGATGCATTAACACTTACAGCTGGGAAACTTTTTTCTCAGTCTTAGGGTGTGCTTAAGGTTGTTTTTATATGTTTTCTTATTGCTCTTATCTTTTTAATTATCTCAAAGATGGCCTTTGAAAATGTCATATAAAGTTATTAAGATAAATACTGGTGATGTACTGAAAAAGAATATGTGTACGTTCACATGTATTAAAATAGGATAATGAAATAGCTTAGAGTTTGAAATACATGTATATATGCATATATAGACATTTATATATAAACATGATTGGTTTTCCACCTCTATGTCAAATTCTGGCCTCAGTTAATTGTAAGGGACTAAAACAAAGTGCCATTCCTTGTTGTAAAGTGGCAGACTGGGTTTGTTTGAGCCCTATGATGTGTAAGCACTTATAGAGTTAAGCTAAAAAGTGCTAGCCTGTATGTAGTCAACTTGTCACTTGACTATTAGACAGTTGTTTTAACAGCTAAAACCAGCATAGGGCAAGTCCAGATAACTGCTGAGACCCTGCAGTGTCAGGTCAATACAGCTCCTGTGGCCTTTTACTAGTAATTGCACAAGGCACATTTGTTGGGCTACAGGTATATCCACAAAAAGAAGAGAGACTGCTATGCCTTTGCTTGAAATGATTTTCAGACAGCCAAGAAAATTTATTTACTCATGAAAGTTTCTGTGTTTTATAACCACATGTAAATTTTTTATCTCACCACCTGTTCATAAAAATCAAAGATTCAGCTGCCTCCATAATTCATGCAGTACTGGATAGGGCTCCATCTCATTCCAAAACATGGAATGTCTACTCCTCCATTCCTACTGTTAAGTTCAGTAGTACAAGAAGCAAAGAAAACTTTGAATGTTCAGTGAAAGTATGCGAGGAAATAAAAACCTGACAAATATGAATGCTTTTACAATATCATATCCATAAATTCATGATATATGTAGATAGAAACAAGAACTTGGTTGAACTCTGTATATTGCAGTTGCTTAGCTAGCAAAAATCCAAAATGTTACTCAATTTGAAGTAAACAATATAAAATTATTTATTATATTTAATCCTCATGACTGTCTGCTCATCCAGCCTACACTTTAGGAGCGTCTCCATGAGAATCTTAGGGAAGACAGTGAAAAAGTCCTTCCTGAAGTCCAGGTAGGCGTTGCTGTCCACTGGTGTTTCCATGTCTATCAGGACACTCATGTCATCATATAAGATAATCAAGCTGGGCAAGCATACATTTCCCTTGGTGAAGCCATGTTGTTTAATTTTCTTTTAGTACATGAGCCTGGAAATTAATTCCAGAGTTAGCTATTCTATCACCTTATCAGGGATCAAGGTGACTAGCCTTTAATTCCTGAAGTCACTTCCTTGTTGTCCTTCTTGAAGACATGAGTGATGCTTGCTTTCCTCCAGTCATCGGGAACTTCTCCCAGTTTAAATGATCCATCAAAAATCATCAAAAGTGGCATCACAATGACAACTGCCAGTTCCCTCAATGCTAGTAGGTATACCCTATCAGGATCCATGGATTTGCAGTATTTCAGTTTGGTTTATGTGTTCTCTGATTGTCTTCCAAGAAGAGTCCATCTTCCTGTTCAACCTTTTCCATGGTCTCTTGGAACAGAGATTCCTGAAAGCCAGTAAAGGCAGGGAAAAAGGAAGCATTTAGCAGCTCAACCTTTGTCATATTAACCAGGTCTCCCATCCCATTAAATAATAGGCCAATGTTTTCCCTAGTCTTTCCTACCACAACTTTGGTTCTGGCCCAGATCAGTGGGAGGGGGTGTGCCAAATAGATTTTGTTATTGATACCATCTGACATTGCTGCCAGAGGTTGAGAAATGAAACTGGCTTCCCAGATGAGAGGGCGTTTCTTTCTGGTCAGGGAAAGAGCTTGTTGGGTAGAGGATCTGTCCGCTACTGTTTTTCATTGTCCTGGGCTTAGTGGGCATTTTGTGTGTCAATCACCGTGTCTTTGTATATACATTTGTTATTCATATTGTTGCTGTTATTGCTCATTCTTATCTCATTGCTGTTTCTAGTAAAATTGTTCTAATCTCAATGCATGATCTTTGCCTTTTGTGCTTCCAGCTGAAGGGGGAAGGGAAGAGAGTGCCTGGATGCTTTAGGTGGAAGCAGTAAATTGAGGAAAACCATTCTTAAACCAAAGGAGCCTTAACTGGCTCACAATGCCAGTCAAGAAGCATTGAGATAACAACAGATCTGCCCAGACTGAATTGGAAGTAAATTTGATCTAAGCATTTGGTGTGTTCGGTATGGATCCACTGGTGTCTTGATCAGTCCATGTGGGTGTGGTACTTAAGTTTGTATATATTCCCATATGTGCTTATTGTAGGGATCATTTTCGGAGCTGGGAGAGGAATCAGGATTATTTGTTGCTGTACTGTGTGATATCAGTTTATGGCATGGGAACATCAAGGGCAATGAGAGTCATTTGGGAGTGGATTCAGCATTGCTCTCTAACCATTACCTCAGGTTCTACCTTTGAGAGCCCATTAGCAATCGCACCCAGTCTATTGGGAGAGCAGGGGAGGATGATTTCCTCCAGCCTTTCACCCTCTTTTCCTCCCTCAGGCCTGTTACAACAGTTTTTGAGAATTTTGAATTCCCTTTGGATGTTAAGAAAAGCACGGTTTTGTTCCTGTATTTTCCAGGTCTCCTCAGTGTAGCCTACGGAATGTTTAGGGTCAAAAAAGAGTTTTCGAGGAAGGTCATTCTGAAATCTTCCCTGAGGGTAGATAGTCAAGAGAGCATTGAATGCAGGAGAAAATGAACCAGTTCTTGGGGACATTCTCTGCTCCAATGGTTTAGAAGCTCACCCTGAGGAGGGTAGACTGCAGTCTTAGTTAGGAGCAATGCTTCTCAGGAGAAGTATCCCACTGCATATTGATCTGGAAATTATGCAAGAACAAATTCATAAACAACAATTTTAAAAACAAATCTGCTACTACCTCAATTTCATCTGGAGTAAAGACGTGAAGTACTTTTAATGCTTAGATGAAGCTTGTAAGTTCAGACAGTCTCATTTCCATAGCAGCCAAATTTTATGAAGCCCTAAGCCAATTATTTAATTAGCTAATTTGCTCAGTCACAAATAATTTGCACGTAGCTCTGAATGTCAGATTTGAAAACACTGGGGACACTTAGTCCTAGTGGAAAGCATATTACTGAGTCTAGAATTCCCTTATAAGATTTTTCCTGGAAATCTCAACAGGTTTGAGGGATGAAGATCAGTTTGTATTGATGATTGTGCTGAGGAGTGGGGAGGAAAGAGTAGAAAACAGTAGTATGACTCTTAATATATATTAGATGGTGAGTTTGATTGCCACTAATTGCTATAGAAACAATATATCTTCCTAATATTTTGTTTTAATTTGAATGATTTCTGTCTGTATGCATGTTCATAAGACTTTTCCATCTTCCAAACCAGTATTAGGAAAGGGAATATTAGCCCTTTGGAAGAAAAAGAATCTGGGCTAAAGGAAAATACGAACATTCTTTCTACCAGTGAATTCTGTTGCAGTTTCCAGATGTATTATGTTTTCCAAAATTCCCATCCTCCCTGGTCATTAAACCTTTCTGTCTTCATGATGCCAATTTTTAATATTTTTGACTCTCTGTGTCTCTGCACTTTCTATGGGTCTTCCTATTTCTTAGGATAGGGAGAAAATTAATTATATAACTCTTTTCCTGTTTTTTCCTCCCCTTACCTGTGTACTGTAACAATAAAAAAACTGGCAAATTAATCTACTGGGTTTTATCAACAGAACTTTTGCTTACCTGCTGAGTGATAACAGTTATTCCCAAGAATTGTTCTAAGACTTTTCTCATCTCTATAGCTTACTAACCTACAAGGCTGTTTTAAATTTCCTGAAGGTTGATAATATTGACTTTATGGGAAAGTGCACATACAGAAAGTTGTGGGAAAAATCCAAGGGGTAAGCATTATGCTTTTGTCTCCATTAATTGTCATTTCCAGAATATCTTTGAAGCAGGTCCTCTCCCTCACTTTTCTTTCCATGTGTCTAATTAACTTCCTGTTCCTTTTTTTCCCCTTAGTAGCAGTGATGCTCCTCTCTCGAAACCTACTTTTGGTTGCCTTTATCAAGATCATAGTTGCTGAGTTTTCAGGAGAAAAATAAATCCTACTCAAAAGTAGGAAGAAAAAGGTAGATCAAAGTTCTCAGAATCCAGCATATCTTATTCATCAGGTAAGAAATCAGATTTTTAAGTCACCAACGTGGGCTTATTTGGATGTTCGAAAACCCTATTTCTGAAAACAGATTGATTGCATAGAGGGTTTTGTTCCCAATGTTTTTTACTGCCTTAAATTTTTCTCCGTGTGACCTATGAGCTTTACATGTACAGTAAATGAAGTATGATCTGAAGTCTTCAGACACAGATGATTTCATTTAGGAAGAACTGTTGTCTTAAAAGTTGCATACAAGCAAACTCTGTTGACCTCAATTTTGCATTTGAAAATGTTTCTGGAGAAACAGCACTGTGGAGAAAGCAAGAAAGATTTTTCTGTTGCTTTTTTTTGTGTATTCGAAACAATGACAATAATCCAGCTACATGGATAAGTACACATAAACCAGACTACCTCGGACAGTACGTGCCATGTAATGATTTATCTTGTAATTTCCTCTCTCTCATGCACAAGCACATGCTGTCACACATGCACACACATAAATATTATTGTTCCTGCCTTATCTCAGAAATGTTTGGACTGCATCACAAGTACTGAAAGCAAGCTGCAGAGGTACAGTTATTAGTTCTATTTTCTGTCTTACTATGTTTATTTTTTTCTAGAGATAAAAGGAGAATTAAAATGCCTCTTTCATATTGTCAAAAAGCTAATTAAATTTAAAAATAATAATAAAAAATAAAAGCTTATTGTAAAAAACAAAACACTCAAGGCCAAACAAACAGATGCCAAGAAATCCCTAATCTGTTTTACACATAATTCAACCCTTATATAAATGCTAAAGGTAATATTGGCTCTGAGAACATAGATGTTTATCCTCAGGCCATCAGCAATAAAGCTAGCTTCATGTAGCATGATAAGTAAATGCAGATACATATTAAAGGTATTATTGGTTTACTACCTTATTTCCTTCACGTTGTAGGCAAAGCTTCCATCTGTTGTTGCACAATATTAAGCTCCCCAGTTTAATCTACTTATTGTTTAATTTTCTCTCTTTTCTTTTTGTTTTTCAAAGACAAGTTTTCAATTTTTTAGTCATTTACTGCAACACTATTTTTGTCAATGTCGTCTACATTGTTTTCTTGCAGTAACTTCATTTACCTATGTCTGAACGCAGCCAAATATGGCAGAAAACAATGAGTCATACAGAAAACAAACCACAATATTTTCTCTGAACTCTGGATAGATGTTCTGTAATTGAAGGATGGCAAAACTCTGGTTTCAGGGAAACATCAAGAATCCATATACCAATATTTCATAAAAATAAAGACTTAGCCTGATATTTATTTTTTCACCATGCAAATAGCCTATATTTGAATTAGCCTGTTGAAAATTAAAAAATTAGACATTTTCTTTTTATCTAAGGATTTGAAAAATATAAGTTTTTATTAATTTAATTACTGCTTTATGGAGCAGATACAAACCAATTTAAAATCTTACATTTTGTTTTGTTTTCTTTTTAATCCTGGGCAATCATAAAAAAAACATGATTTAACTTCTTGCTATATGAAAGGGACCAACATTTGTGCACATTTTATAAAAATGTTCTTTTTATTAATTTATCTCCTTGATTGAAAGAAGGACAAAAACACAACTGTCAGCCTCATCCCAAGATTAAAAATTTTGATTTAAAATGACTGGTAGACTTGAATGATCTTCCAGCCTAGATTTGATTAAGAAGCCCATAACGACATGAGTCTCATAAGAAGTTATGAGACACAGTGAAACTCTCTTTATGCTCTGATAGAGTAACTTAGATTTTTTTCTCATAATGGTTCCAGAAGGTGGCAGAATAATAATTATGACACTGAAAAGAATAAATCCTGTGGTTTTTTTTTTTTTAATTGGCATTTTTTTTATAACTGTGATAAAACTGTATGCATAGCTCTAATTAGTGCTGATGCCAAATTGCATTTTGATATTTTCAAGTTTCTGTATTTCACTTTTGCAGCACTTATGATACTTTCTTTCTCCTTTCCTTGATTTAACTTTAAACTTAATTTTAGCAGAAAAAAAATTTAAAGCAACTATGAATATTTTTGAAGTATGATATTAATTAAGGAGAATGAAAAATCATGTAACAGGTGGACTAGTACATAAACTTACTATTGCCTTCATCGGGGATATTCATAAAATAGGAGAGAAATACATAGTCAGATACTGCTTTCCATTGTTTGCCAGTAAAAAAATAGAGCATTTCCACTAAAATGAGACAATTACTCTGAATTTTTTTATAGCTGACCATGATTTGGTGTAAAATCATGGCATTTGTCATACTTTTGTCTAAGCTGCAATAAGAGGAAAGCATATCTGGTTGAAAAAAATAGAAATTCTCCTAATAAAGTTAATTTTTAAAAAACATATTCTCATTTAATATGAAATATGCTGCAAATAAAGTCATAATTAGTCCTAGGTCACTTCAAAGATTCTTTAGCAACTTAGACTGCACAGATGTTTAAGGAGATGGACCTTCATATTTATTTTTCGTAAACAGATCTGCATATCAGAACCTAAAAATCTCAAGTTGTTTTTCAGAGGAATATTGTTATTTTAGTATATATGATATATATGATATATCCAAGTTCCTATAAGAATGCAAGGGGATATGTTTTTTGTGTTCCTCAGCGGAACATATATTACTAAATCATGAATTTTTCTAAATATGCATGGTAGAGTTTCATTACTTCTTGCTGTATTGTGAAATCACAAAAATACAGTCTCTGGGACTGTGAAGTCAAATTTTTTTTGTGTGAGAAAATGGAAGGGGGCTGCCTGCACGCAAACACTGAGCTTCAGTTTGGATTCTCATCCTATAATATGCATTCTACAATATGCAGCTCAATTAGAGCATCTAATTGTCACCTCAGGCCTCGGAATCTATCAATTTCTAAAACAAAATCACTAAACCAAGCTGGTTTGACTAGCAGAGCAGTACTGCATCAGCAGTACAATGCGGTTAGCTAAAGGCTAAAGGACAGAGCCTGAGATTGACCCCATGATTAACATGCCCGTGCAACAGCTTTCTGTACTCCCATACGCCCATCACTCCCAGGAAAGGCATTCTGCTGAAATCTGGTAAATATTCACAGGAGGGAGATGGGTGAATTGCCTAGGAAATCTATTTGGATCTCATATTCATACAGACTTTCTGAAAGGTATAATCAAAAGGAAATTGTCCTACTGCAGGGGGGTAGTGAATATCAAAATGAAAGGGGTAATAATACAGAGAAAACATAAAGAAGCTGTCAGGCTTTTATGCAGAAAGGATGGGAAGTTTAGGTATGTGTAAACACTTTAAGGTCAGCCTTTTACTGTGCCTGAAACTAATTTGGACAGGTTTACTTCAGAGTAAACGTAGAATGCCTTGTGTTAAGGGTATTCTCATATTACTCATTCTAGTTTCCCTGAGACTTTAATAAAAACAAATTCTTGTTTGCTTGCTTGTCTTCTTCATGTGATTGAAGACATGCCCTCAAAAGACAGAATGATGAGGAAATGTATATGCAAATAATAATTTGACAGCCTCATATTTTTAAGGTTCTCTAATTAACTTCATAGAATGGGATTCATCTCTTATAAAGAGTAATTATCTATGTTGATGCCAGTCATCTCGTTTCCCTTTTTAAGAAGAGAAATAGGTGTCAGCATTCTTTCCTAAAGTGAGTACCTAAAATCCCCTTCTGAGATGTCAGTATCCCTCCATTGACTATATATAAGGGCCCTCCAATTACCAGTTTAGATTTATATGACTTAATGATGCCTAAAAGTATGAAAATCAATGGTGGCCATTATTCCTTGGCCACAGTTTATTTTCCACAAAACCATGGCACACTGAAACATCAGTTTAGTAACATCATATTGACTGGTGTTTTTCCTCAATTAAATAGCGCTATTTTGCAATTACACATGCTGTACAATAGGGATCAGTACTGGGCCCTTAAAGTGATCTGGATCGTGGGATTGAGAGCACCCTCACCAAGTTTTCTGAGGAGACCAAACTGTGTGGTGAGACTGACACCTCAGAAACGAGAGATACCTTGCAGTGACACCTGCACAGATGGCAATAATGGCCTAGGAAGAACAGTATGAAGTTTAAGAAAGATGAATGAAAAGTCCTGCACCTGGGACAGAATAACCAATGAGCCAGTATGGGCTTGCATCTGTGTGGCTGAGGAGAAGTCATGCTGAAATGGACCTTCAAAAAGAAAAAACCTCAAAAAGGTTTTTTAAGGTGCAGTTGAAGAGGATGCTAGATAATCTCATCCAGACTCCCTTCCCCATAAAAGATAAGACCAGATGGTCTCTTGAGGGCCTTTCTAACGTGTACTGTTCCATGATTCTGTTATACAATTCCAAATTTTCCACTCAGGATATTGTATTAGCTCATTTCAGCCTATAATGTGGGTAAAGGTCAATCTGATATCAGAAAATGAGTATTTTCATTGTTCTTTGCACAAGCTTCCATGACCCTTTGCAACAAAGGACAGTGCCTGTGGGCTACTGAGGATCTGCTTTCTGCTAGGTCTCACTGACACACTACATTTGCTTTTTCATTGTCAATTTTAACATTCACATTTTTAATTTGAACTGGTCTTAGCTGCTGATATCATCAAAGTACAGAAGCCTGTAGAACAGCCCAAGAACTCTACCACACTTACAGAGGAAATCTGTACTTACCACAATAGCTGTATCAGAAGAACCTACTTCTATCCTACTAGGTTTAAAACTTTCCTACGTTTAAAATGGACCTGAATCTTTGCAGATGTAGGTTAACCCTGATCCAGAGCTCAACCCCACACAGGTTCCTCACTACCCCCGCAATGGGATGAGGAGGGAATCAAAAGGGCAGAAACAGAGAAAATTTGTGAATTCAGATAAAGATAGTATATTAGGCAAAGTTTTGCATGCAAGCAAAGCAAAACAAGGAATTCAATTCACTGCTTCTCTTTCTCAGGCAGGTGCTTATCCATTTCCAAGGAAGGAGGATTCTAGAACATGTAATGCTTACTTGGAAAGACCCATGTCATAGTATCAAACTTCTTGTACATACCCAGCCTCTTCACTGGTAGGACAGAGTGAGAAACAAAAAGAACTTTGGCCGTGTCTAAGCACTGCTCAGCAACATCTAAAACATTGGTGTGTTATCAATACTATTTTTAATCAGAAATCGAAAACATAACACCATGCAAGCTGCTATCAAGAAAATTAGCTGTATACCAGATGAAACCACTATAACACTGAGGAGCTGTAATTCTTGTCATGTAAAAAGCCATGAGTTCCTAATCCAAACTAAATTCTGTTTGGTAAAAGTAAAACAAAAGAGTCTTAAAGTTGTTCTAATTTGCAAACCAGACACAGTCAAGTAACAGCATATAATTCATTGTTTATTCTACTGGGCAGATCCTAAATAAGCACTAGTTCCACTAAACAGGAATACCTAGAGTGCTGTGTTTTTTGTCCACAAAACAGGTTTAACCCACCACATTGTACAAGCCTATATTAATAACTAAATTTGTAATATGCAACATGTAAATAAATCCTACACTGAAACTTGCAAAAATAAAGAGGATTTAGGAAGCCAAGGAATCTGTTCCCATTTTTTGGTTGAAAAACAAATCCAGAGTCACCCCCCTGGCTGCAAGATAAATCTCATTTGATTTGTTTGGACTTGCATGACAAGGCTAGCCTGGGTGGTTGTAGGATATCTGTATATAGGTATATTATTCTCTAATATTTGATTTATTACCCTTTCAAGTGTATTTGACTTTGAAAATGCTATCATGGAAAGCATAAAGTGCATGTTATTCAGTAACAGAAAAATTGTACAGCGTTTGTGTTTTGATCAAGGTTAAAGAGCTAAAAGCTGCTGAAAAGGTAAGAAACTGCATTCATACCTGGTGTGATTTCCTTGCTTCTTTTCCTTCACTGGCTTTGTATGTTGGACAGTTTTGGACTAAGAGTTTCAGATATATTTTAAAA
Organism: Sialia sialis; assembly: GCA_009812075.1. Taxonomy (NCBI): domain Eukaryota; kingdom Metazoa; phylum Chordata; class Aves; order Passeriformes; family Turdidae; genus Sialia; species Sialia sialis. The sequence continues at coordinate 34,832,118 of VRYO01002772.1, forward strand.
CTATGATTTTTTTAAGTCACTTCAAATTTTAAAAAGCAGCTGGCACTTCATCAGCAGACTCTGCAAAGAAAAATGAATGCTGAAAGATGAGAGAATTCACTTGCATTTCAAAAAGTAGTCACCTGGGGTCAAGTCTATGGAACATTGGCAAGAAGTCTGCAGATGCATTTCTTGTTCTGTGCCTTTTATGCAGATATAAAGGACTACTCTTTCCAGAATTGTCACAGGTAGATTGCACAACCAATAAATTCATATTTTCCTATAAGCCTCAAACTTTCATATTTAGGAAATGCAGTCTAGGATATTGTCATAAAAATATTTTATCAGCATGCCACATTACTACCATAAAAGAATTACAGTCCTCTGGATGATCTTTGCTTACATAACCATATGTACATCATCACATACCCTCCACATGCCCACTGAACACAATTGTGAAAAAGACCTTAGGGAATTAGGGGTGTTTTCTGTTAGTGGTATTTGTTACTTACCTCTGTAAAACTACAATCATTTATCTGAAGACAAGTACATGAGGTTTAAGTATAGGAGGTTTTAAATATTACATAATTTTTTAAAGATTTTTTTCAGAATGATAATTTGTTAACTATTGTTGAAAGCAAAACTCACTGAATACTGCCAGAAAAGTAGAAATGTCAGTGTCCCAGTGGCATTAAGTTTTAAAGGAAAATACAGAACCTTATTTTTGTCATCTCCAGTCTAGATTAAAATTATGTTGAGTCAGTAAGGAGATGTATTCTGCTTTTAAAAAAATGAACACAGTGTTTTAGGAAGACTTTTTAAAATGCCATGATGTCAGCTTCTTGAAACTATCGAAACTCTGGAATATCATAGATAACCCTAAGGAATACAGTCTAGAAAACATGAGACAAAAACATTTCACAGTGTTCACCTACAAACCATGGGAGCATTCAGCTGGGATTCCGAGCTGCATGGTTCAGCTGTAGTGTGGTCCTATGATACCTTGGTAAGGTATACATGTATAGAGTCCATGGAGAGAGGGCCCAGCTGTAGCTCTTAAGAGTTGAGGACCCCTTTGAGAGACAGAAGAAGGAAGCACAGGCCTTGAGCAAAGTGCCTACAGGCACTATTTGCCTTTGAAAGCAATTTCTGTAGCATTCGCTGGAATTACTGCTGTGGAGTTTCAGGTGAACATGTTGTTGCAGGACACTGTAGCAGGAAAAAACCTCTTGTACACAAGTCTATCTACCACCTTCCTGCACATTTGCTACTGCAGAATGACTAATGTAAAGTAAAGACAAAAAAAATGAAATTAAACAAGAGGAAAACAAATCTTTGACTAATATTCAAGAATGAACAATTGTGTATTGGACATAAAATACTGTCTTCACTCTCGCTTGCAATAAAGTTTGACTTTCAGGCTACAGCACAATTAATTTGGGGCTTACATTAACAGCTATTGTCATTTGTAATGTTACCATAACTAAGAGAATCCTGTTTGTCATTCTCCATGCCCTTGGCAAACATTTAAGCAAACACACAAATTCATTTTCATGACAGTTGCAGCAAAACTAAAGAGAAAGTCACTCTTCCTCTTGCTAACCCCTCCAAAACCTAACCAAATAAACAATTTTATTTTAGATATTTAAGATTTTGGGGTTCAATTTCTCACATCTTTAAAAAGTTTATTGACTCACATGTTCCAATGATGTATAACATGTATTTCTAACTTTTTGAAGTGGGCAAAGGTTCATTGTCCTGAAAATTTTTATACAAACATATTCATTGATGATGATGAGGAGGAGGAGGAGCATGACAGTGATAAAGATGCTATAATAGAAACACGTCCCATTTTTTCTGGTGAAGATTGTAAAAGGTCATTGCATTGAAACTGTCAGGTTACACCTGCAGTTCTCTTGAGTGCGGCTATAGCAGGATTGTAATGGAAACCTGTGGGGTTAGAGGGATTTCTTTTTCTTTCTTTTCAAGGCTACTAGTCGTGCAAGCATTTCTTTGTAGAGAATGAGTTAAAGAATGGTTGTTTCTTAACAAACACCACAGTTAATTACCCAAATTAAAATTACAGACAAAATAGCATGCTTACAACAATACTGATATGGGCAAAAAAGAGAAAAACCCATTTTATTGCTATGTTGTGAAGACTTCAAAGCATTAAAAAAAAAAATATTTTAGTCCCTGAATCCAGACCAATACAGAAAAATATTTGGAACATTTGGACAATAATCTAACTGTAAATGAGACACTGTTAATATTTGATGACACTAGTTATAACAGTAATGCTGTCCCTTTGACTTGCACAGCACTGTGATATCACCGTTATAATGACAAATGGAAAACTTGAAAGGAAATAAAACAGAGCTCATATCAAGTTCACTAAGAGATGCCACATCCTTCTAAGAATACAGGGCTGAAATCAACAGTCTGTTGGGAATTCCAGATGCTTTGAGTTACTATGAAAATTTTAGACCACTTTAATGTTTTACACATTTAAGAGTGGTCCTTAGCCATGCTAGTTATGAAGCTTGTAATGAGATTGCTAAAATATACTTACACTTGAATTTCATCTAACATAAGGAGATTTCAAATACTCTGTTTTAAAATTTTTTCCATCGTTTTCAGGAGATGTGGGCAATGATGGGTATGTTTATGTATTTTCATTTGATATACAAGGCAGTGTGGAACAACTGTAAAATTTTTCCTCAGGGCTTTAAACAACTAGAGTGAAAATATGACATGTCTGTTCATATATAAGCAGGAAATTCTTGTATTCAATTTCCTGTAGAGCTGTCACCATTATGATGGTCAAAGAATTAGAAAGAATTGCAATGAGATGTAAATAGGAATAAATCTCAGTAGAAAACATACCAAAAGTTTGCAAACATAAGCTTTTAGAATTTGAAGTTTACCATATTTTTCAGACTATAAGGCACACTGAAAATCCTAAAATTTGATCAAAAGCCAGCAGTGCAATTTATAATCCAGTGCGCCTTATATATGAACCTTGAGTATTGAAGGGATCTCAAAACAATTTCTGTTTCACATTGCGCAGCAACAAACATGAACCCTGCAATGGAATGACTGCGAGCAGGCACACATACGTCCCTCGGGCCAGTCCCTCCCGATTTTATGCTAAAAGTTGCAAAGATTGCAGGCAGATCAATGTTGCAAAAAAACCCCTGCGTCTTATAATCCAGTGTGCCTTATATATGAAAATAGTTTGAAGATTTAACATTAACTGATACTGTGCCTTATAACCCAGTGCGCATTATGGTCAGGAAACTATGGTACTTGTATGTACCTTGACTATAGAGTGAAGCCTGCCATTCATCTACCTACTCTTTTCAATTAATCTTCTTTTTCTTGGTTATCTTTGAGCCTAGTAAATTCACTGTACCTTTTAAAATTTTCTTTCATAAGTATTTACAATTGACTAGATTTGCATTATAATCCGCTTCAAAGTCTAAGTGGTTCTGCATTTTTTTCCTCAATTTATATAAACATGAAGAAGCAAATAAGAGACTGTGATGGCAATTTTTTTCTTTTTTTAATTTTGTGCATGAGTCACTTCACTTTTGGAGATGACAAATGGCATCTTTAATTTGACTTGCGTATCATTTAGACACTAGTTAAAACAACACATTTTTTATTAAGGGTAGCATGAGGTCTTCCAAATGTTCCATAGTAAACCATTCCCTTAATCTAAGCTAAAATGCTGTCAAATCTTGCCAAATAGCTAAAAAACTGAACTGCTTTATTTTCCCACCTATTCATATATGTATGTAGGTGTGTGTATTTTATTTACCTTTATATAAAACAAAATTATCTCCTTCTTCAGGCAAATGGAAATAAAATCAATTCTATTTCTTCACATAATCATAATGCAACAAGAGAAAGAATCCTACAATCTTCAAGTGGAAATTAATTTCATTTCAATGAATTCTTCTCTCATGACTCCTTTCCCCTCTGTGCCAACATATGAGCTAAAATCACTATAATTGAATGTTTATTTGTTAGACAAACAGTATTTTCTTCTCTTCCTTTTTAGCTAATTTCTTTTTTCTTGGATATATGCATAGAATTTAGGGGTAAAGGATTTGCAATAATTTCTGTTTAACATACTGTATATCACAAACTGACAATTTTGTTACCATATATGTCCCTGTAATTTTTATTTGGCAAAAAGCTTATGTTTCAAATGGTTGTATAGTTTCAGTATGATGGCACAGTAAATATATTGTTCATTCTTTTGAATACAATGCTTTTGTTAAAATAGAAGAATATAAATGCTGTAAACAAGCCTCCTCTCTATTTTCAATTTGATAAACTGTACAGATTAAACTGTTTTCAAAGTAATTTTTTTTTGCCATTGTTCTTCAGGAATTACTTTAACAGACTTTTAAGTCTTTGACTGTGTTTTTTCAAGAACCTCAGTAAAACTTTACTTTTTATCTTTAATATTCCCTATGAACAACACCAAAGACAACATTGTTGTCTTATTCCTACTCAGAGAAGTAGTACATCTACTATCTATAAACCCAAAGAGCATATTGGTCTTTCTGCCTTTTAGACCTCACTTGAGTTGCCTCTGCATTAAGTGCCTTAGTCACTTTCAAAATAACAGCTTTCCCTGTTTAGTGGGAATGGATTCCTATTGCCTGTATAAACATATTTACCTTGCTGAGGTTGTTAGTGCAAATGAATAGTTCTTAGACACACACATATATTTACAGAGACCAGTTTAACAAATTCTTGCAATAAATCTCTATAGCTGCTCAACATGATTTACCTGCATTAGTGTAATTTACACATTTCATAATTAATTATATATTTATTTCAAATTAAAAGAGGAAAAAAATAAAAATCCCCAAACAAAACAGGAGTTTCAAAGCCTTCTGAGTGCTACTTAGAAGATTCCCCTTTAATGAAGATTTTCCACTTACAATCAATTTTGGCTTAGTTATTATTCTGTTGACCTTCAGATTTGCAGAGTGCCTGGTGGCCTTTTCTGGCCCTAAAATCCATGTCGCTCTAAAAGTTGTAGTTGACTTCCTTTTATGAAGGGCTTTGGGAAACAAAAACCACTCTCTTCAACAAGTCCCTAGTACATATCATTTTGAATAAAGAAAAATTATAGTAAAATTACACACCCCACTATCTTTAACCAGACATGGCTGTTGTCTGATAGAATACTTTATTCCCCTGCACAAAATTGGTCCCCTCTGCTCCTGGTGTGTTTCACTTTCTCTCACACTTTTCTAAAATTCGGGCCTATACCAATTGTTCTGGTGCACTGAAAAAGATGCCTGATCTTAACCAAGGTCATTGAGTTATATTAAAGAGTACTGGAACAGATATAAGACCCTGGGGGAAGGATGAATTAAATGATCAGATCATCCTTTCTGACCTCAAACTCTAGGACATTTTTCATGCACCTGGTTTTGACTAGCATGTGGGAGAAAGAGAAGGCAATATGTCTCTCTGGCTAAAAAAGGAAGGATGACAACATTTCTTTTTTATTTTTTTTATTTGCAGTCCTCTAAATTTTCAATTTGTTTCCTCATCTTGGTGCATGCTCCTGTCTGCACTCTTCCTGCTTGTGTTTTGGCAGCCAATTTGGGGCTGCATTTCTTAAGAGTATATAAAACTAACATTGTTGTGTGGCTGTTTTGACAGGCAAAGCACTCATGCAAAGCAAGATGAATGGGTTGTCAGTTTTTCCTATCATGGGATCTCCATTTACTGACCCAGATGAGAACTGTGAGAACCTGTCACAGAGGCGAGACAAACCAGATATGGCTTCAAATGGGGCACTAAATCTCATGGAGTTTTGAAGCTACTCCTAGAGTGCTGAATTTGTCATAAAACACTTGTCAGTTCAGAGTTCATTAAGGTAAAAGATGAGAGTGTTTTATCTGGACACTCTTGAGCCTTTCTGTGGTAGGAGCAGGGACTACTAACAGACCTTGAAAAGAAAAACAAAAGTGCTTTTGCAGTGTTTTCTTTCAGCTTGCCTTTGGATCAAATCTCTGTGGAATAACTGCTCCAAGCATGTAAGTATTTCTTTTCCTTGTTTGTCTTTTTAGGCTTCTTTGTTAAACTTGGAGGTGTGTTTGTGATGTCAATTCAAAGTCCCTTGAGATTTGTCTGGGACTTGAGGTGAGGTGTTAAACTTCACAAGACTGAATTGGAACACTTAAGTTGAGAGACAGGGTTTTAATCACTTGCACTGTGGCTGCCACAGTAGAAACTTTGTGACCTCAGCTGAGTTTTCTTTTAAAGTCCAAAATCAATAGAAGTATTCAAGACTGTAGAAATGACTTGTGTTTAACTTTGCCCCCAAAGTTGGAAAGCATCAAAAAGTGTACTTCTCAGATGTGCAGTTTGAAAACTGTGACTCTGAAATGCTGAATTTCAGTATTTTGAATTCCATGTTTTGTAAATAATTCAGAACTGCAACACCATCCTTGGCAGAACACTTAATCCTTCTGATGCTCAGTCATATTTTCCTCACATCAAAAGGTTTGCTCTTGTACTAAGGTGCATCTGTACTGATGCACCTTGACATATTTGGCAGATATTAAACAAGAACAACAACAAAAATTCTAATAATATTTAGGTGGATCACCTATAGACTTCCAAGGATTTTATTTTAGCATATTTACTGTAAGGCTCAAAATAGTAATATAAATTATATATAAATTTATTATATTTAATTACATATGTATAATTACATAACTATATAAATATATATATATATAAATATATATAAATAGAAAATATATAAATCATAAAATTGTATAGATGTTGGAAAAAATAGTTCCAATTTGGTAGGCAAAATCTGGGGGTTTTATGTGGAGTCCCATGTAGCACTGTGTTCTTCCCAGCATCACATGAACCTCATAGGGATAACAAAACTATGCTGAGACCTGTCTGGCTATGTTAAAACATTGATTAACCATGTATGTAATCTAATGTTTTTTCTCCTTATGATATATAATTTTTTGGTGCGGCCTAATAAATTATTCAATACGATGTACAAATAAACCCCTTGGACTGTGCTGCACACAATTCTCCTGCAGAGACCCCAGGTGTACATGGCAGTGACACTTGTAGTCCTTCACTCAGCATCTATGTATGTGCGTATAAATGGTTTTGAGGCAGAGGGAAATAAACTAAGACAAGAAAAAAATAACATCAACAAGTCCTGACACGGATACTAATCTTGCAATTGTATTTCATCTTATGATTTAAAAGAGCTTACAAACAATAGTGTGACTGTCAGATCCTTCAGGTCTGTTTTGTCTTTCTCTTAACCAGCGTAGTGTTGTAAATATGTATCTGTTAAAAAAAAAAAATAAGGAAAAAGGAGAAACAGCTTATTTGGCATTTCTTTGGCCTATTAATGTGAATTAAAAAGATATGCACCACTTATCATACAGGAAATCTATGGAAGTCATTGCTTAAGGATCTAGAGTCAGTGGAAGAAAAGGAATAAGGAGTTACAGAGTTGCAGATACAATACTGTGCAGATCTGCTGTTAGAAAATAAATGCTCACAGAAAATTAATCTATGTCCAGCAGTATTTCAAGTAACTGTCACCAAGGAACACTGAATCCAACAGCTGATGATTTGAATTTGATCCAGTATAACAAGATTAGGCAGCAAGTGAAAAGTACTCCAGTTATGTATGAACCATCAGCTGCACAAATATAAGATGGGAAACAACTGGCCAAATGGGGATGATCTGGGAATTATAGCAGATTGCTCTCTGAGCATGAGTCAACTGTGTCATGTTGTTACAAAGAAAGCAAATATCAGACTGCTGTGTACAAGCAGAGCATCCTCTGCAGAACACAGCCAGTAATCCTTACTCAGCACTGCTCGAGCCTTGGCTGACGTGCAGTGGCCAGCAATGTGCCCAGCAAGTTGGAGGCAGCACGACTGGGAAGGCAATTGCAGTATCAATTGCTGTAGCTCAGCAATATAGAAAACAATTTGTAACAGTAAGAACAGTGAAACTTTAGAATGGATTTCTTAAAGATCTTGTAAACACACTGTCTTTGAAAGCATTTAAGATCAGACTGAAGAGGCATCAATCAGGAATGACATACTGGTAGCTAATCTTGCTTTGGACTGAGGGACAAGTTGGGTGCTCTGTCAGAGCTTCTTTTATCAGTGTTTTCTACGACTATCACTCTCTTAATGTCACCTTTCCTCTACAGGTAAAGAAAAGGGATATATAATATCTCATTAGATTTTTAGCTAGACAAAAAATATGATCCTTTCTTCACAGGAGATTTACCATGACTCTTGAATGTAAAAGCTTTTATTTCATCCTGAATGAAAGCAGCCTTTGTTCTTCCTTTCATCTGAAAAAAAGTATGCTTTCCAAAATAAGGTCCATCATGAGACAAAATTAGTTTTTCTCAAGTTGATTTAGTTAATTTTGTCTTTTTTTTGTATATTTGTTTTTGTTTATTGTAAATTATTTTATCTCTGAAGAACAGAAATCTACTCATAAGTCTTTGCTATGGCTCTTAGTGAACACCAAAAAAAGTTCACTTTCACAAAATTTTCAGATATTTCCTTTGATTAGTCTCAAAATAATCTATGTAAGTACAATCTTATAAGAAGGATTAGCAGAACTGATGGAAGTGTTTATCTGCTTCATGCATTTTAGCAATCAAAGGAGGAAGGACAAAGATCAAGGTGGGCTTTCTGAACAACTCTCACATATAATTTGTCAGGCAGGCTTTGTGTCTGTAGTTGCTATAACTGTAAAGTAAAGGTTTTTTTGGTTGGTTTTTTTGTTGTTGTTGTTGTTGTTTTCAGAATTATATTATATTATATTATATATTATATTATATTATATTATATTATATTATATTATATTATATTATATTTTGCACAGATACCATCATTCATTCTTCAACATTTTTTTCCTAATGTGAAGTATCTGTAAGAGTTTTTTTTTTTCTTTTTTGAGTGCATTAAAAATACTGTGAAAGTCAATATTAAACAAACAATTGTAACATGAAACTCAGAGAGGTAGAACCTCAAGATCACACTTACTTATACCATGTTTCCAAATCTGCTGCATGTATTAGAACGGTGGAAACGTTAGTCAGAGAGAATCAAGACTTTAAATCAAAACTAGGTGTCTTTCTAAAAGATCTATTATCCTTCAAGCAGAAGATATGAACTTGATACATGAAGTATTGGTTCAGATTTTATGGGCTGCTACACAGGTATTTGGAATAGATAATCATAATGGCTCTTTCCATATATATACTATATAAATCTGAATACACTGTAAACACATTGAGAAGCAAAGAATAAGTCATTGAAAACAATCTAAAAAGCAGTAACTATTACGCTAAAAGAGACCCCCTAAAAATAATATCAAGAAATGGCTCTAATCATTTACTTGCATTAAGGAGGTAAAAAATAAAAGGTCTCACTTTCCATTTTCCCCATTTTCAACTTAAATAATCATCAATCACAACAAAAACAACATAAAAGTAAAGCTCTATGACTTGTAAAGGACACATCCTATTTTATTTTATTGTTCCTGAGTTATTATTGACATGTTGGCCGACTCAGCAGGATTTCTGAGAAAAAAATAAATGCAAGATGGAAATTAGAAATTATGCTTTCTGGATAAAGGATATGGACTCAATAATAGGAGAACAAGTAGCAAATTTGCTGGTGGTACATTAATCGAGAAATAATTTAGCCATTTTTTCATGCTGAATTTGTTCTACTGTGCTAATGGTCATGGTGAAAATTTGCTGTAGTTATTAAAGTAGTAGATATAAGTACAGACCACACAGGGAGCAGAAACACAGAGTAAGAAGCAGCCATTAAAGTCACAATGAGAAATATGACCTTATCTTTTAACAACAGAGGTGTTAACACAGCAGACTGCCTTCTCACCACATTTCTGTTTAAAGACTTCATTTAAAATACTCCTCGCTTGGCATGCTTGGAAACACTTTCCTTTAGCAACATGAGAGTGGAGCATATAGAACTAGAAAAGTATTTAATGGCAATCCCTGTATTACTGGATTTGAGAGTGCTTTTAAGGTAATGGTTGCACATTTTAGCCCCTTCTCTCCCAATCAGAATTTCCCCTTCTGTCCTATTTTTCATGCAAAGAAAGCTTGCAAGCGAAACAAGAGTATTTCTTGCTTTAAAAATAATCGGGATACTTATTGAAGCACTTCCCATGGAATATTTAGTTTTAATCCCTGCAATTTTAAGTAAATGTATCACACAATTTCATCCCAAATTTAGGAAACTCCCACTTAAAAATATGTTTTTACTCAGCTGTATTCTGATGACTCACACTGAAATAGTGAAACGTTCAGATATTATGAACCTTCTTGTAATTTGTGAACGAAAGTTATTAATTGTCAATATTTATTTATTATTCTGTTGAAATTTATTCTTTTGCTAAAATAAGTCTTCTTTGGTTTCACTCACCTGAAGGTTTTTCCAAGAGAAAAGGTTGGAAAGTTTCCATACCTTTCTCCTATTAGTAATCAGTCTGAACTAATATTTTTTGAACTTCACCAGATTTGTGTATAGTGATCCAAACAGATGCATCTACTGCCTTATACTTGCAAGGATTTGACTTGTTATGCAGAGAGGTAATTTAAGTTAATTTTTCTGTTTTCATTTTCCACCTGCTCAAATGCCCTCGACACGTATTACTAAACACATTTTTATTAGGATCAGTATAACTGTCTAGTTTTAGAAATTGATAGGAAAAAAAATAAAAGGAAAATAAAGAGATCAAGTTGATTAAAAATGCCCTCATAATAAAAAAAGTGTTTGACACAAATGTCTCAATTTCTTTGACATATATGATTGAAAGTAGAAATAAGAAATTACATTTCAGCCCTTGTACCTAACATGTCATATTTATATTAACTATGCCTAAATGTTTAAATCATATTACTTTGGTCTAATGTTTTGAAGGGTTACATCAATGTTTCCAAAACAAAACATTTAAGGCCTTTGAATCCATCAGATCCTTTATACACTCACTTATATTCTCACAGGGAATTATGATTATTCAAAATGTAGGAATTTCTCAATAGATAGCATTTTCTGTTTTATTGCCAACTCTACTAATACCTAAGAAATTTGCTTATCATGAGAGTTTAAAAGTGTTTTCTAATTAAAAAATATATAAACTGTATGTATAAGGTAATATGCGTACAATAATTTAATGTGTTTAATAAAAGCTGTTTTGTCTTAAATTACAACTCAATAAGTGTGTGGTTCAATAATCTAGGCTCTGAGGTATGGCTTAAAACGAGTGCTACAATTTTTGTAAGTGACTTGTTAGTGACTAATGAAACTGCTCCTACCCAGGCCATTAAGTATTAACCATTTTCTTTGCAATGTGCACCCAGGGTCTTCCTTTGAGGAATGCAGTTAGGAGTGAAATCCAGGAAAGGGTTCTGGAATGGCATTTCACCTAATCCGAACAGTAGATTCCATGAGTATAGGATGGAAATAACAAGGGCGGGACTTCTTGTTGAGATTCTTGATAAATATTTTCAAGCACTACATCAAGGCCATTTTTTGGCACAATCATCAAGTTGGAAATCTTCAGTTCTATTTAGTGAGAATAGTTTTCCTCAAAAACGACAGAACTACTGCGACTCTACCATGTAAGAAAGTTCACACAAACAAATGTTGTGACACAGCACAAACCCCAGTCTTCCTGAATTGTGGATGTCCAAGGCAGAATGTGGCAAGTGTGGAAAGGATCCCATGTGCCAGCAGAGCACAGTGGTGGTGGCAGAAATGCTCTCACAGACCTGCAAGCCAACCTGTAGCGCTGCTAGATAGAAAGCAGCCATATGATTATGACTTTTTGTCTGTGTCACACAGAATTTCTGAACTGAGCAGAGGATTTAGTCTCATATATTCCCATGTAATGTTACATTGCTTGGGTTTTAAGCAGGGCAAAAGATTTCAGTCCCAAAAACTTTGAAAGCTATGCCTTGACATATCTCATTCAAGAGGGTCATCACATCTCAAATTCACTTATAGATGGGACACATGTTAAGAAAGTGGGGAGTGGAAAGACAAAAGAAGATAACTCAATGGTCTTAGAGGTCTTTTCCAACCTAAATGATTCTGTGATTCCTGCTTGTTGACAAAACTTCCCTTCAAAGATCAAAGACCTTAATGGATTTTCCATTATTTTCACTGATGTTCAGAAGAGATGACAAATGAATCAAAATCATGCAGAGAAAACTTCAAATGTTGTTTCTGTATTCTTTTGTGGTTTTCTCAAAACCATATACATCACATATGACATTTTGCGTCATTGCATGGTTGCATGAAGGCAAGCTAAATCCAGACTAGAAGCTTCTTGAAGCAATGATCAATCACCCAAGATGTTCAGGCTTGGTTTTCAGAAAAATGTGACACACAGGATGGCTAAAATAGCATAAGAAATTATTTTCCTGCATTATTTCTGTGCTCTGTGCTTTTCATGCATGATAAAATTTGGATTTTTTCCAAACCATTTACCGAGACCTACTTTCTAACAGTATACTTTTAATACCCCTAAAATGAGTTTTTCTCATTTTCTTGTGGAGAAACTTGAAATTGCAGTGGAAAAGTGGACAACGTTGTCAGCAGACAATTCAGTAATTGCAGATAGAAAACTCACTGTGTAACACTCCTATGATTAAGCTGTTGTTTACAAATTGTATTCTCAAAGTAAGTTTTCATTGATGTTACATATGAACAGTTAGCAGAAACAATCCTAGAACAATTAACTTCACACCTTATTGACTGACAAAATTGAATGTTTTATTGTTTGGTGTTTTCAACAGTAGAATTTCTTTTCTGCTGTTTAGTTTTTTAGGCCTTTCTCTTTTTTTCTTCCCAATGCCAAACCAAATCATCTTTCTTAATGCTATTATAATAATTTATTCTTTAGCATTGAACTCATTGAATTTGGACTGATTAAAGTCTTTAGTAAAACTCAGGAAAAAAACCCCATCTGTTGGACGACAAATGAGGTATTGTACACTACTATTTCTTTACTGATGCTTTTGAGAAGTTTCCTTTTCATTTGATTTAAGGGCTACTGGGGATTGCCCCCTACAGCCACCTTTTCTCCAGACTGCATCATCCCCTGTCCCTTGCCTTCTCCTGGAAGGACATGTGCTTCGTCCTGTCCCATTGTGGTAACCCTCCACTGAATTAACTACAGTTTATCAACATTTTTTTCTTCATAACTGCAGGGGGAAAAAAATAATCTACATAAATCACATTGCCACAAATCAAATATTTCATTTGTGTGTAACAGTTCCTTTATGTAAGGCTGGTTTAGTTTATGAAAAGGTGTTAGCCCATATAGACAGAGAAATGTTTCAAAAAATGATAGGTTGTGTAAGAAGTAGACATTCCCAGAAGGTTAAGAAAACATCCAGAAAGGACCCTCTCTCCAGTCCAGGGAATCAGTTGTATTGACCCTGCAATTGTTCTCCTGGGGCATCAGTCAAGGAAATGGAGATTCAACAGATCACTATCCCTTCTTCCTCATAAAGTAGAGCTAGTGAAGCTAAAAATTGATGTCAAAATAATTTGACCTATTACCCTCCTTAACTTTCCAGCAATCCTGTGCGTTTCTGTTTTCATTGGAATTAAAGGATGTTCATAGGCAAGGCATAATGAATAAGAATCTGGTTTTCAAAAGAAGGATTTTAATATAAAGGCAAGCGAGATTACTAAATTAAGACAGGAAAATTTCAGTTAATAATGCAGTGTGTAGACTGGGACACCCTCCTACTGATGGCAAATTAGTTTATGCCTGAGAAAAACCCCAAAACTTTCTTACAATTTCTTTCCAATACTCTTTTTCATTAGCTCTTCAAAACAGATGCACTTTGTATTGGAATTCTCCTTAAAGTTGGAATCTGAATAGGAAGGGAGAAAACCAATCCCAGCAGACTGCTACTGAAAAATAGTTTTATAAAAAAACCTCTATAGAAAACCTGGCCTAAATAGTAGTTTTAAATATGTGAAATATTAAAAATACAAGTTAAAAATTTGGCTGATTAACATTCTATACAATCAGTACACTTAGTAATTATGAGGAAAAATATGATGTATTTTAGGTTTTATTGGAAGTAATTTCACTCCCCAAGTTAATGTTTAATGAATAATTAATTTAGGAAGAAGACAATGCACAAAACAAAACAAAAAAACCCAGCAAAATATTGCTTATAAAACAGAATTCAGGAAAAGAGAAATACTAATGAAGTTTACACTGACTTATCTCTAAAGAATTGAATATCATAGAAAATAAAATGTTTTACAAGCATTGATGGATTAAAGCCACGTTTAATCTCAGGTGTTTGGATTAATTTTAGGTGCTGCAGTGTCTTGATTCTCCAACAACATGGATGTACAGTAATTTCACAATTATAAGCTGCACCTTTTTCATTGAAGAATCTAGCCTACCCCAGTAGTGTGGCCTATATTCAGGTGCGGCTTATCTACGGACAAATCCCAGTGAAATGCCAACCCAGA
>VRYO01002772.1:34847685-34876095 GCA_009812075.1 Sialia sialis
TCTACCCAGCTACCGGGAGGTGCGGCTTATAATCAGGTGCGGCTTATAATTGTGTAAATTACTGTACGTACACAGCCTCTTTACTTGCTCTTTGCATCATCCCTCAATTCCTTTGGCATTTTATAGTCAAACCCTTCGTGCCCATTTTGGGAGAAAAACTTTCAAACAGCCCCAACAGTTACAGATTTTCTGAGTTTATTTTCTTCTCCACCTCCACTGATAATTGTTATGTTCCAGTACTCTTAATTCCTGTCCATCAAATTGAAAGATGAGCTGCTACCAAGTACTGCACACTCAGTAATACAGAGGACCAAAGTGTCCTGCCTTCTACAAGCACCAAGGCAGTCATTTTCAGGAGTTTGCTAATGAATATGAAATATTGAAAAGGCAACTATATATTGAAGACCATGAATAACTAATCCTTCAACAAAACGGTTAAAATATGTGGTCAGGTGATCCAGAAGTGTTGTGCATGATGACAAAATAAATTAAAAACCATTTATTTCTACTGCATGGTTACTTAGGTACTTAATATCCATGCTGAGGAGTACAGTATTTTTATCAGTCAAGTGGATTTTTAAATGAGAAGCAGACACATCACAATAGAAAAGATTAATCAGATACAGAATCTGAATTACTGTGTTGAGCAAGATGTGAATGGCATGAGCTGTACCCTGGAGGTAACTCTCCTTGCTGACTATATACAGAACCTAGACAATTAGGTTAGGTGCACATCTAACTTAAAATGGGTAGTGCTCTTGAGATTATTCCCTTCCAGTTAATTCTATTAGAAGTTTGTCAATAAAGATGTCAAACTGAGCAGACGCAATTCTAAACATACTGAAAATGCAAGACAGCTTCATCCTGTACCAACTGATAGAGCACATATACTTTTCTAAAAGCTATTACTTTAACTTTTCTGTATTCTATCTTTTAATTGCTCTTCAGCCAAGTTTTGATTTCAGAGAAGTACTGAGATTTTTTGAGAAATGCTAGGGTTTAGGTTTTGTGTAATGCTGGTGCTGTGTCACCTGCATAATGCTGGCACTTCAGCTCTTGTTAGTCATTACCTCTCTCAACAGCTTTACAGAGTAGTTGAACAGAGATAGAGCTTTAGGGGATAGTAAAGCTTTGGACTCCGAGATGAAAAGAATAGCAGCCTAGATCAGCCCTTAAAGTCTGATTTTTGTAGCAGAAGAAATAAAAGAAGGTAATTTCACCCACAGCTTATGAGTGTTATCTTTGTAGAGAGTATGACCCAGAGACTGCCTCAGATTCTGAGTGCCAGTTGATAACTCTCAATTTATTTGTAATGGTGTCTTGCGGTATGTAAAGAAAATTGAGTTGAAAAGGAGTCACTAAAGCCCCACTAAAATAATTTCCTGTCTTTAAAATGAATGGTTTATAAACATTTAGGTTAAGTTTAATGAATATATTAGGAAATAATGGGAATAGGCTGATAAGGACTTTTTTCCAATATAGGAAGTATAACAAAATAAAATTATTCTTTAAAATATAAATGAAGGAAAAAGTATGCAGTAGATGACTGGTGACAATAGAGAGGCAGTCTGTCTTGTTTTGTGCAAAATAATTAAAATAATAAGCTAAAAAAGTATACTGAAAGACGCTGTAAAACATGTAAAGATGTATGCCAATGTATTTTCTGGCATTAGAACAGTGATCTGGATGGCAGATCACTAGTTGATCTGGATTCTGTATTTATTTTTTCAGGTAGAGGACAAAGTCTGACAAATGTGCTTTACTACTTGTCAGTGAAGAGAAGAATATTCTTGGGACATATTGGGACTTAAACATCACTTGCTGCAGGATATAATAGTTTTATTTTAAATTGAACTGACAACACACATATGAGGTATGAGATAGTGGAAGAAAACAACTTTTCTGTCTCTGAAGAAGATCTTTTACGTGTTTTCAGTGTTTCTTAATAGTTCCAGGTAATATCAGAAAAATATAACGCTATGTATTTTATTAATATTTTCTTGATGCATACAGAAGATGCTGTGTTCATTGTAAAGGCGTTGATGAGGACTCCATTCAACTCAGTTCAACTGAATAAGCCTTCTGTGCTGTGCAGATGTGATTTGGGATATCCAGATTTCACATCTTACTGTCCCTATTTTACCACCGTCCCTACCCCTTAGAAATGTCCCTGCCTGTCTACACTTTAATATACCCTAAACTGTAGATATGGTCTCTAGTGGCTTTCTCTTGTGTATTCTCCAAGGATTAAAACCCACTGTCTTTCCCAGCATGTACAGATGGTGTGGGACTTTGTGAACAAAATTTAAAAAGGATACAAGTAGAGGTAAATACAATTAAGACACAGAAGATATCTTCTACTTTTTAGGAGTAGTGATAAAGGGGGTATTTCGGTGACCAAAAAACCCTGTAAAATAGGAGTATAGCCCACATACATAACAGCAGCAGTACTTCTTCCTACATGCTGTCTGGAAGTAAGATGATGATATTTTTTGAATGAAGAAAAATTAAATAATATTTCAGGTACCTCTGTAGACTCCAGCTATATCAGACCTAAAAATTCCTCTAATTTCTTGGTTCACTGGTATAGTCCCAGTCCAGTTACATCTTAGTTTCATATTTAAGATTTATGAATAGGGCTTCCCTACTGAACATCATCTACTTATTTCTCTAAAGCAAAAATCTGGCCAAGTGGGTTGATTGTGAGTCATTAAACACTTTCAAAGGTCTCTGGGATGTCCAGTAGATAAACCCACAGGCCTAGAAGGTTGAGCTTCTAGAAAAGAAGCAACTCCATATGTTGTTGGACTAATTAGAACTGTCTTGACTCCCTACTCTTTCTACCATCTGTCTCCTGAATGCTTGATTATGCCTTAAGGAAACATTACCCTCTGGATCACTTGTTACTCTTAAGCATAACAGACTCCTTATATCTTCCTCATGACCATCTGGCACTCTTCTCCATTCTCTTTGCAAGGTCTAAAGACAAATTCATCAGTCCTTACCTTTCCTGCCCAAGTAAGCTGCTCTATTATGAGTAGGCTCACATGGAGATTGCATTTCTGAAGTTCTGAAATAGGACCCTGCAAGGGCTGATTTAGAGAAAGTATTTCCCAGTAATACCTGGAAATTATGGAGAACACGGACCTAATACCTAACAATCTCTCAGAAACAGAGCTTACAGTCATGCAACTTTACTATTTTACCCAAAAGGCTGAGCCCAAACACTTTCAGGGAGCTGGCAGTCATACTGGTCTACATGAAATACAATTGTTCTCAAGCAATTCATTCTTATGTAGCAGAAGAAGATGCAGGGAAGTATGTGGCATTTTTCTATATCATTGTCTTACTTTCGTATAGAAATGAAGTGAAGAAAATGTAATGGGTAGACAATGTCTGGATTCCAGGCAACCACCAAAGCCTCTCTATCACTCCTCTCCACAGCTAGAGAAAGGAGAGAAAATATAGTGAAGGGTTCATGAGTTGAGATAAGGACTGTGAGATATCACTCACAGACAAAACAAGCTAGATTTACAATTAATTGAATTTATTACTTGCAAAAATCAGGACAGGATAATGAGAAGTAAAATAACATTTTCAAAACACCTTCCCCCTACCCCTCTCTTCTTGTCAGCTCTACATCCTAACCCAGAGGTACAGGGAGGCATGGGGAAATACTCAGTTCAACACCTGCTGTTTCTCCTGCTGTTCAGGGAGAGGAGTCATTCCCCTGCTGCACTGTGAGGTCCCTCCCACGGGAGACAGTTTTCCATTAACATCTCCAGTGTGAGCCCATTCCACAGGCAACAGTCCTCCCCAAACTGCTGCAGCATGGATGACTCTTCTAGAACATGCAGTCCTTCCAGGACAGGCTGCTCCAGTGCGAGCTTCTCTCTCCTCGAGTTTCCCATGAGGACACTGCCTCCTCTCAGGTATCCACCTTCTTTGGCGTGGGGCTCCTCCTTGGGCTGTGGGTGGATCTCTGCATCCCCATGATTCTCCACAGGCTGCAGGGTCACAGCTACCTCACCATGGTCTGCATCACAGGCTGCAGGGGAATCTCAGCTTCAGCACCTGGAGCACCTCTTGCCTCTTCTTCTCCACTGACCCTGACGTCTTCAGGGCTGTTCCTCTCACATGTTCTCACTCTGCTCTTCTCTGGACACAATTACAACTCTGCAACAACTTTTGGTGTTTTCTTCCTTCTCAAATCCTGCATCACAGAGGCATTATCATTCTAAGCAGCCCAGCCTTGGCTAGTGGCACATCCATCTCAGGAGCTGCCAGGGACTGGCTATGCTGTACATGGAGCCACCCCTCTAGCCATCCACTAACAAATCTTGGCCATGTAAATCCAAGAGAGAAACCGAAATGAAATTTAGGGAAATCATAGAGTGTGGGGAAATGGGGAATGAGGACTGGAAGACAATTAACCAAAAAAGCAACAAGAAAATCAAAACCATAAAATGGCAAAAAACTACTTTGTATTGGTCCTGCATTTATGAAGAACTTTTTCTAACAAAATAATTGCCCAGAAGAGTGAAATTTTCTTGAACATTTAAATTTTATGAAAGAGAAATTATCCTCAAAAAATTTGTGGCAGAGTTCTTTCAACCAGTTCCTATACTTCTTTAGAAAAAATCGAAAGCAAAAAATGGTGATTTACAGCTAGAAATCTCCATACTTTTAAAAGTAGATGGCATAATCACAGGCAAGGCAAATATCTAACCCCTTTAGTAAAGAATGGCTCTCAGTAACTTAGTTTTTTGATGAATGCAATAGATCAATTTCTAGTGAATTGTCTACAAGCAATATGAATAAGCCAACAACAACATCAAAATACTTCCCATTATATGTAGGAGGAAAACTGCTGAGATATCTCAATACAAAAGCTTTATTAAATGATAAAATTGTATGACAAACAGAAGTAGACATTGAACGAATACATCGGTTTCAGAATGAATATGGTACATGAAAAATTTAAATGAGAAATGGAAATAAAACATGGAAGAAAATGAAGATAACTGTGTCATAAGACCAAAAGAATTGGAAAGAACATGTAACTTTAGCAACGCAGTTCCAGAAATAAAAAACTATCTATAATTTCTTACACATTAAGTCTACTGAACAGAAAATCCTTAAAATCTGAGATGAACTGAGAACTACTGGTAATAACCAGAGGACTTGAATAGTAACAAATTCAGTCCAAAGAAATAGACTATTACTTGAGTGATTTACAAGTGTACTCTGAATGAAAAGCACATAAAAGAAAAAGATTGAAGAAAAAAATCTGCTCTTGCTACAAAGAGGGACTGCCTTGCAGTATAGACACCAAGCATTTGAGAAAAACAATGGCTTATGTGGGAAAGACATAGCACTTTTATGAAGTAACAGACACAGTCATCATTATCAAATACTTTAAGCCATAAGACTATTTTAATGAATAAAAATGGTAGACCCCTCAAAGCTCAGAAGTAAAAAAAACATATGCAATGCAAGAGAAAGCTAGTGAACAAGGCAGCAGAAATCGAACAATTTTTTTCTACTTCATGCAAATAAGTAGGTACATTTTCTTCCTTCCTCCCCCCTCTCTTTTTTTCCTCTTTTTTTTTTGTAGTTAGCAAGATAAATCACATAGGCAGATAAAGAGACTCATGAGCTACAGTACACCAGTAGTTGCAAAAGCAAAGAAAATCACACACTGTGGCATACAATATCAGATTTTATCCACATGGTATAAAAAGTTCAATAGATAAGAAATGCTTTTCTGTGAATTTTCAAGCAACCAAAAAAACCCTTAAACATCAACAAATACACAAATCCCTCCACCCCCAGCCCTGCTCAACTACTTACAACAGTTGTTGAAGTGTTGGAGAGTTGGTTCAGGAAAATAATTGTTCTTTTCAAGGAGATATTGACCAAAAAGACAGTACTGCACATAGATGAAACAACATCTCTCATATTACAAAAACATAGAATACTGCATCTTGGTGTTTTACAGACAGAAAAACAGCTACTTCAACACAAGAGAAAAAAAAGCAAAAGAAAACAAAACAAAAGCAACAGGACACTATCAAAACGAAAGTAGTGGGGTATAACTATAGTACTGAATCTTAGTGGCAAGTACACTTATGGCATTGACACCCTACAGAGAGATTGATGAATAAAACCCATCTATATTGTCTTCTGTGTATTTTAAATAAAAGCAATTTTTCCTCTTATAAATGGGATCTTTAAATATTTGGGAATTTTTAAGATCCAAAGTTACAGGAAATAACAAGTATGATTTTAGAAAATAATTATTTAAAGGGTAGTTTTTCACAAGATTTTTCTTTTAAGTGGTATTCTGCTTTACTAATGGATGTGTCAAAGTCATTCTATAAAACTATTTTAGCTCCCAAGTATTCATCATAACTAAGCATCTATAAATTTCATTAGCTACCTACATTTGCCCTCAAACCTGTATTTTCCTAATCCTGTGCTCAAAATGCTTTTTCAATTTAAGATGAACAGAAACTGACCTCTGTCACACAGCTGTTTTTAAACATGAAAAGTTTGGGTGCTGGATTTATTAAGCTTTATTGTTAGCAAAAGGAACCTCTGAGAAAATTGACTGAATGAGGCAGCATTTCATTAGAATAAAGTATGTGAGACAGCATTTAAGAATTTTAGCTGAATGAGTCTATAGATAAGTCCTCCCTCATTTTCACTCAGCAGGATAAACAAAAACTGTAGATCACTACCAGCTGCACATTCAGTCAGGCTAGTAACAACTTTAAAAGCACAGAAAGCACAAATGTGTTTCATATGCAAGTCAGAAATCTCTTAAGGTAGAGCTGTAAAAAGTCTATCAGCTTTAATTTGGAGTTACATACATTTTTAAATGCATTTCTGAAGAGCTGTTTTTTTTAGTTTTTTGGGTATTTTTCAGAAACCCAAGTTTTGACTTTGTTATTTGAAATCTAAAGATAAAAAAGAAAGAAAAAAAAGAAAGAGACTTAGATAACACGATTAAGACTGAAAATAGTACTCAAATCTGTCAAGGACAAAAATCCCACATGTTATTTGTCCAAACAGTGAGTTTATAGTATGAAAAACAAATTCTCTAGAGTCTGTAGTCCCCCCTATTGACTACAACTAAAATTAAATCCTGCTGTATTTGTGAGAATTTTTATCATAGCATGGGTGTGATCAATATTGTGGTTTCTTCCAAGATAATAAGGGTTTTTTTTCACTACCTCTCTTTGGGATCTGGAGTCTCCAAGACCTCCTCTCCCCTCTCCTCTTCTTCCCTCCCCTCCCCTCACCTCCTGTTCCATGCCAGGGTTTTCCACTACTGTATCCTAAACAAAACCTGCAAAATAATTGTAATTTCACGATTATAAGCCGCACCTTTTTCATTGAAGAATCCAGCCTACCCCAGTAGTGCGTCTAATCATCAGGTGCAGCTTATTTATGGGCAAATCCCAGCGAAATGCCAATCTGGAAGTGAGAGCCAGCCGGGGAGGTGCCTGGGGCTATGTTTAAAGGCTTTGCTGGTCTATGAAAACTGTTTGCAACTTGAGCACCTGACACCAACCAAACCCCGCCCTGGCGGGATTCTGTTACTAACTCTTACTTTGTCGCACATGGATCCTCGCTTTAAAAAAAAAAAAAAAAGCGGTTTATATTCGGGTGCGGCTTATATATAGACAAATCTTGTGGTCTACCTGGCTACCCGGATGTGCAGCTTATAATCAGATGCGGCTTATAATTGTGAAATTACTGTAACTTTACTTTTTACAGTCACATATCTCATCTTAAGCATCTCACTAATTTCTCAAAACCTGGATGACTAAACCAGGCTCATAATCTTTCTTTTCTGCCTAAAGCTTTCCTTTAAAGGTTTCACGCTACCACCCTCAGTCATCCAGAAACAGAAGTCTCCTTTGATACCCTCCCTCTCCTTCCCCTACAGATTTGTATCATAACCAAACCCTTTTGCAACTTGCTCCACATTTCAAAAAATCCCTGCATACATCTACCCACGTCTATTTTTGGGTTTCTTCTTAGATCTGTCATTCAAAGTAACTCCTCAGGCTTAAGAAAATATATTTTGCAGGGTTGCTCTAACATTAATACCTGTATTTTCATTGCTTAGGAATAAATACATTTTTATGCATATATATATATATATATATACACACATATATATGTGTGTGTGTGTGTGTGTACACACGCTTATATATACATATATATATACACACATATATATACATATATATACATATATATACATACATATATATATAGGCACAAATTATTATATCAATAGAAGAATAGAAACAGTATCAAAAAAGAATTCAAGATCTGATACACATGAAAATATCATATCTACATCACATAAAAGAGCTATGCAGCTCTACGTTGGTCGGAAATTTGACTATGCATCTACCCCATTTTACCTGATCAGTCCACATAATCTTTGAGCTTAGGTTTTTCTTTATTCTCCATTATAATTTATGTTTGTATTCACTCTAATATACAGAGAGTATACCCTTGTAGTACAAGGACTAAATATTTTCCATAAAACACCTAAAAATTTTCAGCAACTTCAGAAAAAAAAAAAGATATAGCTGAACTCGAATCTATATTTGTCAAAAATTTTCTCTAATAAAAAGAAAGTGGAGTAACAGAAAAGAGTAGCACTCTCCAGCTACCAGGCAAAAGAGAATGAAGTCCCTGAAAACTTCCATGGAGCAGAGGTGATTCACTGTGAATTGTTCACTTCTGATCTCCATTTGTTGAACCTTTTTCCACAACAACAAGTTGTTTTTTTTCCTATTTTCTAAACTGTCTGAAGACTGTTATGCCAAAACATAGTTTTCTAAACTCCAACTTCATGGTTTTTTTATTTTTGTCAACATTCAGTTGCCTTCAATTTTCTTCAAAATATCACCTCCTGTAACAAAAATAAGAAGACATCTCAAGTGAATCAGCTAAATTAAACAGCAGTTGTATCTCTAAATCCAATTAATACGAGACCACTAGCTACAACTTTAGAAGCATTCAGAGGTAAACAGAAATTAAACATCGCCACACAGTATAATTATTCATTTGAAAAATCCTTTCAAATGGCTGAAATATTCTCTTCCTCTTAAAAGACATGAAATTAATAATAACAGCTGGTTTGGATACAGCCCTGTTGATATTTGTATGATGTCCCATTATTGTGAATGGGGTCTGGCTTCCTGCCAGATCCTGATGTGGCTGCAAGCTGTTTCAAGTACCAGCTAGTATGGAAGCTGTCAATCAAAATATGCTTCCTTTATCACCACTGTGGTACTTTGTGAAATGCCACACATGCATCTGCTCCAGCATGAGAGGCTGTGTATCACCCAGGTGCAGAGCTAGATCCTTTCGAGTGCTGTGCCCATGGGTATGCTAACATCAGGACCATCCTTCAGAGGCTAACTTTCCACTGGGTAATTTGGAATCTTATCAAAAGCCCATTGAAGTCAAAGGAAATATTCCCATTGATCTCAGAGGGCTTTGATCAGGTCCATGGTGAGCATGTACTTTAGCAGTCTTTTAGTGCTCTTGCAACATGCACAGCCAAATGAATACACTTAATCTTTTGAGTAGAAATATGAAAGTCAGCACAGTTCAGCTGACTGGAGTCAGAAGTCAGGAGGGGACTTAGCATGTGGAATGTGTGACCTCAAAGCCTTTTTTTTGCTGCCGAAGTTCGTCCTTTAAACAATCAGGAATATTCACAATTGCCTTTGCCTTGTTGCTCTTGAAGCCTGTCCATTCCCGTGTTTCTGATGGTGAGGCCCCCAGGACATTTAAGTTACTACTGTGGCATAAGTCTCTGATATAAAGCTGATTTCTAAGTGACCAGTTTACACCTAAAACCCACCCTAATTAAATAGATGTTTTTTGCTGAGCCCAGAGGCAGGTTTGAACATGTGTTCGTACCATGGCTAACCCTCCCTCATGCTTTTCTGCACATGACCAGATGTAGATCAGGAGTAAAAAATGCTCTGGTCAAGAGATTTTGTGTGGGCCTTCCCACCAGCACTGTTTCAAACCCCATTGTTTGACTAGAGAGGGATTTGAATATCACCCATTTTCCCCTCAAAATTTTAATTTAGTTCTACTTATTGAATTAATGTGAAGAATGGGCATAGGCAATCCTTGTCCTGGCCCTGCTTTGAAGGGGACATACTATTGACCTCCTGGCTATTCCAAGGTGGTTGCCCTCCAAGCAGAATGCTGTTTAATTGAGGGAAGCCTCAATTTCAGGAAACTTCTATCTCAGATGCTGATCTCTGTGAATCTCTTTTCAAATGGTGTGTGTCGGAAGTTAGGAATTTGGCAGTAAGGTGTAAGGAAAATACTGCAGCAGATGTCACTGTTGTGGTTTTATGTTGTGTTTACCTTTGGATTTGCCTCAGCACCTTCACCTTTAAAGCTCTCTTCAGGAGAGCTCCCTTGCATTGAAGTGCTACAAAGGTTAGAATTTGGTCACCCACTAAAGACCTGGAAGGGATGCTCAGTCTCCTAACGAATATGTTTAACATTGCTTTTATAACCAAGATTATTTCAGAATTGCACTGATATCATACTTCTCTAAAAACAGAAGTGGGAATTCATGCCTCTAGCTGGAGTAGACTTTAATCTTTTTTTAATGAAGTGACCCAGTAAGGAAAATCTAAATGAATACAAGGTACTTACTAGGAAGATACAATAGCACTGACTGTCCTACTGAAGTATTTTGCAAAGTAATACCCATAGGCTCAGCAGTTTAATGATATTTCTGGGGTATCTAATGTGGAAATAAACTTATATATTTATGCCTATGCTTTTGAAATGAAATTTTAAAATTAACTTTCAAGATTGCATCTCTATAACTAACTGCTGATTACACACTTCGAAACTGCAAATTGTGTCCTGGCACTCAGAACCAGAATCAGTGCTGTTGAACACAACTCCCAAAACCATGCCACTAGCACATTATATCTGAATAATAATAAAGTGTGTCGGAATGGATACACTATGGTCAGTGTTACAAACTTGACACATAAATAGAGAAAGCTATAGGGCAAAGTAACTGGTAGATATTTGTCTTATCAGAAGCAAAGCAATATTTTCTACAGCAGATCATTACTCACTTGAGGTAGTTAATCACAGGCACAACTGCCTACAGTTTTTGCACTTTTCTTGATAGTCTTGTAATGAAACAGAGGTGGGAGAAATATTTCAGAAGGATCAAAGTGGCTTCAGGGCTTGAAGGAGACACTTCAGAAGTAGTTCATACACATTGTGCTTTTAAGGTCCCTAAAGTAATGTATGTACATCACCCAGAGCATTTGGGAATGTTCAGACCCAACCATGCAGCCTAGCAGGGTAACTTTGGCTACAACATAGTACTTGAAAATGTTGCTAGAGCTCTTAATTCACTCTGTAGAAAAGGAATATGGTACTACTTGTAGTCTTTTACCTGTAAAAAAGTTGTGGTGAACTTCAAAGAGCTCTCCGTTTGGGAAATAACTCTTAGTTCAAAGATTTCTGGCTGGTGAAAGTTTTGACAAGGGCTGTGTTTAGGAGGCAATTTTTCTAAACAAATAACCACTATAGGTAAAGGAAAACAAGTCCTTAAAAGAATCCTGTAATTTGGCCAAAAAAGTTTTAACAATGTCTGTTATGGTGGAAAGGTGGAAAAGAGCCTTAATTGCTTCTACTTCCAGACTTTTTTTTTTTTTTTTTTTTTTAAGATCAGGTATTCTGTCTCCACTTTAGTTTGGTTTTGGCTGTTTCCTGTGTGTTTAAATTTTTGGGACTTGGTTTTGATTTTGGGTTTTACACCCAGATCAGGGGCTCTGATAGAGGCTTCTACACAAATTTTAACCATTAGAATATGTGGAAATCTGTGACAGAATCAGAAGTCTGGCATAAAGCAGTGAAGTACTATCCGCTGGTCCTTTACCATGGAAACAGAGGGATAGACAGCTGTGTCAATGTTGCCATGGTGAATAAGGTGAGATTAGTTTGTGGCTGGCAAAAAAGAGCAGGCATGTTCCAGACTGGTAATGCTATACTCACTTACCTGAAGGAACAGAGTTGTTTTATGTGGAACAAAAATTGGTCCTTGTAGCAGTGGAAGCACATTTTTACAAAACCAGTCTCTCACTGTACACCACTGGAAATTCTGCAGATTAAATTTCCAGATATTCCAGTACCAGAGATCTTTGCAGTTCATGGGTTTGGTCCAGGTGAGCTTTGAGGCTTTTGTCATTTACTTTGGGGGGAGGGGCTGTATGAATGCTGTGGCAATAGAAAGTGATAAAATATTTAACCAAGTGACTAGCTGCGCTAAATCTGATGTAGAAATTCACTATCCACTTTGCAAACAACATTTCATTTTGATACTTGTATTGAATTTGTAGCAAGAAATTGCATCTTTTCAGCTCTGGTGATCATTTAGAACAGAACCCCATCTTTTCCTGATGCTGCTTCTGTAAAGAGAGTTACAGACAGTCAGGCATGCTTCCATAAAAATCCCTTTGTTCCAGCACAGAAAACTTTATTCCATAAAGATGGAGTTCTGGCACTTTGCTACAGATGATGAGACATAGCCATGTATTCATTAGTCACGGAATCTAACACACAATCACAAAACAAAATAGAAATCATTTTATCCCCCAAGTGGTCAAACCCTGTTCAGTGTTAGACTGTGTTATTTATCTGTCTATCTGGGATTGTGTTCTTTACTGCTGCAGCTCAGTGACTTTGTGAGAGGAGGATATTTGTCTTTAAAAGTTCTGGTAATGGATTGTACATTGGAGTACAAAGGCATCCTGGGGGAGAGAGAATCTGTGTGGAGGATTACTCTTTTCTTAAGTAAACATTCTACATCTTATCTAGAAAACTGGCAGCTAATTTTGCTGTCAAACATCTGCAACCATTTAAGGCTTTACCTCTTTGTTTCCTCATATTAGTACGTTCAGTATCAATGAATAATGAGACAAGTACCACAGTTAAATCCAGGAGTGAAGTGGCAACAATAACATCTTCACTACAGGAAAGCAATTGAAGGAAGACACAGCTGTCAACAGTCCTAAGGTTAAGTTCCTAATTTGAATGCCTAAACTATGTATTTAGGTGCTTGATCTTAAAAATATTTTTCCATTCTATGTATTTAACATGAATATATTTAATAAAGCATCTCTTTGACCTATTACAGTTTCAAGTTCTGAAAAAATTGTTCTTGTTCATTAACACTATATCTAAAAAATACAGAAATTCTCCAACATTTTTAAGGTGATGAAAAATATTAATTATCTTCACAGTAGTTCTATGAATAATTGCACCCCATAAATCCATTAAAATATAAAAATTATTTTCTTTTAAAGCAGCACATTGTGA
The DNA here is from genome assembly GCA_009812075.1 of Sialia sialis. Taxonomy (NCBI): domain Eukaryota; kingdom Metazoa; phylum Chordata; class Aves; order Passeriformes; family Turdidae; genus Sialia; species Sialia sialis. Next base: position 34,861,096 of record VRYO01002772.1, read on the forward strand.
AAGACCATGTAGTTTAATAATCTCTTGAACTAACAATTTAGTCTGGACATTGAGTTTGTATTTTGAGCTGAGAAATGTAGGTTTCTGAAAATCAATAGCTCTACAAATGTATATCAGCTTTCCTGAATGTTTCGCTTTTTTGTCACCACAGATGGTGCAGTTGATTTCACTGGAACTTTGATTTAAATATCTGAATTTGATACAATCAATATTGAATCCAGGCCCTCATTTGCATCGCATAAAAGTATATTTCATGATGGATTAAAGTTTCTTCTCAAATAAAAAGAGAAAATGAGAATCTAACAAGAGTAATCTATTCCCCCATGCCAGAAATGTCTCCATACCTTCTGCTTTGTATCCATAGATTCGGATAACAAACAGTGAAGTTTCTTGCTAAATTGTATCAAACTAGAACCTGAGAGAAAAAAAAGAAAAAAAAAAAAAAAGAGGCAATGATAAAAAAAGTTAAAAATCAGAGTATTCAAAATTAGACATTTTACAAAACTGATTTTTGCTGAGAGAAGTAAGTCTACAGTTGTAATACAAGATAATGTGAGCAGATGTATTAAAACCCTCTGTATTATCTAAATCTACTACATTCCTCTTTAGCTACCACCTTGGGGCACAGTTAGATTTGCTTTTTCTTGACTTTAATGTGAACTTAATGAATTACTGCTTCTTCTCCTCCTTTTCTCATTTCTGCTCCAGAGCTGATCTCAGGTCAGCCCCATGATCATTTTTGCCAGCACCACTGAGTGGTACACCACAAGTGATGAATGGTAAGCTAAGAGGAAGGGTTGGAAAAAAAAATCTTAGGCCAGTTTTGCCTCTAGGATATCTGGAAATGAAGATCCTGGTGTTGATTTTCATCACAGATCACTTCAGGACATTACACCACTTTTTTTAGGTTACGTTATGAGGATATTACATATCTTCCGAGCACAGAAAACCTTTTGAAAATATATTAATGATTCCCAATAAGTTCTGGGGAAAGAAATACCAATATGGGAAATTAAAGTCTTTTATTAAACATTAAAATAGAATTATTTCAACTGCAAGCCTATGACGAGGTTAAAAATAGAAGCCTGAAACAAAAAGGGAACAATTACAGGGTTTTTTTAAAAAACTGAATGAAGACAGAATTTCTTGCAAGTAATATGGAATGAATTAAACATTTCTGAACATTGTGATGATTTTTTAAAAAAGTTATTATTCATGTGACTTTTTTTGTTCTGTTGGTGTTGTATGTGTTCACACAAAGCCTTCAGCAACATAACTGCTATACCTAAATAACTTAGCACATATTTGTAGAAGTTCATATGTAGAACTCCCTATGAAATCATAGTAAGTAGTGATGTTATGTTATTTGGCCTGCCTAGTGTTCAGAGATTTGGTGTCTGAATCCTTTGAAACCACTTCAAAGTGCTGTTGAGCATACAAACATTTTTGAGCATCCTGCACTTGGGTTAATAGCTGATTTTTCTCCTCAATTCCTCCAGAAGTCCATCCAAAATACTACGTTTGGAGATCCACACTGGTGAAGTATTTCCATTGATTGTCTTTGAGTTTTTCTGTAGGATACTATCTCTCCTCATAAGCTGAGCTTTGTCAGATGTCTACATACACTGTGGTATCTACAGAGATTTTCACATCAATAATCTAAGCTTTTGCTTTCCTCTGAGAAAAAAATCTCACTTCAGAGCTGTAAATCCATTAATATAAATTGCATAGACTCTGGAGCTGACAAGCATGTCCATGGATATCCATGCCATGAAAGGCATGTGGTATATCAGTGTGGAGTATTCCAGACAGATAAAATTCCTACCCCTGAGAGACCTCAGTCATGCTCCATGAAACACTGGGATTTAGACACCCAGCACTTCAGTGTGTTCTGCCAAACTTGATCATCTGTGTCTGCAAAGGCACTTTCTGACTTAGTCACACAGACCAAGTTATCCTCACATTTGTATTTATATTCCTCCCTCACTTCACAAATTTATCATAGATGCTCAGAAGGGCAGAGGAGGAATGCACTGCCAAAGGTCTTGCCTACAATGAAAACTTCATATATGAAACTACAGAAAAACATATCTAATAACAGATTTAATAATGGCTGAAATACATTGCTTCTCTCCCTTTTCTAGTAAAATGTCAAATTTTATAGTGTAAAAAGTAGATGTTATGAAAATGGATGTATAATATAGAAACATAAAGGTGAAAATAGAATGAAAGCTAAATTTTAAAACCACCTTTATCTACTACATATTTTACTTCCCCCCCCATCTTTTCCAAGCAGCTCTGATGCTGCTTTTCACAATTTGTGTGTTTTACATTTCCAAACATATAAATAAAAGAGGTCTGTACATGTTTGATGTCCCAATTTACTACATTTTAATTCCACTTGATTCCTGGTATCAGTTTATATAGTAACATTTAACATACTCTCTAATCATTTGAAGCCTTGTACATGTGTACTTGCCAAGATGTTGACCCAGTAATCCAAATATTGACTACAGAAATAGCGACTTTATATGTTGTATTAACAACTGGAGAGCTAAACACCAGTAATTTAGAGCCTGGCTACAAGAAGGCAGAATGCAAACCTAAATATAGCACATCACCCTAAAATGCAAACCTAAATATAGCACACCTTTAAGGATAATATAAACATATAATCCTTAAAATTGTGTAGCAAATCTGATTATCAAAAATCACAGAAGCTGTTAAGTAAATTAAATTTTCAAAGGAAATAGTTTATTATTTTTGAAGGAAGAGTTGGACAGATCCATTTGCTGAAATTGTGTGCAGTTCAAGGATAATTTTTATTTAAAGTCTTTTTACTTTAAAACTAAAACAGAGTCCTTGACATCCTGAACTTTAAGTCCCTAGAAATCTACGTTATTGTTACTGGGCTTCCTTGTAAGGAAGTTTCAGAATATGATGATTACATGAGACTTGAGAAATCTAGGTTCAATTTTCAGCTATTTCCCAGGCTTCATATCTCTTTCCCAATATATACACATCTTCATTTTCCTTATCTATAGTTAAAGATATTATCTGAATTTTCTATATAGATTCTCATAATGGTTGGCATATCCTGTCCTAATATTATAGGAATTGTCCTCTGAAAGTGCTTCTTTTCCTTTTTGTAGTATAATGATTCATAAAGATTGATTTTGTAACTTAGGCGACTAAGCTGAAGATCTAAATTTAGGAATATGAGCACATTCTTGAAAATACATTATTTACTGAGGAAATCTTGATCCTAACCTAGGCAAGGCAACTAAATTTTTTGAATCCAAGACTGTCTGAGAAAAGGTAAAAATAATATTTTGTGAGGTAGTTTTCAATCAATAAATGTTTTTCTTCTAGATAATTCTAATTTTCTTATTTAGTATTATTATTTATGCATATCATATATATGAGTGTTATTTGTATGTGCATTTCTTTTGTTTGTATTATTTATATTATTGGTAATTGTTTGTACTAATTTTTGCTCAACACCATCTGTCTGTCAGTATCCATCTGCCATGTCTAGATTTAGACTTAGATTGCAAGATTTTGGAGTATGATTCATTTTTTCTTCCTAACCCTTTACAAGTACTCCTGTACTTCCTACAATGTCTAGGAAGTTTACTTCTACTTCTACTGGCCCACTTAAAAAGGTGGCCTACAATCAAAGAATAAAAAATAATCCTTGCTCCAAAGCTGTGGGATAACAAGTAAGTACAGATTCACAGTTGACAGTACAGGGAGGCAATGGGACAAACTTTTCCAGCATGATAGATACTATGTTGCAACAACAACATTCTTATTTTTCATGTTTTTGTAGACATGATAAGAAGAAAAAAAGTTATTACAGGAAACTCCTCTCAGTGTCTCGCATGTCTCAGCACCAGGAAAAAAAAAAGGTGCTTACTCAACAATAGAGTGAGTTGGGGAGTGAGCTTCAAATAAGTGATGGGAGTTACATTATAGAAAATGGAAAAGGTCATGGAAAGCTTCTAAAATTGAAACAAGTCCCTTAAATTGTGCCATAAAGGAGGACTAAGAAAATAACATAAAGCTTAGCAGCAAGATGATCAAAGCAATGAGATAGGAAAATGGAATTTGCAGCAAAATTAAAAAGGCTGTGAGAAGGGCAAACCATCAGGGCCTGCAGTCAGAGGTGGAAAGTACAGTCAGGAGACAAGATGCAAAGGTAATTGGAAATGCTTGGGACATTTAAATATGGTTTCATTACACTGAACAAACTGCAATTGCTGAAGTAACAGAGACATGGAAACAGTAGGCTATACAAATTTCTGGATAAATCTACATTATTTTTCATATTTAAACATTATTAATAGAAGAAAATTATTAGTCAGCAAAAATTCCACCCTGTATGCAGGGCTTTGTTGCAGAAGTACACAGTGAGACACACTGCCCATGCACATCCCTAGCAGCCTGATGACCATTTCTTGGCTCTGATTCGTTTATAGGCAGACCAGACGAAAGTGTCAGCCTGAATTTCTTAGATTACTTTAGCTGTCCCAGTGTCTTCGGTTATTCATAAGATTTTCCATTCCTAACATGCATTATTTAAATGTGTTAGCCATTCTGAGTCAAAGACAGAAACTGAATAAGAGACTTAGTAAAAAATACAGCTTTACTGTTCTTACCTGACATGTCTCCTCTTTCTTGCTACATTTATTTATGATATAGAACATGTGAAAATTATTTCTGTAGGTCTTAGAATCCCTTACTCATTAATCCCTTGTTCACATTCAGTTTCCTTCCCAAACAGCAGAATCTGTGAGGGACAGAGTTCAGAGATAGTTTATAACAACTACATGTAGAAATGTTCAAAAATTAAACAGCTACCCTCACCACATTCTAACTAGCACCTCATAATCCTGAAAACACTCTTTTTCACTAAAATTTATATGGACTACTAATTAAAAATAGAGTTAAATCTGCTATAAATGTATTGGACTGAGAAAAAGGTTTTGTTTTTTAGCTTCAGTGCACAATAAATCAGAATCATGTAGGCATTTAAAAGCAGAAAACACAAGGTTAAGGCCTTGACTGTATTGACTCAGTCCTCAAGAAAAGGTGAATCTGGGCTATATCACAGAATCACAGAATTGCTGAAGTTGGAATGGACTTCAAGATCATCTCATCCATCTTCCTGATCAAGCAGGGCCACCCAGACCTGGTTATACAGGATCATGTCCAGACAGCTTTTGATTATTTCAAGGATGAAGAGTCCGCAACAACCTTGGGCAATCAACGCCACCTTCACACTGAAGAAGTGTTTTCTGATGTTTAGACTGAATCACCCGTATTTCAGTTTGTGCCCATTTTCCCCTTTCCTGTCACTGGACGCCACAGGTAGCAGCCTTTTCCCACCCTTCTTTCAGCCATGTTTATATGTTAGTAAGATACCCAATGAGCTATCTCCTTGTAGCTGGAATAGTTTCAGTTTTCTCAGCTTTTCCTCAAATGAGAGGTGCTCCAGACCGTTAACCATCCTAATGACCCTTCTTTGGAGTCTTGATATGCCTCTCTTGTACAAAGTTGGACAGAGCACTCCAGGTGTGGTCTCACCAAGTGCTGAGTATAGGGGAAGGATTACATCCCTTGATGTGAAGACATCATTCCTAATGCACCGGGATATCAGTACTGTTGTGAGTGTCAAAGACACCATTTTGGTTCATGGTGCTCAGCTGGATCCCCAGGTCCTTGTCTGCCAAGCTGCTTTCCCAGGTTGGATGGCCCCAGCTTGTAATGGTGCATGGAGCTGTTCCTCTCCAGCTGCAGGACCTGGCTCATCTCCTTGTTAAACTGACCCCTGGCAGGCAGCAATCCTGTCTAGTCACTAGGTTTCCATCCTATCCCCTTTCCAAAATTTTCATTTACATTCATTGTGGGGACAAACTGACTACTGCTATTCTTCAGATGATGTGTGAAGCTTTTCAAGCTGCTGAGTCTCAGGGACAATCCTTTTCCTTTTCTTCTTCTCTGATGCTCATTTCTGCTCTTAATTCCTCCACCTGTGGGAGTGGGTCCTCCATGATGGCAAACCTACCCCAAAGGATAGAAGCGCATCTTTTGTGGAATTCTTTCCGTCCTCAAACTAGTAGAGCTGATTTTGCTGCCTGGGACTTGGTTTGTGTTGAAGCCTCTACCCTTGCAGGGACAGCTGCTCTAACACCTACAGAGGAAAGTGCCCTACGCTGTTACCATCATGTGTGAAACTAGTACAGCAACAGAATTTCAAATGAGGTCCCCTTTGTCACTCCCTTCTTTTATCCTTATGCTCAAACGGCAGTGTGTGTTGGCCTTCTCTGTTAGCTAATGTTAACATATTAAATCTATATATTCCAGATCTCAGGTCATCAAAAGATACAACTGTTCCAAGCATAATTCAGAATATAATTTTATATTCTTGAAACATTAAAGAAACCCTTGCTGCTTAGCTTTGTATAGATCTCTTTCTGTTTCTCTTACTATTACTAGACCTTGTATAAGAAAAGAATCTGTTCTTCCTGACTCTATGTCTGAAAGTTCACTGAGAAGCTCATTTACCTTGATGCTAAGACTGAGTTTTCATGCCTATATATCACCAAGTTAGCAGTGTGAATACCTTCATTTCAGTCTTTTCTTAAGCCTATTTAAAGAAACCTCAAATTCTTGTCTCTTCCTACTGAATCCTCAGCCTCTGCTGTATCATGGAGTGTTTGGTCACCTGAGTGACCACAGCTCCTGGTCACGCTAGGTCACTGAGCCCTTTGTTATGCAAAAGGTCAGCAGTTCACAGCCTCTTGTTGATGTTGAAAACCTAGAAATTACACAATACACTTTTGAGACAATATACAGTATAGGAGGCAATATAAAGGCTTATCTTTACTGGGGGCATCCAAGGGGCAGATAATGAAAATGCTCACCCCTGCACAGGTAAATGCAGTTCTACATGTCTAGAAAATTAGCATAACTGACAAAAATCTCTTGTTAGAGACATAAGTTTAGAGGTAATTCTTCCTTGGTTCAACCTTTTTCTAAATCCTTCCCCCTTAGATAGGAGCTAAACTTTGTTTATTAAAATGTGTCTTGAAGACCTGGTTTCAACCCTGGGTTCCCAGGAAGAACCAAGATAGGATGGGGCCTTGGAGTCCCAGCTTGGAGCCTCTGGAATGTGTTTTGTCTTTCTGCCTATAAGGGTAGGGAAAACTACTGGCACTAGGTAGAAACTATATAACTGTACAGCAATAAAACTAAAATATATATATGAAGGAAATCTAAGAGCAAAAATCATTCTGGCGTCATAGTCTCCAACCACCCAGAGCTCAGCCTGCAGCTGGCTCTGCTATCTGCACCCTGAGCTGTCTGTACTCAGGAATACCTGCAAGGCATTCCTCAACAGATGAATTTTAATAAGGTAGAATTAAAGTAGAGGAAAAGTGAAAAAAAGTCCAGTAAAAGAAGAAGACAGTAAAAGGGAATATTAAGGATAGTAAAAATAAAAAGGCATATTAAGGAAAAATAAAATTTCTAAAAATCTGAGTTATGATAAAACCTGCAGGAAAGATAAACATCTGGAGAGTTAAAGAGACATGTCATCGAAACTCAGTAATTCCTGCTTCTGTAGACTTGTGACTCTCTCACCTTTTTTGCTGTGAAATACAATATAAAGCATGCTTACCAAACATACAGATTTGTATGAATTTGAATTGTTGATTCTTTTTTAAATCAAGGGATATTTTTCTTTTTATAAATAATAAAGCATACAAACAGGTTTCTTCTGTTGAATTTGCAGAGACACATATTACAGTGATTTCACACCTGCACCTGGTTATAAGCCACACTTCCAGGTAGCCAGGAAGACCACAGAATGTGTCCATAAAAAAGCTTCACTGGGTGATTAGCCGCACTTTTTTTTAAGTGAGGATCCATGTGCAACAAAGTAACAAGTTAGTAACAGAATTGAGCGGTCCTGGGGTTTTCTGTCAGGTGCTTAATGTGCAAACAGTTTTCACAGACTGGCGAAGCATTTAAATGCAGCCCCAGGCGCCCTCCTCATGCCGTGGGCCCTGGCACTCCCGCTCCCGGCACTGGCTGCCGCAGCTCCCCGCCTTCTCGTCAGAGGCAGCCTGGCGGGCTGCCCTCGCCGTGCTAAGAGACGGAGGCACGATGGGCGGGTGGGCTGCCCTCACTGTGTGAAGAGACAGAGTGCTCACCCCCTGCTGCGCAAAGAGCTGGTGGCCCGTCAACTCACCATGGGAAACTGGCAGCGGCTTGCCACCCGCTCACCAGTGGCTCCGGCTCGCTGCCCACCCAGCAGCGGCTCCGTGGCAGCTCCCCAGCTGGCCGCGGCTCCACGGCAGCATCCTCCCCACCCAGCCAGCTCACACTTCCAGGTTGGCATGTCACCGGAATTTGTCCATAAATAAGCCGCACCTGGTGATTAGCCGCACTTCCGGGTTCGGCTCGATTCTTCAGTGAAATAGGTGCGGCTTATCAGTGTGAAATTACTGTAATTCTTCAGTGCTACCTCAAGATATGATAACAAGGCAACTTCCATATCATTTTATTTCAATGGAATATTCGTCATGCAGATGATCTCCAGCTACAGTGCTGAAGGGTTGGCAGTGTGAGGTTTGCAAACTTTAGTATGAAACCTTGTGTTGTCTGTGGCTGCCTTCAGCCCTCTGCCTAGAGCATGCAGATGGGGAGGTCTTTACCTGTTTTACAGAGCTGATAGCTGCCATCGCTACCATCAGTGTTACCTGTGCTGCTGAGAAGACCAGTTCTCTGGATTAATGAACACAGCTGTTTCCAAACAGGGATATTAAGCAGACAGAAAGTCTTTTGGAAACATGGCTGTGGAGACTCAGGCTTCATCCTGAGCGAGGGCATTGCCATTCCTCTTCACCTCACTCTCACCAAGAAGAGGCTACTGGCTCCACAGGCCATAACAGAAGTGTTCTGAAATTTTGCATCAGATATATACGTCGAACTGTTTTACTTTTTAATTTTCCTTCTCTTTTCTTCACATTTCTTTACCATAAAATGCCTGCTACTGACATTATTTACCTCCCTCTACTGTTTTGTGAGAATATGTTCTCCTCTGAGGGACAAATGGGAGGTTCAGATTTTTCTAGCTGTTCAACTGGATGATGGGGTTCATCTGGACATCATATGAGATCCAGAAAGTCCATGCATGGAAATAGTTATAGGTACTACAGGAGATATACAACTTTCTAGACTGGCAACAAGAGGACAATAAGGCTAATTTGAAATCACTCAGATAGCACTAGATGCCCATGTTTAGATAGCTGAAAGAGTAGGAGAGAATTTAACTGCAGCAGTAGCTTTTCGCTGGAGGGAGTTTGCATGTGATGAAAGTTGGCTTCCTAAATGCCCATTATGATTTGTCAAGAGAAAGGGGTTTGGCTTGACTTGTCAAGTGATGTCACTATGTGCTGCCGCTGGGAATCCTGAACCGATTTCCTGCTTCCAGTGAGATGAACATGCATCTCAGCTCTTGGTTTTATCTCACTTAATTTTAAGAACTTGTTTAACTCACATCAGAAGAGTAAAAGATAGGGATGAGATGTAAGCATTTGAATATATGGGAAAGTAGTATCATAGAAAAACATGGGTTAGAAACCCTTGAGTATTGCCAAATAGGTGCAATTTGTTACCCTAAGGGAAGATTTTACAATTAGAGGGACAAATCTGGGCCATTTTCATGAACCTGGGTAATGACTGGCATGTGGAATTGTAAACTTGAATCCTCTGCTAGGCTGTGGGTGTCTCTATGACAGTTGTGTATTTTGTATCCTCCCTGCCTTCAACACAGTTGCAATTGGTTCAGCTCCCACTTCTGCTTTACAAACAAAACTAACAAAGCCTATGACTCACAAGGGAATGAGATGGGCTCTCTTCAAGACATGAAACTTGATGACATGGAGTCTTCTGGCCATTCTCATCTGGGATTTACTAAAGCACAAAGCCTCACTACTGCAGGAGATTAACTTAATCGCTGTCATGAAATGCCTTTATCTCACGAGGCAAAGTTGTATTAATATAACTGATGCCTTCCTCTTTAATGTAGAATAATGATTGTTAGAATATTTTATCTAATCTTTATCAAACTTGAACAAACTGCTCTTCCAGTTTTATTTCCTGTTTTTTTACTGGTAAGAACTGTATGAGATCAAGTACAGAAACTGAAAGAAGAGAGAGTAAAGGTAAAAACTAGAGTTCAGTTGTGGTACATGGTGGGAGATGAAATTTAAATCAACAGAGATTGAGATACTAACATCTTGTCAGGAGAGATTGTGTGATTCATGGCAGAAACCACTAATAATTTGCTTGGGTTTTTTTTTCCTCCATTAAAGAGACACTTTGTGGCATCTGGATGTAAAACAAAAGTATATATATACTAATTTACAGAAGAAAAAGAACATACTTTTTTGTGTGTGCATCCATATGTGTGCATGTTTTTTATATTTCATATACATAAATATAATTACATCTAAATGCATTATTTGTATGTTTACAAATTTTGTGTCTTTATAAGCTAATGTGTATTTGTATGATATATAATGGAAAAATATCATGATGTCTCTTGGATATGTATTTATAGTGTATAAAGTTTAGTTTGATAGCACTCATGAATCTGAGCATGGTCTTACTGGCCTATAAACTAATATAGAAACAGCAGAACTCCTCTTGAAAGGCTTATGATCTCAATATTCAAAGCAGTTAAAGAAAAATGGTAGCAAGCTAATAAGAATTTTTGAAGGGAAAAAAAAGACAGAGTGTTCAGTGTGTCCTTATTTACTTTTCACATGGTAACCTCACCGCCCACTCTCCTTTGTCTTGCTGCCTCGCCAAGTCTGCTGCACGGTCTTGATTTATGACAAGTTCTCTCCTGTTTTATTACCAACCATGAAGAAACACTGCCTCTCTTTGAACAGTGTGTGGTTTAAAAAAAGTCAAAAATAAGCAACTTACTGTATTTGTTCAACACAAAGTTCCCAGTACTTCCTACGCTGTAAGAGTGGGAGAATTTCTCTTGTGCCCCTTACAATACTCCTATATAAAACCGCAGCTTATTATACCTGTGTGCTCAGTCACACAGCATTATTATTCTGCACAAATAAATGTAAGCCTACAAATCACATGATTCCAGTGTGTTTTGCTATAAAACAGATTTATTAAATGCAGACTATCCTCTTCCTTTCATTAATAGTCATTTAGCCTGTGAAGCAGTCCTTGAAAGGGAAGAGAAAACATATGACAACTAGTAATTTGCAAGAGCTGGATCTGCTTCAGTGAACAATAGCATTACCTGAGATAGTCTTGAGGTCCAATAGTGAGCTGGTAGGTCAGACAATATCAGACCTTCAAATAACAGAATGGCTTCTCTCAGGCACTTTGTGTTTCTGTAAAAGTCTGTGTGTCATCTTGTTCAAACAACTAGAGAGAAGGCAGGAAACACAGAGAATGAGGAACCTGTGGAAGAATACAATGGAAGGAAATAATTTTAATCTCTCTGGACCTAACTAATTATGAAGAGAAAAAGACTAATGCCTCCAGTTTAAGTAAATCATTAGTAATTTTCTGCACTAGGAGAAATAGCTGAGTTCACAGAGAAGTTATAAAGATTTAAGATCATAAGTGCCTAAGTGCAAAGTAAGACATAGTGGGAAATACTCCTAAAAGGAAAATGCAGTCACAAAAACTACCTATTGCTTTTAACAGATTATAAATGGGACTCCTCTGAGTTAACTTTTCACGTGTACATTTCAGGGAAATGGCAAGGCTTTTTTTCAGAAGACTTTGGTAGGAAGGGATATTAACCAGAACAATGATAGTTTAAATTATTCTGCAAGATATGACAGGAATATAATGAAATACCACAGAGAGTTATGACTTCACAGTGCAGATATTGTGCGTATGTAACACAAAAGGTTAAGGGTCCTTTAATGTTAAAATTAGGGAAAAATGAAGCAAAAAAATTTGACATGTGGCTCTTATAATGAAGATGCACCTGATACACCTTCAATAAATCTAGATGCCTTTATTAATACAGTAAATAGACTTAGCAGATGATAAGAAATGCACTGTCATTGTTATTACATTAATCCTTGAGAAAATGTAAACAGCACTAAATGGAATTATGTGTCTACCTACAATGAGAGGTGGATTGAAATCTAATTAATTTCTTTTATACTTCAAGAATTTATTGAAATTAACTGAAAGGTAACATGAGTACTCCTGAAAATTCTTCTAAAATACTTACTGAAAATAAATTTAAAATGCTAGCATTCTTTGTGCTACTCACAATATTTTTGTGGATTCTCACAAATTTTTTTCTATTCAAGAAATAGAGGAACTCTACATGTTTTGGGAACTTTGTCACCAGAGCACTAACTGTGTTTGCAGGACAAAATGTAACTATTTGCAGGTCAAATTTAATCACTGAGAAAAAAATCTTATGAAATGTGTTCTGATTTCTTAAATTGGTTTTGGATGTCTTTGAAGAAGGAAAAAAGGGGGGAAAAAAAGAAAATTTTGCCATATTTGTTATCAATAAGAATTTTAATTTTTTTTTTTATTGCTATGTTTCTCATCATGCAGATAAATATTCCATCCCGAATATGGAACATTTGACAACAAGTATTTCCATGTCCAGATGGAAAGGACAGGATTTCAGGCTTACACATCCATCCTGTTGCCTATAATATTGTAGGCTCTGAGTCAAGCATGCACTTAAATTTAACTTTAAGCATCTGCCTTCATCTCATTAAGCACATGTTTAAGTCTTCTCTTGAAAAGGTATGCCTTCCAGAAAAGAGATCTAGAGTGATGCTTTACTCTGCTTGTGACGCTGAATTGAGTCAATGGGTCTTCCAAACTGCAATTTAGAAAAAATAACTTTCTTTCAAAATTTCTTGCTACATCTTTTCTTTCTCTCTCTTTTTTTTAAAGAATGAAAGGCATTCAGAGACTTGCGATTTTATGTCATATGCTTCCTTCTCTATTCTCCTTGTTTTCTGTTGTTCTAATGCTCTCTACTGTTCTCACACAGGGTTTGAATATTATTGATGCCCTTAAATTTTAAAACATGAGGGTGAGTTTTGTGAAAACAACTGATTTTCTTCCTCATGTTATATATTAATAATACTTCTGTTGCTTTTTCTTGTAATTCTTGGAGTCATCACACCTCCTCTTTTTGTAAGCAGAAAAAGTGGTGTTACAGGAACTGTCAGACCAATTGCAACTGCTAAAGTGTTTAATAAAGTAGGAGTGCATAGGACTGTTCCAGCCTACCTAAATCAATGGCAGAAGTGAAGCTTGTAAGATTACATTGATTAAATTCACTAGTAGAATTCCAGTTGTCTGCAATCTCAGAAGTGGTCTTTGGCTCTATATAGCATAAAATTTGAGAAGCATTAAGAAGAATAAGAATAAAAACCATGTCAGTCAGTAAAGGGAAATATACACAGTTATTAAAAAGGTGGAAAAAACCCCTATCTCTCAGCCTTAACTCTGTGATAAGTAAGTGCCAGTAAATTGAAGATGCATGTGTTTGACAGATGGACTGTTACATGGGTAACAAAATGACTGGATGGACACGTCTGAAGGGTTATCAGTATTGGCTCAACATCCAAGTGGAGATCAGTAATGCAGCATGTCTCTCAAATGTCCTCAAGTACTGGGACCAACACTGTTCATGTCTTCATCAGTGACACGGAGCTGGGATTGAGTGCACTCCCAGCAAATCTGCAGATGATGCTGAATGGGGCAGCTGATCTGTGTGAGTGAGGAGATGACATCCAGGGTGGCTCTTACAGGCTTGAGGAGTGGCTCCATGTAAATATCATGAAGTTCAACAGGCCAAGCACAAGGTCCCGCACCTCGGTTGAGACTGCCCAGTAACAGACTGGGGCATTAATTAAGAGTATCCCAGTAAGGAAAGACTTGGGGATAATGGTCAGTGAAAAATTGAACAAAAACTTTCCCTGTGGCCAGAAAGTGAACTATATTTTATGTTTTGTAAAAAGAAAGGCATGGTCAGCAGGTCAGCAGAGGTAGTTCTCCTCCCTCTGCTCTGCTCTGGTGAGAATGCCCCTGCAATAATGCATTAAGCTTTGGTGTTCCCAACAAAAGATATAGATGTGTTGGAGCAGATCCAGAAGAGGATGATGAAAATGGCCAGAATTCTGTAGCATCTGGCCCATGAAAATAGGTTGAGACTCAGTCTAGAGAAAAGAAGGCTCTAGGGACCCACTAATGTAGCCCTTAAACATGTAAAGGGGAATTATAAGGAGGAGGAAGTCTTTCTATCAGAGCCTGTAAGTGACAAAAGAAGAGGCAGCATTTTTAAATCAAAGAAGGTAGGGTTAGACAGAAAATAAAGAAGAAACTTTTTCATGGTGTGGGTGGTGAAACAGTGCAACAAGTTGTCCAGGGAAGTTGTAGATGTCCCATCACTGTGTGTGTTCAAGGTAAGGTCAGGTTAGAGGAGGTTTTGCCCAACCTCATTGCTCTTTGTCACCAGCAGAGTGGGAGTTTTAGACAAAGTTTGTTAGAGAAAACCATCAACTGAGTCATGAGGTGCAGAAAGGACCCCCTTCCTTTGTGAAGTCCTTCTCAGAGAGGACCCTAGGTGCAGCTGGGTTGAATCTTAGCCCCAGACTTTGTCAGGGGTTTATGGTGAATGATGCATTTAGTGATACAATACACATGTATAATTGGACCTTTATACAATTTTGTCCCTCAGGATTAAGGATAGGAAACAAAATATCCTTATATGAATAAAATTATTTATTTAAATTGATTACAATCCTGATTAGACAAAGATACCTACACAGAATTACTACTTTGTGTGGGTATAACTACTCGTGCAGTGCCCTAGTTTTGAAGCAATATTAAAGCAATTATATTAAAGCAACTATATTGAAACAATATTAAAACTAGCAAAACAATTGCTAAGTAGAGATT
>VRYO01002772.1:34878441-34920242 GCA_009812075.1 Sialia sialis
ATTATCAATAATCTGCCTCAGTGTTTTATCACTCTTCTGCATTCCCCTTCAAATCAATTACTTTGAATTAAAATCTCACCAGGCATCATAATGCCCGATAGTGCAACATGCTCCACCAATAGAGTGTGAAGATGATGTCGCTCCAAAGTCAGTTTCTCCTCTATATAATCTCTGCAGCTGGCAGTCTCAGGCCACTCAGGTGAGCTACACATCTGTGTGGAGCTTACCTTCTAATTTAAACATAACTTATAATATTTGAAGTCCTCTGATTTTCTGGTAAGTTTAGTTTGAGACTTGGTGATGATCACACTAAGATTATATTCCTGAGTTTCTTTGAACAGTGCTGATACTGAACTAATGTTGACATATTTGCTATTTCTTGAGAAGTCTTTTTTGGAATGCCTCTTTTCCTTGCATAAGCTGGTAAAAATATGTATACCAGCCCCCCAAATGCTTGTTCCTTCAAAAAGGGGAATTGTATGGCTGCATTTTATTTTTATTTTTTTTTTAAAGTAAATTGGATTCACGAATTTGTTATGGGACCCATTCAGGAAATCTGAACAATGGGACTTCAATTCTGCAAAATCACAGATCATTATGACTGACCTAGAAAGCTTTTGATCTTTACAAGTTGTTGTTTCTTGCACCTAGGAAGCACTACTGGGATTTACACCATTTGAAAGAAATATAGATGCATATTTTGATGAAATAATTTGATCATTGATCGTGCATTACATTTCATTTTATAAACCCTTTAGGAATGGTTAGTAAACACTCAGAGTTTATGCATATGTGCACATAATAAAATTTGTCTTCCGCCATTTGCCTATTTTATATAAGTACAAATTAAGCCTTTAATTAATACCCGTCACTCTTTTATTTGAACATCCTTATGTATACTGAATAAAAACAGAAGGCTTCATCAATTTTCTGGGATACTGCTGTTTCTGAGGTTAAAATCCTGGTAGACTAATGTAATTTAAGCACCATTTGGTACTGGTCCATAAAAGAAAAAATAAAATTGCCACTTACGAAATGAATTTTGCAATTCAGGGTTATTTGTCTTTTGGATGATGTAGCAAAAATTACTCTTCATTTAAAGCATTCTTAATAATTTCTTAACCACCTCAAGTGCAAAGTACCAATAAATGTGCCCACAGGCATCAAGTTTTTCTAAACCAGGTCAAATGCACTGACAACATCCTGGCTTACATAAGCAACTGGGTATGCAGTAACACATTAAAGTATTCATTTCTACAAAAATTAAGCTTATGTGCATGGTCTGCTTCCTAAAATTGTCCATTAGAAATCCTGATGAACTATCTTAGTCCACAATTAGGGATTTCTACAGATTAAGTTTTCAGGAATCTTCTTTAAGCAGAGGGTATAATGTCAAGTGTCCATCATCAGCCATTTTTTGATGTCTCAGGATTTATTTAATTTCCTAGAGCTTACTTAATACAAATTTAAACCTGTAAATTTTATTTTGTTTGACAATCTTTTTTTCCTTTAATTTTATTCAGAAGTGGTGCAATTTTATAATTAATTCTGCAGTTAGGAAATTTCTCGCGGAATTTAAAATAGATTTCAATCATAGTTAGAGTAATATTGGCAGAGACATTTCACCTCTAGCCAGGGTGTTGTAAAGGAGTATTCTTTATTTTAGATCAGCCCATAATGAATTCATTCAAATCATAATGATTAAATGCCTAGCTAGTGACAGCTAAGACAAATATAAAACTTAGACTTTATGAAAATTGTGTAGCCTTAAAACAATACAGACTTGGATACAGGATTATGTTCATGTTCATATACAGATAAATATATATGCACTACAGAACTAAATATTTAACTGAATTGTATAAATTAATTTGCTCTGTATCTTTACTGCCTCATCTGTTCTGCTCCTGATGTCCCATCAAAACCAAATTTTGCATCCTTAATCCTTAAATTGCTTCAAATGGATTTCTTTGTTGTTGTTCTTGTTGTTAAATCAAATTGCCATAAAAATGTTTCCTCCTCCTTACAGATTTGGCATTTCTTCTCTGAAGCAATTGGGCTGTAGGCCAAAGCTGTAGAAGAATCAGTCCTGGATCAGTAACAAGTTTTTATACACAAACACACTGTGATTTTAAATTTTATTACCATATTTCTCTACAGAGCTAGAAATGGGAGCTTGCTTTCTTGGAAATTAGAAATTCCCATTTTCCCACTGGGGTGCCCAATCCCTCATCCAAATTCTGAAAAGACAATGGAAAGCAGATGTTTAAAGCCATTATGTCTTCTTCATGAACAAAAATATGCTTCATGACGTTATTTTCTTTTTTTTTTTTTAAACAACATTTATCATAATTTACCCAAAAACAAGGACATTTGTCTTCAATACATAAATATTTTCATTCAAAATCTTATAGTGAAACCCCACAATATACATGTTTTACAGCTCTCTATAGACTACAACATTTTGTTAGATTTAGATATAGTTTTCCCCTTTTGTTGATAGAAGTGCAGATTTCAGAATAGTTTGTACTGTAATACAATCTGAGTAGATATTTTTTCCCACAAAGCAGAAAATCAGAATAGTACTGCTCTGTGGGGCATGAGCAGCATATTTCATTGGGGCAAAAAAAGACAGATTTAGCTTTTACATTTGAATATTGATAGGATAGAATAGTTTGGGGTTTTTCAGAAAATTGAACAGTTTTGCTCTGTTTTGTTTTATTTTGTTTTGATTTTTTTTATAACAAATTTCAGTTACAGTTAATTCAGTATTCCAGTAGGATGTTGGTGGTAGCTCAGAAAGCATTTTAACCAACCCTCATAATTATTAAGATCTTTTTGTTGTAACTGCAGTGACCATGCCCTTGGGAAATGAGACAGAACTTCAGTCTAGAAGGCTGACAAAGGATAGGTATAGTTTTCCAGAACTGATTATGATTTATGCCATGTATATTTTCATTTTGTTTTGCTATGAAAAAAAATATTTTGTATGGAAAACATATGTATGTTTATGTTGATATAAAACTGACAAGATTTGCAGTATAGTTGACTTAATATTAGTACAGAAAATACACTTTGCTTTTCAAAACTTTCTCAGCAAGCTATACTACTTTACAATACATTAACATAGTTTTTCATGTTTAATATCCTTGCGGGGGAGGCTGAATGAAAAGAAGGAAAAATTGCCCATGCTTAATAATATTAGCATTTAAGTTGTCCCACTAGACATTAAAATTTGCACCTCATTAAAGCAAAGATTGTGCTTGAAGGACAGATTGAAAGGAGGTAGGGAAAGGAGAAGCAACGAACATGTTATTGAAGTAAATGGGGTAAGACAGCTGAATTTTGCTCTTTAGAGTCTGATTTTTATAAAATGTTTCTTTGCATCCCACAAAGAAAGAAAAATCTTTTAAATGTAGCTGCAGACCACATTAAAAGATAACAGTATTTACATTTATTTTTTAAGCATTGGTGGCTTTGAATGATGGCTTTCAGAAAGATTGAATTAATGGAACATCAGTATTTTGATTAGTAGTTTGAGGGTTCTATCTTAGTTCAGAGATTAATGAAACAAAGAAGGTATAGTTGACATTTGACTAAAGTAACTTCAATTCCCTTTAGTAATTAATCTAAATGCTTTTATGGAGAATTCCTATAAAAAACGTCACTTTATATTTTCACATCATCCTCACAGACAGCTGTGGGAAGTTCACACCTGAAAGCCTGATCATTTCTAGTGAGAGTTTTGACCATAATTCAAGCATAGGGAAATAGGTTAGATTTGAGGGGTTTTTTAGGTGTACATCTGATTTCCTTGACTAAGCTTAGACATCTGGGATGCCCTACAGCATCCAAGACATTTGTGTGAAGCTATAAACCAGAATCAAACCTTGTCTTCATGTAGTGGCCTTAAAGGCCCACTGAGTGTATTGATTCCTGCATGTAGTAACCAACTCCCAGTAAAGTTAGTAGAGTTATTTTCAATGTCTGTTATTAACTCTCCACACTGGTAAGAATTTAGGTTGATTACTGAGGTAAGTGTGGACTGATAGTCAGATGAGCAGTGCTCATTTAAGGTAAAGTCTAAAATAAGGTATAGGCTGGCTGTACATCCCTGAGTCCATATAGGATTGTCTTCTCCTTCCTCCATTCATTTGGTAAGTACAGACTTCACTCAAGTGATCTTGATGGCTAATACATCGTTCCTTTTATAAATTATGCATCAGTTCTTTCACTGAAATGGCCTGAGCCTGACTCCTTACTAACTGTACTATTAATTTATTTAGCTGCTACACCCTTGTTACAGGAAGGGAATAGGCAAGTGGAGAGTCAGCTGGCATATTGTCTTCCCATTCAAACAGTCAGAGTACAGATAAATACTTAGCAGTAAATTCTACTTCTAACCCTGAGATATGGTTACAGGCCAAGTTTTCATGCACTAATTGTGCTGTTTCAAAAAAGCTTACCTCCTAGAAGCCGTTTTCTGTTCACTGGAGTGGCTAAATAAACACAGTCCGTATGATTTGGGTCCTCAGACTAAATTATCTTTTTTGGAAGCTTTGACTACTCGACCAATCCAGCTTTTTTAAGAGAAAATAAACATGACATTACGGACTGTGTTCAGGCTGAGAAAAAAGTGCACTTTAGAACGCAATTCTCAGGAAATGAAAATTGAAAGCAGGCTTGGTCCACTGTAATTTTTTTATCTGGTGATGCCTATTTGAGAAAAACTGATGTTTGCAGACTCTTCTCTCAGCAGCACCACTGTAAGGAAAATGGATGGAGGTGAAAAACAGCAAAGAAATTCTGGGGTTGTGTATTGGGAAAAAAGATACCAAAAGAAGAAATGGGTTTAATTTATTTGCAGTGAGGGATTGTGTATTTTTTCATGGTTTTTTTTTTCTAATGTCATAGTGAGTAGATAAAGAGGATCAATACAGATCTTCGAATATGAAGATCTAGGAACAAAAATATTTCTTCAAGGCATAATTTTTGAGTAATCTCTTTTAATTTCTGTGCTTTATCAGGTTCTTTTATTCTTATTGTGACTGCACAATAATAATGAATCTGTGTTGTACTAAGCAGAGTGCTCCTAGGAGGGCTTCACTAGAAGTACTTCCTAATTCCCAGGATGGGCTGATACATGGCCAGAGGTTCATTCTGCCTTGCAGATGACGCTTATTTAAACTATCTAACTATATTTCCACTAAATAATCATGGGAGGCTAGTACTGGGAAAGGGATTTAGGCACAGTATGGATAAATGGACCTTGAGGAAAATTCTACTTGCTGGTCTACTCTGGCTATTTTTCATACTGGGAATATTTCCCATTGGTTCAAAATCAGCCCTAAAAATATTGTAATGAATATTAGAGTAGCTCTTATATCCTTTGAATCCATGGTGCAGTTCAGTTTACAAAGCAGTGTAGGAGCAGCCAATATGATGATTTGAGATAAGATATATAGTGTTTTGAAAATACCTTTACCCTTACTGTATTATGTTTTTTCTTTTACATTTTGAATCAAAAGGGTTTAAATGATCTTTCATTACAGTAAGAGGATTCAATTAATTAATGTTACTTTAATTATACAGCACATATTTCACATGAAAAGCATAATGCACGGAACTCTCATATTTTCTTTCATGGACTTTTTGGTAAACTAGAAATTCATTTAGAAGAAGTCAAATAAGAATGTATAAATTCTGGATTCAGCTGCTTTTATTCTGTAGAAAACTATGTCAGAATTTCATTTTAACTTTCTAATATATGACCCTTGGATAACTGAAAAAAAAAATCCCTCTGGGCTGGAATTAATAATGGAAAAAATGTGAAAACAAGCATTTTCTTTGAAGACATTCAATATGATTAAAGCCAATAAGTTATCTCACTTATTAGAACACATGACACATATTCATATTGCCTCATTTCTAGAAATAAATATCCTGGAAAAGAAGGCATTCAAATCACCTGTATAGTTAAACTTAAGTGGTTTCTTTTATTTTGCCTGAAACCATCAGCATGTTTAAATTTTGTGAGAGCAATGAACTCCCTTCTCAAGAGGTGATTTGAAATGACTGAATTTTCTGTAGTTATACAAAATCTATCTGGTACTAACACAGATCAGACAACAGGAGAAAATGTATTACAAATGGCATTTT
The DNA here is from genome assembly GCA_009812075.1 of Sialia sialis. NCBI lineage: Eukaryota > Metazoa > Chordata > Aves > Passeriformes > Turdidae > Sialia > Sialia sialis. Next base: position 34,884,601 of record VRYO01002772.1, read on the forward strand.
TAGTATACTATACTCTTCGTCTTTCTAGTGACTGATCATGCTAAATCAATATTCACTACTGCAGGCAGCTCTCTGCCATTTCTGTCTTTGGATCAAATCCTGTCTCCATTTTTATATGTGTGGCAATGCTAGGACAATAGATCTACACACAGAAAAAAGAGGAATTTTATCTGGTAGGACCTAGTGAATGCCTGTTTTTTGACATCATTTTAACAATGTTCTACTGATTACCTTCATGATGAAGAAGAAAAGAAAATAAATAGGATTTTGGCCATGTCAAGGACCAGGTTTTATATCTGTAGTAAATCCAATAGCTCATACTTCTATCAGGCAGGGAACGGGGCAAAAGAAGCATCATTAAAGGCAATTACTGTACAGAAATTGCAAAGGAAAAAGGAAGTCTAAGTAACAAATGTAAAGAAACTAACAAGAGCAAAAATGTAATCTTGTCAAAGAAACCCTAGCTGCAATAATGACAGCGAACTCAGTTTCCAAATAGACAATCCCTCCAGGAAAAAAGGAAATCTCCCAATAAGAGTTCTTTTAAAGGAAGTGCACCAGTAGGCAGGATTCCTATCCCAATGTTTCTAAAACAAGTCCTTTGCTCCTCAGACTCAAAAAGAAAAGCAGCTGTATATCCCCTAATGAGTTGCACATTATTAAATAAGTTTCCTTAGATAAATATACCAACTGCCTTTAAATTTCTCTGCAGGGTTGCTATGGTATTTTTTCCCCCTCATTTCCATTTGGGAAAAGTTAATGTTATCCTTGGACGTCTGATCTGCATATTTCAAGTATTTTGCTCATTGTATCAGTGGAAATCTTCAGCACAGAAGAAATTTGAGATTAGACTCACTGGTTGGTTATTTTTCTAATTATTCAGAAGCTCCTCAACTCAACCTGTATCGTTATGGTAAACTTGGATGGGCCACAAGTTACTTTTCGAAAATAAATTGTTATTACAAAATTAAACACGTCCAGAAGATATCATTGAGCACTTTGTTCTTTTAGCACACTTTTAAATAGTTGTTGTATCTTTTTGGAATGATTTGCCTTAGACTTATGGTGGGAAACAATTTTTCCCACCAGCTGATAGTCACATAGGTGGCCTTTCATGATTTTTATTTGACACATTTTCCATTTTTCGATCATGTTCTTACTATGTGAAGAAAAAGGCTTTTACAGCTCAGAGAAAAGTTTCAATGACAAGTACAAAAGACAAAAAAAGAGGCAAAAAATCCTTCATATAACAATCCAAAGAAACCCCTCATAGCATAATGTCCACAGTGATGTCAGCTTCAAAACATGCTCCATTCTGATGAGAGGAAAACGCCAATTAGACAAGTTATCCCAAAGCAATGTCTAAAGCCTACAAATTACAGCAGCTATAAAAGCCAATCCCAACAGACTTCTACAGACATGTAAATTAATGCCATTGAAAAGCAATGTAATCAGATCTCATTTATCATAATAATATCTTCTGATAGTAATATCTGCTGAGACCTGATAGCAATCTATGTACATCATAGGCAGTTTATTTAAAGAGATAACAACTGCCACTTGAGCAGCTCTGAAAACAGCTGTTTTAATTGCCCCAAAAGTAAGTAGGGAAACTGAAATTTAAAAAGTGACCTATTGCAGTATTTGCCTGGGCTAAACAAGAATCAACTGCACTCATTTTCAAGGTGTGTAGAACAGACTAAAGAGCAAGAAGCTTTGCTTTTCCAAAATTACAACAGGTTTTAAATCTCTTCCGAATCTAACTTAATACAGGAAACACCTTAAAGCTCAGAGACACTGTGCTTCAAATATTTTTGAGATCAGAGATAATAAATTAAAGATTACTCTTCTGCTCTATGTTAAAATCATTGCTTCCAACTGCAGTCAATGATAATGCTCTTTCTCTACCATTCATGATAGATAAGGTAGTAATGGCTGAGATTTTGGCTGTAACAGTATTTATGACTCAGGGACTCTCCACGGGTGAACCAATATTGTGTTGTTTCAACACTATTTCAAAGTAACTGCTGAAAGAAAAGCCTAAACTATCGGAATGAATTCAAAAAGACCGAGTTGTCACAATCTTTACTGTTTTTCTGCTAATTCCCTACTTCCCTGTGTATAAATTTCAAAACAGACAACACTGTCTTACTGCAAGCGTCTGTCAGTGAAGCAAAGCAGAGGAGAAATAAGAATGACTCATTTTAACTCTCACTCCAGTAGAATTTTCTTCTTTACTGGTAAACAAAACAAAATCAATCTCATCTTTGCCTTTAAAAAATTCAGTAACTATTTTTTCTTACCAAGCATTTGGATCTTTACGTTTTTCTTCTCTAAAACTTGTTGATAGTAAGGTTACGTGGCTTAACTCTCAGGACTCAGTCAGACAGGCACTCATTGTATCTCATCCATGTTTCTTACAGAGATTTCCACACAGCAGCCATAGCTACCTGTGCCTAGGCCTCTGTTTGCTTGGTGACATGTTAAAGCAAACCCATTTTCACTGATGATTGAGCTCAAACACTGCATCAGAAACTGAAATTGTGTGCCAGGGCAGAGGGTGGTTAGGAGGACAAGCTGAGGCAATGCCAATGCTGTCAAATCCAGATTTGCCAGAACCATCTTTGAGAGCACTGGTCAATATGATAAGTATTAAATTATTCCAGGCAAAAACATGTATCAACCTTAAGGTAAGAGCTCATAATAGCAATGAGAGAGAGAGAGAGAGAGATGTTAACGTTTGATATAAGCGTAAATAACTGACAATTTGATTTCTTAAACCTGGAATCTGCAAATGCAGGAGATCAAAAAAATCTGTAAAGATTTCTTTTAGAGACAGTTAAGACATCTGGGATTCACCTTATGCTGCTTTTTAAAACAAATGTGTTGAAACTTCTTTCCCAGAACATTGTTTAGTCTGTTACAATTCGTGTCTGTTGGTGAAAGGTAAACCAGGGTCAAACCAGTGGTTTCAACTTTTCTTGTTCCAAATCCAATCTTGTCTTGCAGATTTGATTTTGAAAATCTTATTTTACTCTGGTTTTCTCAGGATTATCTGATTGGAGTTTTAAGCCTTGGCACGAGTATGCTCTGAGAGCAGTGAAGAGATGGAACATATGCTTCCAAAAATACCTTAGGAAAAGACAGAACATGTTAAGAGGCCATAATTACTCACAGCCAGAAATCTTTGCCTCTGGGAAAAATAGGCTTCCTGAATCTCATTCTGTGACAAATATTGACAAGCCCTGTGCCACACTGTGTTTTTCTGACACAATTTTGCTTAGAGAGTAGAACAGAACACCAAATCAAGGGAAGATTGGATAACATTGTCGTTCAGGAAGGAAAATCTTTCATTTAAGATCGTGGCAAATGAAAGTAAAGTGCAATGTACACCATCTCATAAACAGCATGGTCAGCCTCTGTCAGTGCACCTGATTCTCTCTTCCACCCCTCTAAATCATTGTTCATTACAAAAAAAAGCAGGACCACTACAGATGCAAACTGTGCAATGAATGTGGGACAAGGTTTCCTGCACCCTCCTCTTGGCCTGTCCCTCCACATCCTTGCACACTCTCTTCTGTCTCACATGCTTGTTTAGTATCTTCGAAATGCAACCTGCTGGTCAGGGATTACATCTGGTGCATGTGAGGGAAGGGAGACACAACGCAGGGTGTGAGGAGGAGAGGGCAAAGGGCCATCAGCTGTGGAGAAAGGCATGATCTTGCTTATTGGTACAGAAACAGGGAGAACACATTGGGATCAGAAGTCTTCTGAAAGAAACTTTCTCCCATTGAAAGTTATGAATATCTGTCCCTTTAAAATAAAAATATTTTAGCAGTGCTGGACAAAAGCTTTACATTTCTGGCGATTCACAAGTATTTTTAGGCTATATAAATTGGCTACTGATGTTTTGTTAGCTGAACCAGCTAACCCAAGATATAAAAGGTAACTTCAGACAAGCCACTTAATCTTTCCATGTCTGCATTTCCTTGTTTGCCTTCTCTAGTCAGATTGCAGGTTCTAAATGTACCTATATGTAGACACACCTGGGTACCTCAAATTTTTGGAGTGCGGTCCTTACTGGCATTTCTACAAACTGGCCAAATACAAATAACTCCTGACATGCTTAATCAAAGAATCAATCATAGAATCATATAATAGTCTAGGTTGGAAGGGACCTTTAAAGGTCACGTCATCAAGCCCTCCTGCAGTGAAAATGGACAAATTCATTTTTCTTCTATTAAACTGCCAAGTGGTCCAAGTATTGGAGATTTCTGATTATGTTTTACTTTGCTCATCAGAGATGGCTTTGGTTTTAGCTTCCATATTCACAGATGCAAGCATAATCTTACTCCATGTAAGTGATGATCACCAAGTCAAAAAAACCAATGTTTTTTCACCTCCCTGTATATCTGGCCTTGCTAAAATTTACTACCTCTATCAGTCTATATTTCTGACAGTGTGTCAGCTGTAAGTAAGTCACCTTGGTATGGATGAATTAAAAAACTTTCTCTAATCTGGAATTTTGCAATTTGCTTGTTGGAGCAATCTCATGAGGTAAAATTCATGGTTTTCATTCAGGCCTAACACTTTTGATATTTCTTTCTAAAAGCATACTAAAGTCTTATTCAGTAACAGTGTATTTATGAACCATATATGAGAAATCACTATTTCTTTATTAATAAAGAAATAAAAGGAAGTCCTGCGCAATTTGGAAGAGCTTCATTCTTGAGTCATATTTATAAGTACTCAGTAAAGTGAGACACAAAATATCTTTAAATATTGTGTAATATTTGGTTAAAAATCCATCTGATCCTGATGCCTGCCTTAAGCTCAGAGATGGAATTACTTCTTTCTGTCTGATATGAAAATGAACTGCATTTACACTGAATTTTCTGGTGTTTGTGTGTTTATATGCATTTGTGAGTAAGACAGAGACAGGAAAGAAATTTAAAGTCATGGTGTTTATATGTATATGTTATATATATATATATATTTTTTTTTATAGGTACTTTCAGATATACAGCACTAGCAATATTCTGATTCAAGACACGAGAATGAGGAATATTGTCTCACATTGATAACTTTCCATTTTTCTCAATCTGTGCCTCCCTATATAAAACAGATGGTTTGATATTTTGTAGTGAGATAGTAAGCATTCCCTCGTCCCAAGCCAAATCTGCCATCGGCAAATTCATTCCTGCTGTAAATTATAACTTAGTTGTCAAATTAAGAATGTGACGTTATATGAGACCTTGTAGCACCAAGCAATAATTTACTCATCCCTATGATTTTATGCTCCTAATTTTTATTGTGTCCTTCAGACAGATGCCTTTCCCATGCTGTGAGGTTAAGAGACACACTTCTCTCTGCTCCCATTTCCTTTTTGTCACTAAGTTGATTTACTCCTCCCTGGATTTATCTGTTCACTAGGAATGTTTGCTCAACCCCACTGCGAGTAACATCTTTCTGCCCTTGGACTTAAGAAAGCCACTGAACTACTTCACAAGAAAAAGAAGAGAAATACAGGATTCCACTAAGGTATCCAAATGGTTCTAATATATTATTCTTTAACTTTGAAACACTTATTATTGATATGCATATTATTGATATGCATAAGAACTAGGCATGTCTATTTTCTAACAACAGATATTAAACTAAAAGAATATCATAAATAGACAGCATGTAAAGTAAAATGATAAATTTTGAGCAAATAAACTGCTCAAACAATCAGACACTATTTTTAAGTCTTAAAGCTGGAATCTTCTCTGCCTTGTCTGCCTAATAGTACAGAAGTATCAATGAAGCTTTACACAATAGTAAAAACCTCTGAAGGAGTGGGAAGGGTCTAGCCTGGACTTCCCAATACCAGGTAACAAATATGAAAATAGGGTAAATGGTTTTCAAACTCATACCTATCTAGCAACCAGCATTGCCTCACAAGCACATTGGAATGATTTTCTTACAGAACCATTCAAGAAGATCACATTGCAATTTTATTTCTTCCATGGTCTTTTGTCCTTCATCAGCTTTTCACTATGAAAAATTTTATTCTCCTACCAAATAGTTGCTGTCAGAAGATAGCACTGTCTTGTGGGGCTGTTCATATGAGATCCCACACCCAAAAGGTAGTGTGGATAAGGTACACCAATGATAGTTCTTCATTCTACTGTGATAAACACATACTCAAAAGACTGCATTCTCAAGCACCCATATGCTATACCAGGTGGAACACTATTCCTCAGTTACATACTGTAAAATCTCCTCACTTACATGATAGGCCTACACATTGCTTAAAATATTTTGAAATAATTACATATCTTATGACTCATGAAAGCCTCAGGGAGCTCCAACATGGAGCATGATGTAGCCTGCACAGTCTGCACATGGCCAGCTTGCTCCAAAGGGGGCTAATGACAGGCAATATGAATAAGCTGTTACCCTAAGACAGCTGCCTCCAAAGTCATAGATAGGTCAATGCCTGGCTTTTTGTTTTGGGTAATACAGATACAGCTTTTGTAGTGACATGGCTGTGTTGTAGAAGTGCTGCCTGTCCACAAATAAAGGTGAAGTGTCTACTTTTCCCACAACTTTCACTCTTAAATTCTTCCTGTTACACACATCACATCCTCATTTCTTCCCAGTCCAACGCTCCTGTTTTGCAAATCCCTTTTTCCCAAACCCACATTTCCTTGTTTTTCTTCAGTGCTGAATTTTAGTGCAGGTGGGACACTTCTTTTTCACTGTGCCAGATGAATCAGGACTCATGAAACCAGAAGAAAAACCGAAACATGGATGTAGCCTTGAGTTTTAGCGCCTCAGGGGCTGAGGGAGAAGATGCCTGCTTAGTATTCAGTAGGAAGATGGCTCTTTGCTTTTGCATTCCACTACCCAATATGTATTTAGATAGCGCATTCCTTGACCCTGTGGCTTGACCCTATCCCTCTGACTACAGAGTTGGCAGACATCCAATTTCTATCCTGCCCCTTTTCCTGGACCCTAGAAATATAGCCCGTGTACCATGTGATCACCCTCTTTCTCCCTGGATCCCTTTGAGAATAAAACTTGGAACACAGCCAGGGGGTCTGAGCCTCCTTGGTCTGCTTTGTCCCTGGCACCCCACCCCATCCTGACTTAGAGATAGCCAGGACAGGTCCGAGAGAGGGGCAAGGGTGTGTCACTTTGGTTGTACACTTGGCTTTTTACATTGTTGGAAATATCTTTCACTGGCTTCGTTTCTGTGTGGAACATGGTGCCTTCAGAAGGAGAGTGTATGGTGGAGTGTATGTGTATAGAGTGCACCTGGTCTGGAGACTCAGCAATCAAAGGTGAGTCTGAATGGTATCTGACCCCTGAGGCATCCACTTCTTTCCAGTGTTTTAATGCTAAACACTTAAATGAAACAAGAAGTAAAACAAGATCAAAAGCATTGATTGCAGTTCTGCAATATTCTCCTCATAGGTGAAGTAACAGGATGGCAATTACATGGTGACTGAGTTTTCTGAATCCTTTACACTCTTTTTTTGCTTTGTTTTATTTCAGTTTTTGACTTAACAAAATTGCTGGTAATTTCATAGGACTTTCTGTTCACCCTCAATTTAAGCCATTGATTTTCAAGGGAATTATATTAAAAATGTGCATTTTTAACTAAATGAAAATCTATGCTATGCAAATAACAATGAATCTACCTTGAAAGTTATTCTTTCACTGCTTTTATGACTACCAGGGAAATAAAATTTTAAAAGAAACAAAGAAAATAAAATTTTAAAAAAGAAAGGGATAAACCCCAAAACAACCAACTGAGCCTGCTTCCCACTTAAAAAACAAATACACGAGTACATGAGTACCAGCCACCTGAGAACTCAAGAATCAAATAGAACTGGTACACTGGAAGTTTTGGATCCTAAGTCTAAGCATACTTAAGGTTGAAAAATAAAATACTGCATTTCATTATTCATCCAGCATTTGTCCTGGCGTACTTAAAGCAAAATTTATCAGCTGTCTCTTATATAAAAGTGCTGCACTTAGCTTGCAGTGATTCAAATGAAATACTTCTCTCTTTATTTGTAATATTAGAGTCACTCTTCTATTATTAGATAAGATCAACTTTTAGTCAAATTAAATTAGAAATTTTTTTTATTTCATGCCATTTGAAATAAATACTAAACAAAAACTGCCTGAAATATGTTTCTCACAGTCTGGGAGGCAGACAAAGGAAGCTGAATGGCACCTTAAATCCATGGACATAAAAAGCAAACCACTGTGTAATAGATCTAAATCAGACCAGCACATGCTGCTTGGGGTATGAATTAGACGTGGTTGATGCATGGAATTTGTTAAAACAGAATAGACAAAACCAGCCAAAGTGATGGATGGACAAAACCAACTTCAGAGTGTGAGCATCCTCACTAACCTTAAGCACACTCACAGGATAGAGTGGATGACCACTTAAAAGTTTTTTATCTTCCCACTGACATCTGAGGAAATCTAGATGAACTTAGGCTCAATTTCACTTTTTAATATCTAAGTAAAAATATAAATAATATTTTATTTTGAATAAATTGTCTGGATTCCTTCTGTTTCCATGAATGTAAACATTTCATCCTGTTTGGAACAGGAACTGCTGGCATTGATTTCAATAGGATATTCTGCACTCTAAAGTCAGGCATGGAAAGAGCTACATATAAAAACACAGCATGGAAAGCATAATTTTGTTTTCCAACTTTCTTTTCATGTTGGCAATAAGTAGCAGATGTCATGAGCTGATTATGATTTACACAGATTGGCATAGAGAGTGTAGATTGAAGCTGTACAAAATAGCCTCTATCCTGCCTCATTTTAGTGTATTATCTCCCAAAGTTGTCTTTCTAAAGTAAATGCTGACAAAGTCCATATGTGAAAAAAGGATGTTTTGGAAGGCATTTTTCCATTTTCTGTTTTCCTTTTTGTAGGTGTTTCTAACTTCAGGGAAGCAACCAGCATCATCCACAATGTCAGAGGAACATCAAACTGAACAGCCCTTGGCTTCTGAAGTAGAAACTGTTTAGCTCTGGCTTTAGCAAAGAATATAAAATTGGATGTTGATTCCTAAGTAGCTCAAAAGTACTTATAACTGTGACAAGCTCTGCCACTTGTGCTGAAGTGTAATAATAAAGAGCACACAAACCTAAAGACCTTGGTGTCTGCTGGAGGCAGATGCAATACATCAATTACCTATTAGTGATAAGAGTTTTCTGAAATTCTGATGTATCCAGGATAACAACTGGAGACTAAATAGTCCATTTTCCTCCAAGATAGAAAAGGTTGCACACCTGTCTTAAATATCACAGCCTTGTGGCACATTTTCTCAGTGCATAGATGGCGTCCTGTTTCATTTGCTGCATCTAATCCTCTGAAAAGCTCATGTGATTTTCAGCTTTGTCCAAGCATTTTCTGAAAGTATCTAATTTTGTCTTGATGAAAATGGAATTTCTTAGTTCACTAATACAGCCATTCACTTTAGCCATTCCTTCTCTAATTTTAAATATCATGTATTTTTCTGATCTCAGTATTATTACACTTGTCATTCAAAACGAGAGGAGGAGGGAAAGAATTGGAATTATGACTCCCTGATGAATTCCATCTGTGCGTATGGAAATCAGTGATGTGATGTTCATTTTAAAGTGTCATCACATCAAAAATAGGAGTCAATTCAAGAGCAATAAAATACCCAAGTTTGGAAGGCAAACATCATGAAACTGAGGCACATATTTTTCTTATTATCAGCAAGTACTACTGCTAACAACCAAGAAACATAGGCACAACAAAACCATGGTAAGGAAAAAAAATAAAAGAGGAAGGAAGGAAGGAAGGAAGGAAGGAAGGAAGGAAGGAAGGAAGGAAGGAAGGAAGGAAGGAAGGAAGGAAGGAAGGAAGGAAGGAAGGAAGGAAGGAAGGAGTCAAAGAAAGCAAACATGCTACCGACATGCTACGAAAAACATCAGCAGACACTTATTCCTGTTTCTTGTTTCTTTCACACAACTGCATATGATTTTCACTTTCAGTTAAATCTCTTTCAAATTATTACATTTTATAGATCGCATCTCTCCCAAAGAATAATATTTTGCACCAAATAAAATACAGCTAGCTCACCAAACAATAATAAAGTACACCACAGTAAGCCATACCAAGACAGAAAAATTTTAATTATTATATTATTTGTTTACTATTACAATTTTTTAATATTTTTTTTTAATTCCTTGAAATTGAAGGGATTTTAATTTTATTTCTAGCTTTCCTATGTTATGGTCTCACTCAAAGAAGCAAGCATAGATGTATGCACATTAAAAAGTACAAATTTAGCAATAAACAATGTGACACATATGTCCCAGTATGTGTCAAGGCCCTTACAACCTTGAGCACAGACTTTATCTATCTAATTTTATATTTGAAGGAATATTTTTAAATCATAAAATTTTAAACCTGACTTACAGAAAACCCCAAGTTTACTGGAGGTTCTATTCTCAGTGCTGTGGGAATTGAGATCCAGCAAAGAAGGAAGAATAGTTGCTTTAATGTTCCTTGCAGAAAAAGCAAGTTCCAGTAACAAAGAAAAGTATCACCACTATGAGGCTTATGGTAACATACAACCTAAATTGCTATTATTTTCTAATTTAAAATGTGGGACATCAGTTCCTATCTTTTGCTTTTGCCGTGGTCCTATACACTTTTGTGGCAATGTATCTATGGAGCCATTTCTATATTAATTGCATTATGGAGAGTTATATTAATCCATAGGAAAGTCTATCTTAAAAACATGGATAATTAGGTCACAAGTGGAATGAGGATTTTATAAAGAACTCTGTGCTTCTCCTTGACTTGGTGATGTCACTGTGAAGATCTGCCTTTTGTGACCTCTGACCACTCACCAGTTAGTACTGACAGTCGCATTATGTGTAAATGTGGCTGAGCCAAACTTTGTTAGGTCCCTGTAATGCAAAAGACTCAGCAATACAAGCAATGGTGGTGCCTTATGCCTTGGAAGTTTGCTGTTACCCAAGTCAAAATTACCTTGTAGTATGTCAGAACTATATTTGCCTGGTGAATAAACATGTCTGTGTTCACAGTTTGAAAACCAGGTTCAACAATCTGAGGAAGCTTTTGGAAGAAACAGATGAAGTAATGAAAAGTAAACAAACGTATACGATATATGGTGTATGCATTTTATTTTTGTATATACCCCTCTGTTACCAGCATATTACGACATTGAAGTTGAAAGTATGTTATTTAGTTGCTTGATTTTCTGCCTTACCTTCAGCTTATGCAGAGAAAATAAACTACTCAGATGCAGTTTTGTTTACAGGCACTTACTTGCATTCAATGAGATTGCAGTCACTAAGCTTCTCTTCTCCTGTTTTGGAATGACTTTTCTTTTTTGTTATGTAAATAACTGCAAGGTATGTATATCAAATAAGTAGCTTTGCAATCTCTCAGGTACACCAAATACCAAGTGTACCTCTACAAACTTCTGTTTCCTTACATTAATGAGAAAAGCTAGTGTGTTGTGTAACATATAAAATACAAATAAAAGCCTTATGGTGTTGGACTAGGGAATGAGCACTGCAGGGAGACTTAACTTGAACCACCTTAATCTGTTGGTAATGTTTAAAAACAGTGTTCTCTCCAGTTTGACAGCCTAACCACAAGAAAGGAAAAAAAGCGATTGCTCTTCCATACAAAAATCCCAACAAAACAGTGCTGTTTGAGACATGGCTCTTTTAGCATATAGTAACTTTCTTCTGGTCAGAAGTCACTTCTTCAGAGAAAGAGAAAAACCCAGGCAACTGGATCACCTCTCTGGCATAAAATCACAGAATTCTTCTATGAAACATTCATAGAATCTGAATGCCTCTATGAACCATTCACAGAATCATAGAATGGCATAAAATCATAGAATGGCAAGGGAATAAAAAAGCCAGGCACAAATACAATGACTCAAAACATTCCTTGGGAAATGATGAGCAAAGTACTTAAACCTGTACTTGACATTTAGCAGTGTTATTGATTGTAATTTGTGCATGTGCATATTTAACGAGCTCATATTTCAAAGATACTCCTAAATAAGAATATTTTCATCTAATGTTTGTTGCTACAGACCTAAAGACTGAGGCATATGAATGAAGCAAGGTTTTCAGAAAGAGATAATACCTGATACAACTGAGAAATTCTGTCTTTTGATAGAAAAATCTCCTGAGCTTTGGAAAAAACCTCTAAGATTATCTGCTTTGTCTGACTGTATAAATTGTTTTTATAAGAGATATTATCTTCCTACAAACCATTCTGCAATGGGACTTCAGGGTTTCATTCTATTCTGAAAAGGAGTTCTGTACAAAAACATTCATACTCCAGAAATCTCTATTTCATGTGTACACAATAGTTTCTACCAAGAGGATGTTTATCCTTCAAGAGCAAATATATCTGGAGCTACTGTTTTTGTTTTTTTCTCTGATATTGTTAAAAGAACATTGCACTTTGTAAAGATGAGGGCTTAACTGTGCACAATTGTACTAAGGTTTTGGTGAGGTTCAACAGCACTGTTAGTTCTGAAGCATGAAAGCATCAATGGCAGTGTAAGACGAGTTCTTCGCCCACTTGTGCGCTGAGCTAAATGGCTCATTGCATCTCCTTTGAGAGTGCCAGCTCTGCTTTTGGATTTTTTTATTTTATTTTTCTTAATCACATTCAGTAGCTGGTTGGCATTTTATGCAGCTGGAGTAATCTCTGCTTTCAATACTTGGGTTTTTACCTTCCCCTCTGTCAAAACTGTACACACTATGTGCAAAAAATTTTATAGAGAGTTCAAAAAACTCATGTATGATCTAGTGCTTATCTTAAGTTTCTAATTCCAGACATATGCTGACAGATCAATACCAGAAAAAAACCCTCTGAAATTAAAATATTAATGTAATAAAATAAATATAAATCCAAATGTGTGTAGTGACACCCTAACTCCATCAGTCATTACTCAGGAAAGCAAATAGTGAATGATTTTCTGTTGTCACAGGTGACCAAAATTTCAACTAGCAATTAATTATAGGTATAGTTGTGACTGGTGCAGAAAGCCAGGTTGTACATTTATTTTTCCTACATTTTGTCAATTAGGCCTTTTGTTTGCATAACCATAGGATGGCATGAAGCCAGTTCATTGTAAATTTGGACAGAATCCCTTGGGTTTTTTCCAGTTCTATAAAAGTTGAACTGAAGTATGTTAAGTTTCACAAAGCTGCATGAGCCATACTTGGGTGTTGCAGACAAACTCAATGCTCTTAGCTAAAGCATGGCTCTGAGTCCCTGTTATTGTGTCCACACTGGTAAATAAGAGGGACAGAGATGAATCACCATGCACAAGCCTAGTGACTTGTACCATCTCAAGGCTCATGCTCCTTGTTGAATGCTCATTCTGGAGAGAAAGTTTCAGGGGACCACAGCAGAGCCAGGGAGAGAATTGACAGTTCAGTGGTGCAGCTAACCAGTCATGTAATTCTTGAGTTTATTTCATAGATTCATAGAATTATAGAATTGTATCGGAAAGGACCTTAAAGATCATCTGGTTCCATGCCTCCTGCAATGGGCAAGGAACTTCCCACTAAACCAGGTTGCTCAAAGCCCCAACTAACCTCACCTTTTAAGACTTCTCTAGATGGGGCATCCACAATTTCTCTGGGCAACTTTTTACAGGGCTTTACCACCCTGACAGTAAAAAATTTCCATTCCCAATATTTGATCTAAACATATCATCTATTAGTTTAAAATCATTCCCTTTTCTTCCATTACTATAGGCCCTCCTAAAAAGTCTCTGTTCAGCTCTCCTCAGCTCCTTTAGGTACTGGAAGGCTGCTGTAAGTCTGAGCCTTCTCTTCTCCTGGCTGGACAATTCCTGTCTCCCACAGGGAGAGGTGATCCAGCTCTCTGTATGGCATTTGCATGTCAAGGCTTTGGTGAGGGGATGCAGGGGTGGTTTCTGTAAGAAGCTGCCAGAAGCTTCCCTTGTGTCTGACAAAGTCAATGACACCTGACTCCAGCATGGTTTCACTGCTGGCCAAGGCTGAGCCAATTAGAAGTTATAGTAATATCTCTGTGATAACATATGTAAGAAGGAAAAAAACGGTATTGCACACATGCAGTCTTGGACAGAGAGGGGCAGAGTGAGAATATGTGAGAGGACCAGCCCTGTAGCCTCCAAAGTCAGTGGAGAAGGAGGGGCAGGAGATGGTCTACACATCTAAATACAGAATTGTGTAGGCTGGATGGGACTTACAGAGATTTCAGCCTAACCTCCTGGTCAAAACGGGTCCAAATAAAACTGGCTGAGTCTTCTGTATACTGAAGCATGGAGTCTGCAGGTTTTCTAAGCAGCCTGCCATATCCTGATATACATGCAAAAAAAATAAAATTCCTGCAAATTAGGTTTAATAAATAATTATTTCCTGTGCTCCAATGTGTGTCCATTGCCCCTTATCCTTCCACTATTCATTCCAGAGAAGATTCAGGCTCCAGTTTCTCTACATTCACATCTAGTTACGCGTGAGGAGAACAAGACCTGCCCAAAGTGTTCTCTTCTTAAGGCTGAACAGATCTAGCTCTCTCAGCTTCTCGTCATATCCTATATGCTTCAGCCAGCTGACCCTCTTGAAGCTCCTCCAGCAGAATTACTCAGTGTTTGACTGCTTTTCCTCTGTTGGAAGCTCTAAAAGCAGCCACAGTACTCCCAGATGTATTCCCACAATTGCTGAATAGTGGGGAAGAATCCATTTACCTAACAAAACTGCTGATCGCAACACGTGCTTTTGCGTGAGATCATTCCATCTGAAAGGCAAATTGAAAATGGATCCTCAATCATTTCTAAAAAGCAAACCTTATTTCCCACCAGAGTTTTTGGGTCTGTTAAGAGAGACCACTGAATTAAACTAGATCCATATGAGGATGCAGTACCTGCCACAGCCCATTCTATGTCTATAGGTCAACGGTGCTGGTTATAGAGTGGTACTGTCAGCAGCACAGGACAATATCTGTTTTCATATTTTCATTTCACTGGACTCAATACTTCATGGATATGGAACAGGTTTCATCAACAGAAATTCCATGCATATGTGTGCCCCATGCAGTGTGGCGTAGATGCCGCAGAGCACACGTTGTACTGAAAGCACACCTGCTTATACCTGACACTGCCCCACTATGAAACATTCTGATTCAGAATGCAATGGAGTCAGCGGGCCCAGAATTGTGCTCTTTCAAGCGATGATTCACTTGACAGCTACAAATGATATTTAACTATGTGGGAAAAGCCAAATATGTTCACAACTTTCAGGACCAGTGTAGCAAATAAAGACTGATAGCGGTGACTTTGGGAATAAAGGCTCGGGATTATAGCAGAGGCATCAGAGGTAAAAAGTAGCACCCAAATGTCACTGAAAGAGTTTTCAGCTTTGTGAGCAGGTAGAATTGTTTTAGATCATTAAAAAATAGGAGGAGCATATACTCAACAAAAGTAAGACAGTCAATACAAAGTGAAAATGCAAAGCAGGTAATGGGAAGATCGAAGGGACTGTCATAGGAATTCATGAGTAAGAATGATGAACACCACTGCTTATTTTCAGATGGTCCTTCTCCTCCTAGAGGAGAAAAAACTCAGCTTTTAGAGTTGCTCTTCACTACATTTTGCTCCTGTGACTGAGAAATCCCAGATGAAATGTTAGGATTTATTTCACCATTGAGTTAAGCGTGTTAGCATTTGAAAGAACAGTTTGTGTTTGTGCTCTTTATTGTGCGTGCACGTGTTTTTTCTGCTCCAGCCTTCATGGGAAGGTGGCTGATATCTCAGCATGAGTCAAAGTCAGCTGCTATGGCAAATATGCATATGTGATCTGAAACGTACTGGAACATTCCACAGTGGGTGGCATGAAAGTGGACAGCAAAAAGAAATGGTGATAAATGCAGTAGTGAGCTGGTGAAAAGAAATCTGTCAATATAGGAGCAACATCTTTGCTGATCTTTGTCATGTTCACAAGGAAATCTGAGCAGGCTGTTGCCACGAATACATTTGGTATCAGCAAACCACCTATAAAATACACTTGGGCGTGGGGATGAAGAAAGGTGAATTTAAATATTTAAATTTTAACTGAGGTAATATACCCTTCTTCCTTCAGAAAGCCTATTGCAAAAAATATACTGTACATAAAAAAAACCAAACCCAAACAACAAAATTGGTTTCTAAGATGCAGCTGAAGCAAAAAAATGGAGGTTCAAGAAAGTGAATCAAAATCTGAATGTCTTTAGGTGTATGAAATTGGTCATTATGACTTTTTTTTTTTAACCAGAAGGACCTGGATGGATTGCTTGTTCAATACTTATACTATAGGAAAATCCACAGAAGAGATCACTTCTTATCTGTGCTTGAGCTTGAAAATACCAATAACACTGATAATCAAGCCCCGATCGAAGAACATTTACCACAAATGTCTCTGTTGAAAAGAGAGGCTTATTTCAACAAAATTTAAAAAAAAATCATGACCAAGACTTTGATTTGCTTTTCCTTCAGAGAGGACACCTTTCCTTTCTGGCTGCAAGAGTTTAGAATAATCAACTTCCCTTTCTTTTACATATGCCATTGTGAAGACGACCTTAAATCTCCTTTTCAATACAGAAATAAATACATTAGACCACCTTTCTGAAAGGGTAAATGGTAAGAACTTAGATAACAGTTTTATATTTGTAAATCGATTTAAAGTTGTTTTTCAGGTTTCTGAAATCCTTTTGTTTACTCAGTACATTCTTCCCTTCTGCTTCCCATTACTTTTTAAACTGTAGTTGTCTGAAGCTTTCCTTAGTGCTTATTCATGACTGCACTGGCTTTCAACTTTCTCTTGATATTGAAATGGCTAAACTGTGAGTTTATAATGTATGATTTAGATTTAGATTTTTTCTTTCTTAAATGGAGGATAAAGATTAAAAGAGAGCACAGCTGCAGGAAGCACTGAAACCCTGAGTACTTTGTCATTTTGAAATCACCCTCCAATTGCCACACATATACATAATAAAATCTAATTCTATGCTGTCACATTTATTATTTGACTAAATTTCTTACATAATTCTCATTACTGATGTCATTACTGAGTAGCAGAATCACAGTAATCTGTAGCCAACATGATAAACTCTCCTGAGCACAATAAATAAAGATAACCATTCTATGAGTAAGAAAGAAAAAAAGATAGAAATAGAGGTAGCTAGAAAATAGCTATGAGTGGGGTGTGTTACAGGCTGTTACTCATATTTATTATCTTTCATAAAGCTCCCACATGCATTAGGCACTTAAAGGTGAGAATGCTCAAGGTATGTGAGATGCAGATAAATTGGCAGAGGGTAGGAATATTTGCAGTGCCTCCCTCGCTTATTTTCGTTTCCTTCTTTCCAACCTATCCTTACAGATAGGTAGATGTTAGTACTGATTCTAGTTTGGAGAGCTCTGTGATGGAAGAGTCAGGATTACCCTCATTCGTTGTTAAGCAACAGTTGTTAAGCAACAGTACATAATAAAGTTGCTCTGATGCAGAAGCGTGGTATACCAGACATACTGTCTGTTATTAAATGGCTTCTTAATATTGGAACAAGCATCAGGCTTGATTTTATGTTCTGCTGAATTGATATAATACTAGCGAATTCATACATGTTATAGCATTGAAGTACACTGACAGGGGATTGAAATCCCAAAGTTACAGAAAGGTAAAATATACTGGGTAAAAAAAATCCCAAAAAAAGAAAAGCTTTGTCTTTGTAGAAGTGTAATCCCTTGGTGTTTTGCAGGTTTTTTAGTTTCTTCCTGAAATAAATTAATATTTCCCATTTGTCAGATTTTCTAAAACTCCAATTTTTTAAATATATTGTGTGACTTCCTCCAAATCCAGTTTCTGGCTAGGAGACCAAAAAAATCAAATTAATAATTTTGAAATTCATATTTAATAAAAAATGAATCCTATCCAAGCAGATGGGACATAGTATGACATTTTTTTAAAGTGGGTTTTTTTAGTCTCCAGTGTCTAGCCACTTTTCTCCCACTCTGGGAATTCTGGCTAATGATAGGCTATTACAGAGGAAATTCAGTAAACACTCTGTGTCGATTCACACTGCATATAAATAAGCCATTTCAATCCATAAATCAACTTATTATAAATGATTTTGCATGCTCCATGCTGAAATACAGTTCACGGCAAAAATACACTGCAGGATACTTTAGAACAACCTACTTAATACTGTTTGGGTTGTTCAAGATTAAAATTAAAACAATAAACTTCACTTTGGATGTGTCTTCATTATCAAAGCCCTGGGTCATTTACTCTGACAATGTCAACTTGCTCTCAATATCCCGTTCAAGTGAATTAGGAAAGGATGAAATATACAAGAGCACACCTCATGACATTCCCTTATTTTGAAGGACAGTACTATCAGCTTCCCAAAATTAAGCACAGTCCTGCCCATCTTCTCACTCTCCTTTGTGTTGCGGGAACTATATCTGGAATGTGGAGACAGTAATTTTGACATCTCAGAAACACATCTTGAAATAGAGCCTTTAGAAAGGGAATAGTGTAGGGGAGGAAAGACAAGGAGCTCAAGCAGCTCTTGACTCTGCCCCCTTTAGGTTTACTGAGAATTTGATGTTGACATCTGAGAATGAAAGTGGGTTTCAGCCCATCTTCTTCACTTTTCAGACTGAGGGAAGAAAAGAAGATAAGGACCCTTTGTTTCCAAGACTGGCCATGCAGAGATACTGATGCATGCTTTCTCCTCACTTGCCAGTGCTCTGCGATCTCCTCTGCAGCAGCTGTATATAAAGCCCAGAGCTGGAGTTCTGACAAAAATAACTAGCTCTGCATTCATTAATTTTCTAATCAATTATATTTTGTCAAGTCAACATAGCTTTAAAAGAGAAAAACCTCAGTTTCCAAAAATATTTTCTGTTATAAATTGTTTCCATTAACAGTAGCAGACTGTCCATTCTATAATCATTCCTTCTGTCTCTCCCTGTAGAGCAAGAAAGGAGTCGTTACTCAGCTTATATTTCATCCTTATTCATACAACACTTCTGCTGACTCTGAACTGATCAAGGGAGGAAACCTGAGTCAGGAATTGGCTGCAAATTAGGGAAGATGAGGCAGCTACTTCCCAGTTTAATGGCTAAAAGCACAAAAATAAATCTCTGTGTTTCCTCATTTAGAGAGCTAATCGATACATTTACACAGCTGGTGCTAGCTTTTTGTGTTGGGTTGTTTCGTTTGTTTATTTGCTTGTTTTGTTTTATTTTGCATTTAGCTGTAATGAAAAAAGGTGTACATATGCATATTTAACTTAAATACTTCACAAAACCCTGGGGGTTGCAAATGGGCCTATCAAGAGCTTCTATTGCACTAAACCTGTGGCATCTGGCAGCAAACTTTAAAGTCAAACATTATTGTGGTGCTACAGTTCTCTGTCCTTATTCATATTCTGGAGCTGGACATGAGAATGGCATAAGAGCTTCAGCAGGATCTCTGCACCAGCCAAAAGCCTTTCAAGACAGAGGGACAGTACAACTGTCACATTGGATTAGAGTCAAGGTCTGTCTAGTTCAGTGGTCAGAACCAAAAGGAGGTCAGCAACCAACAGATGTGAGAAATTACAGCCGTGATATCCTTTTGGATGTCAAATTGGCAGATAAACTGGCACAACGTTAGAGAGTTTTAGGTCAGTTCTAATTCACACGAGGTTGTCTCAGTTACTATAGCTCAGCTAAGGGTTTGAACAAGTCAATGCATATTTGCAAACAGTTCAGCAATATCTGGCAGAGGGGGAAAAGACAAACCCTACCCTGCAAGCAAGAATTAGTAAAACTGATGGTAAAAGTAAAAGAAAAAGCATTATCTGATTAAGAAAACTCCAAACCAAATGCCAGTGTGTTTAAATGTTAACTAATTGTCTGATCAGTCAACCCAATCTATATATTTTCTTTTAAATTAACATAACACACATTGCTACCAAAACAAACAAAAAACCAGACAAACAAAACCCCCTCAAAACAAAATGAAAATACACAGTCCAAATTAATTTCTGTCTGATTACTGTAGGTTTCTTTCAGCAAAATTTTTCATCAGTGACTGCTTTATACAACTTCACAGAATCTGTATCTATGTTGATAGAGATTCTTCTTCATTTTGCAGCTCTCCTGAGGCTATCACTCCTCAACCTTCCTTATACTTCTACAGTCCAGGAACAAAAATAACTCAAGAAAGGTGGAAAAGACAGATCTTTCTCATAATTATGTCAAACAGTAAAGCCACCCACTTGAACTGTAGTATCTGTGAGACTGAATTGGCAAAGAGTACACACACACAGAAACTCACTCAGGCAGGCTCAAGCACACAAATTAGCAATGCAGATAAATCTGTGCCATCAAGGTGAACTATCAGTGGAAGCTCTTACATGAAATTCTGAAAATGTCTCCTACAGTGCTAATCTCATTCCACATGGTTTTTCAACTCCAGAAATTATCATGCCAAAAGGACTGACTAAGATAGGACCAGGAATGAACTCGTTAGCATTTAGTGACATCATCATAAAATGGAGAAGTTAATCAGAAATCAGAAGAAAGAGAAAAGAAGTGAAGTATAAAAAGAAAAAAAAAATTTTTTTGGCATTGTGCTATTGGAGTTTGATGGATCCCTGTTTTCAAATGGGTGTAATTTGTAAAGATCAACGGTTCTAGTTAAACTACAGTCCATGGTATCCCATCATCTAATTCATCTATACAGCATATGATTTTTTTCTTTTTTAGAGAAAGGAGCATAAGAAGTTTTATTGATGGGTTGTTTTTTTTTCTGTACAGCTTAAATGAACTGTAAAACTCAAATACTTAATGGATATTTTAGCCAATATTCTTTGCCTGCAAGGTGACATATGCCTGATAATGCTTGGAAAGATCATGTTTCAGTACTTCCCATAAAGAGGGAGTGCTTATCAGGAGCTTCTATTGAAAGCACTGCATACTCCACCAAGTTCCAAAACAAAAATTCCAAGTGTTGCCATAGATCTGTATGCACTTCTCCAACACCTTCTATCTTCTTTTGCCTAAACATAAAGTACACACTCTCACATGTAAGAGCTCATGAGCTCTGTCCTTAGCATCTCTAAAACACTTGGGCTATCACACCATGCCTCAGAGTCCCAGCAACTCCTCTCATCCTTGCACCTTGTGCTGATGGACAGTTGAGTTTAGGATGCCCATCAACCTTAGTTTTCCTAGTACTTTCCTTCTCCAATCCCTGCTGATGACCATGACCATTATCTGACTACTGTCTTAGGAGACTTCCATCAGCAGATATTCTTCTCCTTTTGCTGATGAAGTACTCTGTTACCTCTGAGGGTCAAACAATTATCAGTTTCAGATTGTTTGGAAGAGGCACTATGTGAATATATAAGTTTCTTTAAAACTTTATTCCCCCTTATAATCAGATTAACCGTGGGTTTTCACAACCCGAAGTGAGATTTTTTTTTTTTTAATTCTAGTTTCTATTTTGTTTGGATTTATAATGTACATCCATTTCTATCCTAGTCATCATATCCAATGACCCTTACGAGTCTATTACACAGCCAGAGTAATTATTGCTATACTTTTCAAAGGGTTTGAAATATTTTGTATTTCATTTAGGAAGCTATGAGACTTTTAAAAACATCTTACAGCATTTTGATCAAAGTACACTCTGAGGTTAAGTATCATGTATCATAATTATACTTACATGTATGAAACATACTTTTATACTGCCCTGAAGTAGCAAAAGAAAACTACCAGCTGGCTGCTTTGTCAGCTAGAAGATATGAATTTGCTTTTCCTTTCAATTTTAATCAAGAATGGCAAAGTCTTTAGTGAATTCTTCCTACAAATGACAGTTTGGTGAGCCTTAGGGAACACCCCACTTTAGATCTGTTTTCATCCAATGGAAATTAATTGACCCATATTCCTAAGAAGCTCTTGCTTTACATTAGCATGCACATTCTCTGAAAAAAAATAGATTTTGCATAATACACCCTTTTATCTTTGTATCATACAGACATTTCCTTGTCTGAGTCTTTCTTACTGTTTCTTCCACTTCCAGCGATTACTTTATTTCCAGCAACTGCCTGATTCTGTTGAATCATTTTCTTTCTGGTAAAAAAAAAAAAAAAAAAAAAAAAAAATAATAAAGGTAAATTATTTATCTGTGAATGGAGAGCATTTTCTATTGAAACTGTATGTGACTTCTATGTACTCTCATCGCATTTTTGGTCCTGTAATTAATTTTCTCATGTGACCCTCTGGCAAACAGTGGTAATTCAAAGAGAACTACTTCTTAACTAGTGCCATCTTTGATCTTTGACTTTCAACTTTCCATTTTTTCTTTATTTGACTCTGTGGATCGATCTGGCCTTTGCTTGTCAGCAGTGACTATTGCAAATACAGGTTCCAGCAATATCTGCATGCCAAGATTTGTAGAGTTCTTCTGCCTTGCTGGTTTTAAGAGGGAAAATGCTTCATTCATGCTATCTTCTGGTGTAGTCCTCCTTTTTATATTTTATTTTAAACCATACTTTTCAGTACTTTCTCTAACAGATCTGCATCCTTAGAGATCATCTGCTGGTAGTTTTTCTACTTTTTCGAACAGCTTCAGCATAGATAGTCTGTCTTCACACATTTCTACTGATTTGAAATATCATCCTTTGTCTCTCAGTACAATTGATTCTCCATCCTGCTTCAGAACATGGTCCAAATCCTGAACTGATACTGGTGCAGAAAACCCCATCATATTGCCTTAATTGTCTCAACATTTTATTGCCTTCAATTTAAATTTTAGTAAAGCTTCATAATACATTTGCAAAATTTTATTATTTAAAAAAAAGGGATATAAATAAACAGTTCTTACTTCCAAGAAAAAAAGTTTTTAAAAAATTTGAAGTAAATCCAAAGTCTTACACACTGGATATGACTCATCACATTAGAAAAATGCATTTTAAATTGACTTGCAATTGGTATATATTTTGCACTAATGCCGCAGAGCAGAACACCATAATGCACTACAACTTGCACTATATCCCTAGGGCTACAGGTTCAATAAATTGGCTGGTGTCTACACAGTCAATATTTCTTAGTAAGTTCCTGAACAAAGGGATTAGTAAGACTTCTATCCCGCATACCCACAGTTGGGTTTTAATTCCACATCACTATTTGCAAGAGTAGCAGTTTTAGTCCTGGCGGATTGGCCAAATTCTGATTGAGGATTTGCATTTTGCATACCTATTTTGCCCCTGCAGTTCGATTTGATATGTTTTGGCTCATCACTTCCTGCCTTAATACGTTGTAGCCTGATGCCAAGTATTGTTAAACAGCTGCTGTACTTCCCCTGAGAGGATTTCAGTAATGTGTGACAAATTCCTACAGATACGTTGAAATAAAAGGTGCTGCATTGGATCGTACACAGTGGCTGAAAAACTCAAATGGGACTTTCATATCCCTGGTGCCTCATTTTCATGGCTGTCTAAGGAAGAAAAAAGGAATTATCTACATATTGAGATAAGATAGATCTGAGGGACCTAAGTATCAAGGGAAATCCTTGCATAACATAGCAAAGTAAAAAAATTATAGATATTACCTATTATAATGCAAAGAGCTAAAGAATCCTTAATAAATAAATAAAGACCTGTAATGACGTCTTTCTTTTCATTCACAGAAATAACTTTGTTAGTTTGATTACTTTCACATTTCCTTTAAATAATATAGCTTATGAAGGCTTATGATGGGTAGATGGAAACTGAGTCCTAACCGCAGTTTTATCCAAAGGTATAAAATAATTCCTTATCTTTGAGTATTTTGTTACTGCATTTCAATATCAACATGTAATTAACAGTCATTGTTATTAGTTAATATATTTAATTTTATTTACATATTCTCAGTACAACTGCTCTCAATAGAACCAGCACAACTCAAAAAACAGTAGATAATGTAAATGTGATGGAAGTTGTAGTCTAAATAAAACCAGTGGAATATCCCCATTTTATGACATGCTTCTATTTCTTCCTTAGAGAGAGAAAACAGAGTGTACCACTATCTAAAAAGGTGGACAAAATAACTACAAGCTTTATCACCAGATGAGAGCCATACCTATGTTTTTTACAGTGCTTGTAAAATGTTATCTCATGAGTTTTGATCTTTTAAATTTAAATATCTAAATAAGGATCTTGTAAGTCTTTGTGGGTTACATAGTGGAAAATATTTATTTGAGCGCAAACTTAAGATGAAGCAAGTGTATCAGAAGAAAGGGAAAGCTCTGCAGCTTATGGTCTGCAGCTCACGGCCATGAGATGCTGTCCTCAGAACTGTACACTCACATACCATTGAAGTCAATGGAACTTAAGCTAGACAATAATGCTGTAGGTTCACTCAACAGCTGCCCTAAGTATTGCCCAACAGTATTAGAGAGAAGTTGTTGCCTGCTGGTTTCATTACTGCTGAAGCAGGGATAAAATGACAAGCAATGGGTATATCAGAGTGGCAAGGGCTTCAAACAGAGCTCTTGCCATATTAGCTGGGCACTAACCTATCCTGCCATCTTCTGTCAGAAGGTTTGAGTAATCTTCTTTTCATTCCCCAGGGCAATTTCCAGTCAGTCTGGTAGCAAGCATCTCTGCATATCCTTCCTGGATCTTGCTTTTACATTCATACATGCAACATTGCACATTTACATTTCAGAATGAAGCCATAAACTCTGCATGTCAGCAGACCTATTCAGTATTTAAAAATCTGTCTGAGGAGAAAATATACCCCATTATCAATATCCTGCTGACCCACTGGCAGCATCTTAATCAGAAATATAGGATAATGGGAAATATTTATGTGATTTTCAGGTTAAATAAAACCAAGACAGATTGACTTATATGCGATATACAAGCAGAAAGTATTAGAAATTAATATTGAAGACAAAACACACTTAACAGGATTTAAACCCTAAATTACTTTGAAAAATTAATGACTTAAAATATTATGCAATTTAAAAAAATTTGGAAAGAATATGTTTAATACATCGTTAATTGGATGCCCTGAAAATACATTTATTTTATACAAAGACATACTTTACACTGTGCAAAATTCAACAATGGAAATGAGATCAATAATGCCTTTGAATACATGGGATTATATCTCTTTATAAAATGCCATTAACCTTGAGAATAATACAGGAAAAAGGTGGGGGGGAAAGAAATATTAGAGCAGAACTAAAGATATTAGGCAACATTTACTGAATCCTAGGGATTCTTCATGTGCTGGCTGCAAATAAAATTTGCTGGCTAGATGTCATGTGTGTGACAGAAATTCTGGTATGGCAATGGCAATTTCACCATCTCTGTTCTGTTTGTTCTCATCTGAGGCCATATGTTTATCAGTCTACACATTTTATATCCACATCTGCTACTGCCATCTCCCTTTTGTCCCTGTTTCTCACCAAGACACGAAAACCGCTGCAAACAAGAATAAAGGTCATCCTGCTTATGTTGAGTCCAGGCCAGTAATAAACTACCTTTATTTTGCTTTGTCTCCATTGTTATTACTGCATTCCTGAGAGTTTCTGTGCACTTAAATTTTATATAAAGGAAGACCCATTAGTGTCTGCCTCTGTTAGAAAATTTCAGATTCAGAAATTTGAATAAGCCTTAGATTTCCTAAGATCCCTTAGCTTTAATTGGTATTCCATATGCCAATGAGATGAGTTTCTTATACTGAGACAGTGAAATAAAATAGTTGTGTTCCATAATGGAAATGCATTTCTTTGATCCTAAAGTCTAGTGAACATCAAAACATTTTCTTTTCATTTTTCTCTTCCCTTAGAGTTTAATTGGTATTAGACTGAGGGGATAGAAGAACATGTTATCCTGTAGAAAACCTTCATGGCAATAAACAATATTTTAAATTAGGAAGGTCTATTGATTAACCTAAGCAACATACCTCAATCCTCATGTAACAATTGAAATATATTTTCCAGAATAATACATCTTCTCCATGTCTACTTACAGGGAATGTCATGAGTCTTGAGGAAATGAAGGTTTGTTGAAGGGGTCCTATTAATTCAGTCTGATTACTATTGCATCTTATAATCAGCTTCATATTTTAGTATGAATAACGTGCAATTTCAGAGACTGTGAAACAGCATTTGGTTTGTACATCTATATCAACATAAATCCAAGCTGCAAGTTACTTATTAAATAGCATAATTTGGTTTAAATGCATCTTATAAAATGTGAATTTCTAAATTCTGTAACGTAGCTAATTTCACTTTCAGACAAACTATCATTTGGAGAATTTGTAAATACTGGAAACGGAGGGACTCTTGTTGTGTACTGATCCAGCTATCATAAATGGTCTGTGAACTACAAACAGCGGATGCTATTACTCCTTTTCTCCATGTCTTCTCACACATATAACTAGAGTGCTTTAATGTAAATCTTCTGTCGGATAATATGTTAAAACTACTGTGCATCTTTAAGAGGCTGTTAGACACTGATTTCCCATAGACTGCAATCAGCTCTTTGAAACTGTAGTGTTTGTGACAGAATAAACTCCATTAACTTGTTTTATTAGTACTGTGAGCAGTCAGGAGAAGCAATGCTGCAGAACATTATGAAATGACTAACAGTTTTCATCAGTGCACAGCAGAATGTTTTCTCCTTACACAGAATATATAATTATTGCTCACATAAACAGGTAGATTTTTTTTTCATCTTTCTAAGGTAATATTGGGAAATCTAAGTCTCTTATCCATGAGAGAAATAAAAAATAAATTAAGCTTTCCCCCACCCCCCTCTATTCAATTTGTTACCATGATGCTGCTGTAATGTTTGTCTATGTTTCAGAGAATGACCTATCAAATAAAAAAACAATTCTAATTCAATTGGTTACTATAATGACAGAACAGTTCAACAAAGCCAAAGGGGTCTGAGAAAGGAAAGATTTACTGACCAGCTGATTCCCAGAGGAAAATTAGTTAAATTTTGACAGCTTGTACACAAGGTAAGCTGCCAAACTGGGTAAATGAAAGCACAACAAATCCAGAAGGAGAAAGTATAGCTTGCTTTATGTAGGTAAATTTAAGCCAGCTATCACAGAATCACTCTATATATCAGAAGCAGGTAGGTATTCTATACGGCAGATGGCACAGCTGCCAGTGCTTATCTGAAGAGAAAGGTATTCTATTCCAGAATAGCTCCTACAGCATTGCATTAGTCAATTCAGAAATATAAACAACTTTTTCTTTTCTCCTTTGCCTCCATTTTCTGCTGGCTTTTTGCTTTGCCCGTTTAAGATGAAAGTCAGGTTCTGAGCTGACTGGCTGCATGGGACTCCCAGTATAAACGTCAAGCATTTTAGCCTAACAAATTATAGGAAATATGAAGCTGAGCAATCACAAAGGAAATGATTGAAAGGAAGAGTCAGTACAGATGTAGAATAATGAGACACAAGAAAAAAAAAGCACACTGAAATCCAATCCAGCCTATTTTTGACCAGCAAAATAATGAGTTTATGATTTGCAGATTGAATATAACTAAGTAGAAAGGTACTTTTCATAACAATGATTTGTGGAGTCACCCTTCTGCTGGATAAGTATGCTTTTTGCATTACAGTAATGTCTGTTCTTGCTATTATAGTGAAAGGACTGTCAACCTTTTCTTTACATAAACCCCTATATTCAGGAGCTTGTAATTTGTTTATAAAAATCCTCTGCATGCTGAAACTTGGAATAAGATTTTAATCTAGAAGTAGTTTTTAGGGTATATTCTAAAAGAAAAAAAAAATTCAAGTTTTAAGAGAATAAAATTTTTTCTTATTTACTGTCCTCCTATTGCACATTGTATTCCTTTCAATACCATGTTATTGGTCCTGGTGTCCAAAGGCACATACACATATGTACATGTATTCATGGATAAAAAAATAAAAATCTCTTTTGATGTAACAACAAAAAAAAAACTGCCATGAAAACAAAGCAAAGCAAAGCAAAACAAAATAACAAAGAGAAAAAAACAAAACAAACCAAACACAAAAACCCCAGCAACAACAATAAAAAGCTCCCCACAGAAGTCCCCACAAACATTATGCATACCCAGAAGTTACTTATTCTAAATTAGGCTGTGGATCTATAATATGCAAATAAATATATTCATGCCAGTATTCTGAAGGTCAGAATGGAGTATAAGTTAAATCCACAAAGGTCAAAAATTAAGTGTTATGGCTGAAACTCTATTCTGAAAGGACAAGAGCATCTATTTCAGTTGGCCCAATAATGTGAAAGTTCACAAGGTAAAAAGCCTCACTCACCAGGAATAAACTCTGAAAAGCATTTCAAAATTATGCTTTCAGAGCCACACTGCTGAAAGAGAACCTCTTGATGCAAAATGATGTCTTTTAATTCTGGCAACACAGAAAAGAAGCACAACATATTAGATGTTGGGCTATGTTAACATGTAATAATTATAACTCTGAGAAAAAAATCCTCTAACTTGAGATGACCAAAATATTTCAGGTGAACAAATTTGTCCTTTGCACATGATTTCTTTTGGCCTTCTTTTCATAAGCAGCATCTTGTTTGTTCTTCATCTGCAAAATGTAAAAAGTTGCCATCTACTTAAATTTTCCTTTGGCTCTTCAGAAGTGCAGTAGTGCACTTTGTACCACTGCTAAACATCTCATTTTCCTCTCACTGCTTTTGCCAATACATGACCCCTCACTTGTTGCTACAATTTTGAATGCTCATAGGCCTGTGATAAAATTTCCTTGTCATCATCTTCAATCCAACAGGGTCTTTAAATGTGTTTTCTGAAACAGCATAAGCCATACTGACCATCTCTTTCAAATAACCCATTGCTGACAATTTTCCCAATAATAGATACAATTTAGGGAAGACTGATGCTGATATTGAATATCTTGGGAGACACATGAGTAACTTATTAGTAAGAAACACTAGGAGTCTTTCAAAAGGAAATAATGGCAAGTGTAGCTTCTCCATGTGAAAGATCTACTCCTGCCTTGAAAGAAACCATAAATCTTTTTAGTCTGATCACATTCCCAGAGGAAGAACAGATTCAGGTGGAAACTTTTCTTTTTGGAAAGTCTACATAGGAACAAAAACAGATGGAAAAAATCTCAAGCTATTCAAGCTACCATTAAAAGGCAGCGTTGCTCCTTTTGCTCTACTTGGTTTAGTCCATCTGACTGTGGTGCAATGGTAGGTATAGAGACTACCTTACCTCCATTTGTGCTCATTACTGATCAATTTAATAGGAAGGTTCGACTGTATATGTTTTCCTTTTCTCTTGTAGTTCCCTGGTCTCAAGCATACTCTCAGGCCACAATCAGAGGATCTACAAGGATCATGTCTCTTGATTTTGCTAGCACTTTTTTGCACTATTCTCTTCTGCACAGTCCACTTCCTCCCTTCTGCAGCAGTAGGAGCAGTGGTATTGGCTTAGCTTGAAGGATTGTTACAAAAGAGACTAACATACTATAAAGCATTTTGCCAAGAAGAAATTCTCTTCGTCTCTGAGATTTTCTTGTGTACATCTGGACATCATTCAATTCCCATGCACACCACATCCTTCACAACACCTATTTCAGTTTTACCAACCTTTCCACACAGATCTTCCTGGAAAAGTCAGAAGGTCTTGTGTTTTGCCAAGGGGTGACAGCTCGTCCTCTGATTTGTTCATCCTTCCTTTGGGCTGCCTCTTTTCAAAATTTTGCTACCCTGGATTTGACAGTCCCTAAGGTGACTGTTAAAGTTGTCTTTCCCAAGTGCAGAAAAGGTGACCTGAAATGACAAGAAACTGAGAACTGAAGAATACTTTCGGTTTGAATGGACATTTTTGGTGCAAGCTTTCTCCTCCAAGCAGCTTTAATAAAATGTCAACTTACTCAGGGCTATGTGCAACTGAATTTTGAGTGTCTGCAAGAGTGGAGATTCCTCAACTTTCTGGGCACCCAATTCCATTCTCTGTCCTCATTGTGAAAAGCTTTTTCTTTACATTCAGGGGAACTTAGAAGCAAGTTTTGTCTGTTGTGCCTTTTTCTTTTGTTAGGCACTTCTGTGAAGAGCACAGCTGCTGTAGTGAAAGATCATCCCTATATTCTACCATGAGAACCTTGGTAAAAGCAATTAGATTGCCATACACTCTACTGCATGATGAACAAACAGTTCTCCCCGTTTCACATGAATCATATGCTTCAGCCTCTTAAGCACTCCAATATTTTATTGGTCCTCTGCTGAAATCACTCCAGTTTTTAAATTTCTTCTTTTACTGGAAATGGTGTTTTATGTCTACTTGTACAATGTGGTTAAGTATCTTGGATATCGTAACCCTGGTTTCAGGAGTACAATGCAGGGACATTTGGGCTACTGGAAGGCATTGGCCCTGGACCAGCTATTTTCTCTTGGATCATCAGTCTCACTGTCTGATACAAATCACACTTCAGTCAGTGGTTAATAATGACTGCCATAAACAATGAGCCATAGAGAAGATATTCACTTCGTGAAAGGAATAAGGTGTCTTCTTGCTGACTTCGGCATGAAACATTTTGAGGCCAAACGTCAGATTACATGGTAGTTGACAGTAGTGATAATTCTCTTAATAGCATACACAGTGGAATGTTCCTGGTGATTTTCATATGAGAGATATTTTGAATTTCATCCAGTTTACTGAAAATGTCAGCAAACATATTTTGCTTGGTTTCTGTTCCCTACATACCATACACTGCTGCATTTACAAAATTAAAAAAAAATATATACACTTATAATTAATCTTTTAGCTAGTGTTTTGAGAAGCTTTACAAAAAAAAAAAAAAATCACAGCTGGTTGCAAAGAAAACTTTTGCTTAATTCCCCATGTTAAAATTCCCTAGTCATAGTGAGATTTTCATGCTATTAAACGGATGACTGAATGTTTTGCTATGCTAGTTGATGCCTTGATGATATGATATTTCATTTCCTATGAAGTATACAGAAGGATCTCTCAGCCACAGGTCCTGACTGATCACAGGTGCCACATGAGTGCACAGACATAGTAACAGAGTTAACAGACCCAAGTGTGTTTGCAGAGTAATTTCTGAAACTGCATGGATGGAATAGAAGGATCTTGAGTGATCTTCTTTCTAAAAGTTTATCTTTATTAAATGGCAAACCATTACCTGCTGTAACAGCTGAAACTGAAAGATACATTTCATAGCCATTCTATAGACAGCATTAGACTATGACCAGATCAGTGAAATTTAGTACTTAAATGTTCAAGCTAGTCACATAACACCCTAACAACCAGTTCCTCTTGTAGAATAGTACTGAAATTCAGGGGCCATCATCTCTAAGAGAAGAAATTATTCCTTTTAAAATGCAGGATAAAAATAAATAGAATTGAATATAACGTTCTGAATGAAATATTCAGCATTGGCACATGCACTGCTACATGGCCATTCACTTCTAAATATAAACTACATAAGTTTACTGTAAATGTTTAAATTGAGGTATTGAATTTCTACAGTGTTGAGAAAGTTTCTTACTAAACTCAAATAAAATGTCATTGCTACCAGTTTCAGAAAGATTAGCTTTGATATGATCAAGAATACACAAGCACATGATCACTTCATCCATCATTTTGGGTTATTTCAAAAATGAATAAGCAATTTGTGAAAAATGAGGAAGGAAATATTTC
Source organism: Sialia sialis (assembly GCA_009812075.1). NCBI lineage: Eukaryota > Metazoa > Chordata > Aves > Passeriformes > Turdidae > Sialia > Sialia sialis. Next base: position 34,916,377 of record VRYO01002772.1, read on the forward strand.
AGGAGTACCTTGTAAAACCAGGTTCCAGGTCAGTGGTAGAACTTAGGGGTCTACCCATTGAAGGGGAACTGGAACTAGATGATCCTTAAAGTCCCATTCAACCCAAACCAGTCTGTGGTTCTATAATTCTAATTTAATTTGCTAAAAATGACTGAATGAAACCTTTGTGAAACTTTTAATATACCCCATAATAATGGATGAACACAAATATGAAATCACTGTAATGACCTCTAGAGTATGGTTGGTAATGCTATTGTAAATATCTTTTGTTTACACAGGTATTGATTACACTGCCAAAATAAATTGACTTTCATGAATACAATCTGGGAAACAAGAATTTAAATTTCTAGTCTAGATCTTCAGCTGATGAATATGGATAAAAGCTCATTGATTGCATCTAATTCTCATCAGCTAAGGCTTTGACCCCCCATATTCACTGCAGTGAAGATATAATTTCCTATTCAAAAACACCCAACAACAACAAAAAACAAAAACAAAAACAAGCCAACCAAACAAAAAAACCCAACAAAATCCCTGCCACAGATTCCAAGGTCAAATACACAACCTGAAATACATTCATATAGTATTGCATATAAAATCATGCAGGTTGTTTTGACATTTTGATTAATTTTAATTAATTTCTGATTCCACTGTTTCAGTCCACATCTACAAAACAGATAGTGTTATCTAGTATATTCCAAGGAATTTGCCCATTATTAATCAAATACTTAGGATTGTTGCTTCTTTGTCTAGTGAATAGCATCTTCTTAATTACTAATCCAATCATATTCAATAGGATGAAATTAGTCACCTGAAATAAAAAATTGAAGGAATGGTCTCTTATTACTTGACTCAACTCTTTTGAGTCCTATGTAATACTAATGCAGCCTAATTGTAGGCAAATACAGCTGTTGTTATTTGTTTGATGATGACGACTCGTGCAGCTGTGGATAACAAAGCTCTTTTTACTAAAAGACAATTTAGACCCACCACGGCTAGTATTAATATCTGACCATGTTTATAGATATTTTGAACTATAGCTATGATATAAATCTTTCTAGATTTGAAATATCATACTAAAAACTTTTATTCATACATTCAGCTTAAAAATTTTGTAAAGCTTAGTCTCAAATAATAAAATTCAATCCACCATATAGAGGTATGTCCCCTGTGACATTTGTAGCAAATAATATATTTCTTTATAGTTAAAAATAAAAAATTTAAAGAAAAAATACCTCTGCATGCAGTTTGAAACCCTGGAGTTTTTTCCTGTAAAGAAACTACCAGGTTTCATCTGGTCCTATTAAGATTGGAAATGTTTCCTTGAAACAGTTCAATGGCATTTTTAATATAGACCAGGATGCAAATATGGTGACAAACATTTTATGTAAATCTAAGGCATTGTGAAGATACCTCAAATGTAAAAAGAAGACACCTAATCCTTTAGTAGATACCTGAATTTTATGGGATTGGCTGTTGAATGTTCAATGTTCTTCTAGCACTACGTCTAACTTTTTTTCCCCAATATTTGAAAGATACTTTTTATATCCAAGTTTCTTATTACTCCCTTTTGTACCTAAGCCCACCTGCCATTGCATACTTTGTTTAGACATACTCAGAGCTTGCCTAACATAGCAACAGCATCGATCAGTGTGATTCAGGCAGTTTTATATAGCCAGGGAACATCAAGTCTTTCAGGGAAATACTTAGAGATTGGACCACTTGTATAATGCTTGAAAGACCAGCTTTCCAACCCCCTTTAGCCAGAAAGAGTTCAAATCTACTCCGCCAGCCTAGAATAAAAAGCATAGCTGTTTGAAGAAGCTGGATTGAAGTGGTGGGATATTTTCCCTGCTTCTGCTGCCTCAGGAGCCTACACACTTCACATCAGGAATACTGCATGCACACAAGTGGAAAAAAAAAGGGTGAAAAAATAAGGAAAAAACCCCATACACTTTGGCTTCCCCCTCCACAAAGGGCTGCTTATAATTGCACTGTAGAATAATAAGGTAAAATATACAGAAAATTAGTGCAGTCAGTAGTTTCATCAGTATCAACCTGTTCTGACACCAAATGAAAGGTGGCCTCTAGTTAACATTTTGTAATCAATAAATCGTATATTTTTTCCCCACATGATTCCACAGCTTCAAGGCAAGGAGAAGTAGAATGGCCCTGGTGTTTCAGGGCAGAATCATGCTCATACAGAGAAACCCAGGTGTAATCCCAAGGTATATGAAGAGGAGTGTGGCAGGAAAGGTAAGTGAAGTATCCTTCAGTTTTTCCATGGTACAAAGTTCTAAATTGAGAATTTATGTCTACTGGAACACATGGACAGCCAGTAAAAGCAAACCAGTCAAAAAGCAACCAGGAGTAGGGGACAAGGGCTGGAATGAGTGATAAAACAGCTAAAATCACACATTTGGGAGTGAAAGAATGAGCTTGTTTTGTTTCTGCTTAGAGAATACAATGGGAGACCTGATAGCAGTTTTCAAACATAAGAAAAGAAAAAAAAAGGGGGTTAAATTGTAGCAAGGGAGATATATGTTAGACTTCAAGAAAAGATTTATAAATTTCAGGATAGTTAAATAGTGAAAACAACACCTAGGAATCTGTAGGAAAATTTTCCATGAGCAGATATCACGAAAACTTTAGGCATAGCTAATCCCATTTGTGAGGTAAGGAAGGAAGATAGGCAAGAAGGCTGTCAATTTTCTTAATTCTTGATTGGTTTATATAATTTTTATTAGAAGTGTTTCACTTTTGTTTGGGGCTGAGTTAAAGATGACTGAGATTTTTTTCCTATGAAATAAACAGGGGTCTTGCATAAAGACTGAAATAGGAATATGACTATGCAAATCGTGCAATCAATATTTGAAAGATTTTGCTATTTCCAGCATAGCATTTTGACTACTGGCATTTATAGTTACAGAAAAAGTAAGAAGCTTAACTATTTTCTTCACTCTTTTGTAAAATTTCCCTGTGCATTGAAGAAATGTTCGCACCTCTTATAAAATATCCACAGTAGAGGTTAAAATTGTAGTAGAGGTTAATATTTACAACTATTTTCTGCACCAAACCTGCAGAGATGTTTAATTTTCTCTGTTGCTAGCACCATCAAATATAGCAAACAAATAATATTTGTGCAAAGGCAAACAAAATAAATGAGTCACGTAATTATAAAAAGAACATTGACCTATTAAAAATTGGTCTGATCTTCAAGAATTCTCAGCATAGCCGCAGTAATGTTATTAAAAATAGTAGAATCATGACAAGTATTCATTAGAATTTGCATATGTGAGTAAGAATGCACTTAATTACGAATTGCATTCTGCAAATTATTTAGAAGCTGTAAATCAAAGCAACAAAGAAGAAAGATTTAGGCAGTAGGGGTTCTGAAGAATTCTCTAATGAAAATGTTCTCAAAAACAACAGATTTGGGAAGTTGTAAGGTATTTCCATCACAAAATTATTTAAAAGAACAAATAAAGTTCAGATATAGTAATGTTAGACATATAGGCATTTACTATAGGTAGTGGAAAATTATCTCAACTAGATAAGAATAGAGTTTTATATGTAGATGTTCTTAAATACTGTGTCACTTGAAGACAAAATATCATATGCAAATTAGGAACTCAACTAGCAAACTGCAGGTGTAATAAATTTCATGGAATTGCATAATTTTCATGCAGATTTTTTTTTTTCAGCTGCCGTCAGCACTGTGGTTTAAATGCTTGTGCAAAGCAGTCCCCGCTCTGCCTACTGAATCAGCACCCCAGGGAGCTCTGTCTCACTGCTAACCCAAATGGGCTGAGGGAGCTCACTGGAACCCTGTGCTGGAGCTAAGGGGAACAGAACAGCAACAAGAA
>VRYO01002772.1:34921242-34939517 GCA_009812075.1 Sialia sialis
CAGTGAAAAAGGTGCGGCTTATATTCATGAAACTACTGTAGTTTTTATTATTTGTGACTACATTTTTTTTTCCTGGAGTTTAGGATTTTTACCGGGCAGCCCATGAAGACCTTAAGTCTGTAGTGTACTTAGGTTCTTCATTGCCTGCTGCACCCAAAAATGACACATAGTGTGGCTTGACCTCATGGACACTTACAACTCATGTCTATCACCCGGAAAAGAGCCCAAATATTGACTCTGATCAGATTACACTGCCCAGATTAAACTGTAATGAATATTTTAGAGTGGCAGACATTTACTTAAAGATATGTAAATGGAAAAAAATTTCTTTTGTTACTACAGAAAAGATGTGACAAATAACGGGATTATTGTTACTTAATAATGAATATTTTAAGTATTTCTCAATACCTGTTCTTTGATAAGTCTGTACACATACTACATTTCTGAGGGAAATTCCACAGCCTAGTACTATTATGTTTCTGTTATTTATTATTGTTACCAGCAGTAAAACAAGATGTTCAGATTCCACTTTACTTGCAAAACTTTCAGAGCTGATCTTACAAGACAGGTACATAGAACAATAACAGTTGAAGGAAGCCAGGGAAAAATATTCATGTAGCATTTTCACTGGGTTCTTTGGGTCTCTTGATATAGAGCATACACAGCCTCGAGGGTGCTCTTGATTGTTATCTCTGCAGCTGAGTGATTTTTGGAGGTCTTGCTGAATGCAAGGGTCACAACCTAGAGTCCATTCTTATCTGTTTTAATAAAAAATGACAACGAACTGTGAAATTCTCCACTGTCCCCTCAAGCAAAATGAAGGTGAATGACACTCCTCTCTGTACAGCCAAGTCTAATTGCGATATTAGGGTCCAGAGCATGAAAATTCACTCCATCAAAGGCTTTAACAAAGTCTGTGGAAGCACTGCAGTTCAATTTACACATCCCCAGTTTTACTAAGTTTTATCAAAACCTCCAAGGAGATTTTTGCTCTTTCAGACTGGATTGTGCATACCATTTACATCTCAACTCCGTAAGAGGTCATTCAAGCAGTGATTTATTTCTGCATAACAAAAGTTCTTTTTATAGAGCTCTCATGAAATCTCAGAGACCTCACAGATTGTGATATAGTGAAAGATGGGACTGAGTGCAGCTTTAGCAAGTTTACAGGCAACAGAAATTCAGAAGAGTGGTTGAATACAGCAGGCAGGTTTTTGTCTTTCAGAGTGATCTTTTAAAAGACATCTTGACAGGCTGGAGGAACAGCAAGCAGGAACTTCATGAAGTTTGAGAAAGTGAAAAGACAAGTCTTGCTCCTGGGGAAGAATAACCTGGCAGTGGAAGATGCCTGAAAATAATGTACAGATTTAGCCATCCATCCTTCCCATCATGTGACATTTGTTGTCAAGTTCCTTCTATATGACAGTTGCACTAATTCTTCATCAATCAGAAGTTCTTTTTTCCATCCGTTCAGGTGAAGTGTATGTTCAGTCCTTGAGATCAGTACCAGAATTCTGAATATCCCCTTTTTGTAGGGAAGCCTGTATCTATTAATATTGAGTTTTTGCATGAACTCTTAGGCAGACTCCATCTTGAGTTGCTGCCTCCTTTTAGTGTTGAGAAAGCAGTGGTGGCAAGGTTTCATCTCTGTGATTGCCCTAACTGAGAGCACCATGGTTTCCAACCTGCTGCTGATCTAGTCTCAGCTAAAGCTCACACTAAGTAACAGCCTGCCATTAGTAAGGGCTTTGACTCACAGAGCCATTTGGGTTCAGAACTGCTTCAAACACTGCAGATGCTATAGGATTGCATATGACATTTCTAAAATCAAAAGTAGACATTAACCTCAGAAAAGGAAGCATGGCAGGATGTGACTGTGAGTAGACAAGAATGGATTTAATACTCACTTGGCAGCTAGAGTAAGGGGGAAGAGGAATGCTGTAGAGCTCCAGAGATTACTACACAGCCTGCTTTCTTTCCTTCCTTTCCTGTATAACTCCTCTCCTCCCACCCTGCACTCCTGATTCCAGGACTTACATGTCAGTAAGGCATAGCTGGCTTCAGCTGGAAGAGTACACGAACCAAAGGGTTGAGACACTTCGTCATCTCTCTTTATACAAGTTACATGCATTACCACTCCTCTTATATAAACTTATATTAACTTATATAAACAGGACCTAATATGCAGGTCTTCCATGGTGATCAAAGATCAAGGGAGGCACACTATGTCCATAACGTATATATGTTTATTTGTTTACTAAGAAAGCCATTAAAAATGTTTGAAATCTGTGCAAGCAGAGGAAGTCAGCTTTAATTAGGTTAAGAATATGTTTCATTATAAAAATGTGTTTCATGGGACATGAAAAATAATACCTTCCTTTTGATATAAACAGCCCAGAGTATCTTGAAAGTAAAAGAGACTTTTTTAGCTTGAGATCATAGTTTTTACTTGAAACTCTTTTTAAAGTATTCAACATTATCTTGATTGACTCAATTCTAAGTACTTTGTTTGTCCAGATCTTCACATCCTGTAAAGGTAAAACCTCTAAAATCAAGACTTTAAATACAAGAACATTTGGGGGAAAGGATATACATTTGCTCTCCAGCTCTGCTTAGTATGAATTGCTAATCCAGGAGAAGAAAATTAAATCCAAAAAGCATTTTAAAAAAATTAATTGAGCCTGTTGTTGAACAGAAAGAAAATCAAGTACCAGCACATCGTTAGTGGGGAAATTGTGTGCTACAAGCAAATGAAAAAAGAAACCTTAATAAAGGTTCTTGAAAAATGGGCAACAAACACTCTACACTTCTGCCTGATGATTCTTTAATGGCTGAAATCCTGCAGGATCACAACCAGGAAATAGAAGAGAGTGTCAGTCTTTTGTCGAACAATTACTGTGTAAGTGGTTAAAGAGATAAGATTATAGTAAGCAGGGACATTGTAATCCATTACTTATAAGACTAATTTGTTCCTTATTTTCTGGGAACTTGAATCCACAGCTCGCTTTTTCCTGAAAGTTTAAAAACCAGACAAACTAGCAAGCAAAACTTTACCATCCATTGAGCTGTATGTAGGTTCATTGTTGTTACCCCATCTTCCCTTGTCTATATCATATTATTGTCTAAATTTCTATAATGCCTATAAATAAACTTTGATCCAACCACACAAAAATCCAGATACCTGGATATGTTCAGATGGAACTCTTTTAAGCTGGTTTTCAAAGTAGTGATTAAATGCAAGAGACAAATTGTAGAAAAGTATTTGTCAAAAGGTGTTTGAAAATACAGATTTCAATAAGAGAACTGAAAGAATGCTTTTACTTGATAAATAACATTTTTTAAAAACATTTGGGTAAAGCCCCTATTAAAGTGAAAGGAGGACAGGCAGTCACATTGTACAAAGTTTAGGTCAATAAGAAAGAATTTATGTGCCTAAGTCTTGCCACATTATTGAAAGAGCGAGACTTTTTGAGCTCCTCCAGAGACAATTGAGCACAATAGGAAATTGATTCATTTTACCTAACTTTAGACTCGGGATACTTTCTTACCTGGGATAAATTGCCTTTTATACACGTATTTCTGTTATTGAGTGTGAAGAGAATCTAATCAAACATGTCAGCTTTGGTCCTTCAGGCAAGGTGTCTGAGACAAGGTGGGATGATTAGACCTGGATGCATTAGTAATTTGATGAAGTGCTGTTAAAGAAAAATGAGCCAGGTTAAGTGCTGGACTCAAACTGTTTCACTGTGAGCTGAGTTAGCATCCAGCACTGGATCTGTTTTGGGCTGGCCCAACTAGATGGGGTGGACCAGCATTACAAGCATGGATTATGAAGCAGCTGGTGCTAACTTGTCTCAGAGCCAATGGTCACCTCCTTGCTCTTTTTTATTCAGCATAAGGACTCAAAATCAGAGTGTCTAAGAGTTTAACTGCTGTCAGATTTGGAAGTCAGTTATTCTTTAATTACTTCTGAATCAGTCTGTTCATTCCAGTTGAAAGTCCAGGGAGCCCGAGAAACTTGAGAGAAGGTTTGAAATATTATTGTCTTATTTTAGTGTCTGATGTTGGCAGCTGGTAACACCTGATGTCAGTGCAGATCCTGAAGGAATCTGAATGTTAGATTTTTTTCTGAGATATTATGTATCTTTAACTGCTGCAGCATACAACACAATAGCAGAATTCAGACTGCAATCAAGGCAAGTGCTTGGGCATCTGTTTTGCCAAAGTCATTTTAAATTTAGGACAGTGATGTCCCCACAGCCGCAACAGCAAATGTGATGTATCTTAAATCAGTGCTCCATTTTATGCAAGCAATAACTGAAACACATACAATTCAGCAAATAGAAGAGACAAGAACAGAGTCAGAAATCCATGGTATGCCCCTTAGCCTAGGCTATGTATTTCCTGAGATATGGCTTTGTGACGGGAAAAAGAGGCATGTAATTTTAATTTACAAGAGGGTGTAATCAGAGGACACCACAAATAGCCAAACATGGAGTTTACACACGGAGTGCTCCCATGTTGTTTCAGTCACTGTCAAACTATTATATTTGTATTTCAGAATGAGGCAAATAAAAGAAAAAAAATAGCATCAGATAGTCAAGGACAGCAAGGTTCTTATCCTGTTCAATAATCACAGACAACCCAGAGGAAGGGAGCTGGGCAGATAGGAAATTTAGTGGTAGCTGTATGCAAGTGTTCACCTAGGGTTTCTTCCATATGAAAGCATATGTGATGTAGGTGATAGTTAATGTTGTTCTTATGGGTTTAAAACAGAAACTATCACCTGGGCATAGATCTTTTATTATCAGTCAGATTCTTTTGACAATTTTCAATTACATTTCTGAATTTTTATTATATGTTAAAGGACTATATTAATTAAAGCAGACTGCAATGCACTAATAACGATTAATTCAGCCCAGGGTGCCTTAAAGTGAGATTTTATGAGAGCTGAAATTCTCCATGGATCTCTAATTTACATTTACAACACAGGGAGCAGTACTTCTGGACGCTTCTACTTGGCATTCTCCTCCAAACAAACACAGTAGCTTGAGACCAGGATAGGAGAGGTGATGAGAGACTAGGGTGAAGAATTACAATGTTCTGAAGTGTTAAGAGAGGCAGTAGCTTTCATTGGTCTCAGTGGACTAACACATGTAACCCCACCTGGTAATATATACAGCTTTTAGAAAGCAGAGCACAAAATCTAATAGAATGTGCAATCAGTTACTGGTGAAGAGCATTAGCTAGATAATAAACACACTTCAAATGTACCTACTCCCCCTGGGAAATAGCTTCTCTTGTTGTTAGTCCTTTTGTCATTCATGAGTAATATGTATTTAACAGAAATCTTGGAACAGGAAATGAAAAACTGAAGATGATAAATCTGTTCCACTTAGACAATAATCATATAACACTGTGGCCAGTTAGTTTAATTTATAGACACCATTCCCGCTGGAAATCTTAGGTAGAGAAATTTAAAAAAAAATAGGCAGGGGAGGGAGATGGGAAGTGAAAAGATAAAAATTGGTACAAGGCATCTCTTACCCACTGGAGCAGTTAAATGGAAGAAAAATACTAATTAAGATTTCACTGCTGCACAGCAGTATTTACAGTAGTTGGAGGAGAGTTTTTCTAGCGTTTACTCTCCGTTCTTTGCTAGAAGCTCTATGCTGAAGTGTGTCTTACTCATATTTAAGTTGTCATGCCTCTCTGTCTCTCTCGGTTGTGTTTTTTTTGTTTAACTTTTTTGTTTGTTTGTTTTTGTTTTTTTATTTTTTGTTTTTAATTTTTTCTGAAGAGAAAAATACTTTTGTACACCTGTAGCCACAAGAGATTACTAATCCATAAACATTTTTCTCTCTTGCAACCTTCCAATCTGTGTCAATAGTTAGGAAGTCTGACACGTATTTGTTTGACTCTTAAAGTATAATTAAAACAGCCCTCCTTATCTGTGAACACAAAACTTACATTCATACTGTTATGATAATATTCTTTTCTTTGTAGCAGGTACCACTACGTATCATACTTAAATGTCCTTCAAATCCTCCAGTAATTATTAAGGTCTAAGCTCTGGTTTCCTTACAAAAATATATTATATAGCTCTGGCTGAAGAAATCATTACTTACTTTTAATGGCAAAGATTCTGGGTAGTAAAATTATCAGTTTTCTAAGGATTTTTGGTCTTTTTTTATGACTGACACTTCTAAACAGCTTAGAATGGCTGTAGTGCTCAATTTTGTATAAGATCTAGAAATGGATTACCTTAGAAAAGGCAGAAGTATTTTTACTTGTGCTGCTAACCTCTTTGCAATTTGCAACACCTTATAGGCAGAAAGACTACAAAATGTACACTGAATTGAAATAGCCCACTTTAAAAAAAAAATTCAAACTAACAAGAAGCATCAAAAAGATATAATACAATTAAAAAACCCCAAACCAGTAACTGATGAGATGCAAAATATCTTCCCTCTTTTGTTTGGGAAGAATATTTTGCTATCAGTTTGTAAATCAAGTTTTCAACCTGTTTATGTCATCTTTGGAATAGTGATCCTAGATATTCTCTGCAATGAACAAGTAATGAACATGCAAACCAGTCTGACTACTAAAAAATCCATGCCTTGCTTTGATTTTGTATAATTGGCTAAAAAGAAATTAGATTTGAGGACTGGAATCCCAGGCAGTGATTTCTTCTTGGAGATCTAATGAAATTTGAATTTTATACAAACCATATGTGATTTAATTTGAGACTTAAAAAAAATAATAATCTTAATATATTCTAGGTATATCTAGGTATGAGACAATCTTACTCTCTTTCCAAGACTGTAAGCCTATGTTTTAAACAAAATTCTTCCTCTATTGAAAGCTTCATATACCCTCATAAAATCCATGGACACTCCAGAAACATCTGACAGCACAAAAACAACTTTCCAGTTTCATTCAGTAAAGTATGGTATACTCCTGTGTGTCTCTTTAAGCTTTCCTGCTGAAATCAGTACATAGTAAGGTCCAGACCTGGCTGAGAATATAAATCAAGTAATTTGTCATAAGTCTCTTAATTACTAGCCAATATAACAATTCAAGAGAAAGATTTATGGAAATGCAAAACTAGGTCTACACCATATAATTAGCATTTACAGATATTTTATTTTGTCATTTCTGTAGTTTATGGGAAGCTTTATAGCCGTATTTTATACTTTAGCTGTCTTCTTCTCAGCTTAATGGCAAAACTGCTTGATATTTACAAACCAGATACTATATTCTTCATTCTGGTCACCACGGAAATATTTACCAAGTCTCAGATTTCATTCTTCCTCACAATTTTTTCCCCTTTCTTTCTTTCTTTCTCTGTATTTATTTTGTTTTTCCCCCTTGAAAACTGCTTCTGTACTAGAAAAATAAAACCTTTATGTTTTTCCAACACTCATAGAAGAAACGCAACCTAATCTTGAATAACATGGAAGCAAAAGATATTGCAGCTACTATAATTCACAAGCCAAACTTCGTGAACAAGGCAGATCCACAGTAAAGTCAAGATGGCTTTAAGGTCAATGCACTGATTTACACAACTGAAATTATACAGACATAAGGAAGCATTCCTTTTTTACCATAAAATTGCTTGGGTAGAGTGAGATCTCCTGAGAGATTTATGCAGAACCATATCTCTAGCAAGATGAAAAGAGCATACTGTCCTCAGAATCAAAGCCAAGGAAAAAAGAAGAAAAAATAAGCGGCAGAAAGGACAAAACACCCCATCACTCATGCAAGTACAATGTCCTGAAAGGAATTTCTAGATCTTTCAGCAAGATCTGTAATACATAAATTAGTATCTATTCCAAGCAACAACATTTTTTTTATTATTTGAATCAAGTCCTACTTTTTTATTTAAAAAAAAAAGTTTAAAGTCGTCTCAAACATGCAGTATGTCAGTACTCCATAACTGAGTATTAAGCAATATATTACATTAGAGATACAAATTCTTATTTCATGCTTATTTTAATTGAGCACTATCATTTGGCACAATATTTTTAGGTTGAAAGTCCACAAAATCTTGTATAGAACTTTTCCAGAGATCTTGATAAAGCTCTAGCTTTCAGAGTTATGGGGCCTGAGATTGCTTTTCAGTGAAAAGAAATGCAGAAGAGCAAAGGATTAAGATAAAAGAGCACCTCACAAAAATATTCATAATATGTTGATGTGTTTTACAGATCTATACTGCACTTTTCCTTGTATTTTATTTTGTAGTCCTTATTTTTTCCCCTACACCTGGTATTTCTTGACAGCATATATGAGGAATGAATTTCTGAAAGAATGATCTTCGTTTATGCCTCCATTTCAGTGGTCACTAGAAAATCTGTAAGGTGCTTGATGGCAGCTCTAAATTAGATCACTTGAACTGCAAAGTCTCTGTTTTGCATCATCAATGTATTTGGAAGCACAAAAATGCTAGTAGAAAAGTGAAAAGACAGGATTCAGCTTTTTACAAGAGATGTCAGAGAGAGTAAATGTATAGTTCCTTTTTATATGACTCACAATACACACTGCTGCAACATTTTAAAGTATTGTCCTCTGAAAATACACCTTCTCATCTTCTCTATGGGAAATAAAACACACAGAAACAAAACAGATATGGAGAGAGAATTTCCTGAACTAAATTACTTTTTGTGTTGTGTGCTTAAGTGTATAATCAACACTTTTGTAAAACAAGGCCTTTTTAAATCTTGGTTAGGTATTCCTGGGGGTTGTTTGGTTTGATTTCCTGCAGATTATGCATATCAAAATTCATAATTGAAGAAAGAGACAAATGCAGTAATTAATAGATGAAATTCAGCTTGTGGTTGAAGGTTGGAAGAACCCTTTCTGCACCAGTTAAACCCTAGGTGAGAGACACTAACCCTAGGTTAAAGACACTAATGGCATCTCTTTAGGATTTGTGCATGCCTGTTTATCCTGGCAAAGATGCTTATCTATCACAAGGAAGTAGGCATTAAAATGACAATAGCTGTAATAATAAGATGAGTACTTCTGCAGACATAGCCAGATCAAACTGCTTTCCAGACAGATGCTGAGAACAGAAACTTTGGATACCTCATTTAAACAGTGTGCTTATCAGATAAGTGCATGGTACCATCTGAAATAAAATGATTTCTAGAACCTGTGAGAGGAGTTTCTCCACACATGTAACTGGCATGTATACACAACCATTTGCATTACCAGTAATACACATATGCAACCAGTAGAGTTAAATTTCTAAAGCCCTAAATCATGACTCTGCATTTCAGCCCTTTCTGTGGAGCTACTTACCTCCAACACTTCTGACAACAGTGCCCTGTCTTAGGTTTCAGGCAATAATAGGAGTTTCAGTATTCTTTAAAGAGTCCTTTGTACCAATCTTGATCTATAGTTTTCTACTGACTTCCAATATGGATTGATTGCCAGTCTGCTCTTCATGGCGACAGAGAACTGTGGAGGCAGAAAAATCGCACATAAATGCCTGTGATGCGAAGGGAAAGGATGGAAGGAACAGACTGCAATACCATCCTGAGAATAGCCACAAGACCTGACTTAGAATGAGGAAGGAGGATGGTGATTATTGTTTCCTCTCTGAATCAAAGATTCAGCTACATCTCCTTTTACTAGGAACAATGAGCCAGTTAATTTTTACAGTGAAACCTGGAAGGTGCTGAGTTCCTCCAGATTCCTTTTTCTTCACCTATAGCTTGTTCTGGACACCTATTTAATCCTGCTTTCTGTTCCTACAGTTAAAATAATTTGTTCTTGACTTAATTAAAAAAAATTAAAAAAAGAAAAAAAAGAGACAAGGAAGAAAATAAAAAGAAAATAAAAAATATTCATATGTGAAGACAAAAAGACAAGAAATTTGCATTGATAGTATGTCTCCAATGACTAAAACTTCTCAACATTGTAACAGTCTGAACCAGATGTTCTTAGATTATTAGCATATCCTTATACAGCTGTCTAGAAACAATTCGGTAATTTTAGAAAAAGCCATATTTACTTTTTCTCTGAAAGTGTTCCTTTAAACAAAATTTTCCTAATATTGATCATGTTGGAATATGGTGCTCTATTGAGATGGAGCTCTTACCATAACAGAATCAATGGTCTTTTCTATAACACTGAATTTTGTCTCAGTCTTCTCATATATGTCTATTTCGTCTGATGAGGATTGGTGCTGGGTATTCTCTGGGCAGTGCAAAATCAGATATATACACAAGGCACTTGTACTTTCATACACAAGAGTATATTTGCTTGGTTCTCTCAGGGAACATCCAATGAAGGTCAATAGACATGCCTGAAAATATCACAGCTGTTCGTAAGTACTATCTTCTGACACTAATATTTTGACTCTAACTGGATGTTAAGTGACAAAAACCTGTTAAAGTCTGAGAAATTGTTGTTATTTTTCTCTCTAGCAACTCAAAGTAAAATGGAGTGATGTTTACAGATTGCAAGCAGGGTGTTATGACAGTTTGGGACAACAACCTGAGATTGGAATGCATTCTTTTATATCCTCATTGTAATTTTAATTCGATCTTAGCTGCAAAAGTAAAAAATTCAAAACGTCTTTATTTCAATTTTTATGAGTGTCATTTCTTTCCAGTTGGAATTCAGGCTTGGCCTGGTGTAAGACTTCTTTTCATATGATCTCCTTCTGCTAAGAAGGTTTGTGTCATGGTTTAGGAAGGGTCTTCCCGAATTTAGTTCTCCCATTCAGGCTCCTCAAACTGCACTGCTGCTTGCCTGCTCCCCTTCCCCACAGCTGTGTGCCCTTCTCCATTCCTGGCCCCTCTTGAACAGCAAAAGAGGACAATTTGAGGCACAGAAGGCAGAGTTCGTGGGTTGAAATAAGAGCAATTTATTGGAAACAGCAATGAGATAAGAATACCCACTGTAACAGCAATGATGTTAATAGCAATAGTGTACAAAAGAGGGTGATTTACATTCAAAATGCTCATGAAGCCAAATACTGCCACAACAGGACAGCAGCCACAATTTTTCTGGATCAGAATCCACATTCTTCTCAGAAGCCAGAGTCCCTTCCCCCCACTCCTGTCAATATCAAATGTTGAGATGATACCAAATATTGTCTGGATCTTGGTCACAACCCCTCCCATCTATTGCAAAAAATTAACCCTGTGCCTAAACCACGTTGGTACTCTTTGTAGTAAGCAAATGTACCATGTGCAGAGTTCAATTCTGTGTGTTTAACACTGCTCATTAGCTAGGGTTCAATGAAATATGAAGATGGTGAAAGACCTTTGCTCTTGCTGTGTAGCACAGACCTCTATCTCTATCTTTTCACAGATGCCATAGGAATGCCACAGGCCACCATGTCCTGAAACTGCCACAAATCCGTAATAATCAGGAGGGCATTGTATACAACACTTTATCAAAGAAACCCAAATAATTATTAGAGGATCTCAAGTGCTCAAATGAGATCAAGGTGGCGAGGAATGCTTAAGAATTTCAGTTTTGTGTGGAAATGTAGACAATCCAGCAATTTTTTCTGATTTGAGAGTAACAGCTCTTTGTCTTGAAAAGATACCATTTCTGATGATGTTAAAATTCCAGTTTCCAAGAGGCTCACAGAGGCTCAAGTACTCTCTTGTCCCCAATGCTTGTCATTCTTGGGCACAATTAAGCTTCTTGGGCAGAGCACTTTGCACACTTGGTGTTAAGATTCTAAATGTAGTGCACATATAGAGGATAAGAGGACTTAATTTTGAAGCATTAAAATCTGGCACATCCCATGGGTATGATTTAATTTCCAAAAAAGGAGAAAGACACGTTTTCTTTTCTTATTTTTCTATCATCTTAGATAGATGCTGTTGAAAGGAAAATTGAAAGCCTTCGCAAAGATGAAGAAATGTATCCTTAAAATGAATCTTGAAGAATCCTTAACAATAATACAAATATTATGCTACCAAATTTTTTTTCAAAGATGCAGGTGGGTGAGATGGGTCACTGTGCAATTTTGTGTATCCATACACATGCATATGTATAAATGTGTCTGTGCATATACATATGTATATATGGGAATTTGTATGTACATGAATTTGAATATGAACAGCATAATTTTTTTGAATGGGAACTGACATTGATGGAGATTAGTGAGAACCGGCTTTACAGACATATAAGCTTTAAAAGATTTTTTAAAATCTATATTATGCTAAGCAATAGGCAAAGAGGATAATTCATTCACTTTAAATAATGTATTTCTACCTGCTTTACTTTACCATTGTCTTGTTGAAAAAATAATGACCTAACTCCTGTTCTATGGCTTCAGTCTAATGAGTTTGGGCAGATCTCATGAATTCAGAGGATAAATGAAACTCTAAAAAGTTTTTCTTTTTTGCATTTGTAAGAGTAAGTTGAGTTCATGACCTTTTCCCTTCTAACCCCCCAATGTAATTTAAACCCATTTATTCTCTTCCCTATGTATGTTTCCACTTACAGTAGATTTTCTAAAAAATGGGATATTGCTCTGGGTTCTACATGACAATATGCATGTGTCTTCATATGGAGATAGACACACAGTTTAAATGAGCTCAATGAATGCTCATGACTGAGATTTCCAAGTCATAGTCTGTGAAATCTTGGAAACATTTATCTTCACCCCAAAATATTCCACTTCTTAGAAATATCCTTTCCTTCCTCTCTTTTTCACTCCCTTTTTCCCTCTCTTTTTCCCTCTCTTTTTCCCTTTGCTTCTGCCTTTTTATGTCCCTTCCTTTCTCACACTTCTCCTTTCTTTTAATTTTTATTCTTTTTTTTTTTTTTCTTTTATTCTTACCAATGTAACCTTTATTTTGACTCTTTAATATTTGGAAATTGGCACAGACAATTGCTTGCTATCATTCAGCTTCTAAGAATAATGGTAGAGACTAATGGAGACAATAGCTGGAGCATCTCAGCTGAACTGTTGTGATAGCAGGAAGTTTGAGGGATGAAAATACAGACTCTCCCACCTAAGGAAATAAAAGCTCTTCCTACTTATCAAGAAGCAAAGGGAGAGTGCTTATGTATCCATCAGGGATCTTCTAGGTCTGTTTGCAAATAGGAGTCCCAGAGGCTGGACTAATTATGGTCTGCTATATTTAAGGTACAAGGATAATCAGTACTTCCAAAATGAAGGATGACAATACAGTGTTCCCTAAAGACTGCCGGTACAACTGCATGATTATTCATTACGCAGTAAATGGATAGGGGAGATGTGTTTCACTGTAAAAAGATGGGGATGCTCTTCATTGGAGGAGGCTTTTCTTACATGTGCTGTGTCAATACAAGTTTTACCATAGAATCATTAAGTTTAGGAGATACCTCTAGGATCTCCAGGTTCTCCCGTTACCTAGCACTGCCATGTTCCCCACTAAACTGTGTCCCCAAGTGCCACAGTCACACATATATTGAGAACTTCTCAGGATGATGATTCCATCACTTTCATGGGCAGCCTGTTACAATGTTTGGTAAAATTTTCAGTGAAAATTTTTTCCTAATATTCAATCTGAACCTCCCCTAGTGCAACTTGAGACCATTTCCTCTCCTCCTGTCACTGGTATCCTGGGAGAAGAGCCCAACTCTCACCTGCCACATCCTCCTTTCAGACAGTTTTAGAGAGTAGTAAGGAGCCCCCTTGAGCCTCCTTTTCTCCAGGCTAAACACTCCCAGATCACTCAGCTGCTCTTCATAACAGTTATGCTCCAGACCCTTCACCAGTTTTGTCACCCCTCTCTAGACACGCTCCAGCACATCAATCCCTTTGTTGCAGAGAGGCCCAAAATCCAGCATAGGTTTTGAGGTGTGGTCTTGCCAGTGCTGAGAGACTTCCACAGGACTGCATCAGAGCCTTTCTTGATTTACTGCACAAAGAACAAAAAAGCAATTTTCCTCTCCCTGAGAACCTTCATCAGAGACCCAGGTCCTAATGTACCTGTTGACTTATTGAAAGTACAGGACTAGAGGAGGGTGTGACCTAACTGGAGAGGGGTCAAGTGGTAAAGCAGAGGTTCAAATATGGCATCAGTAATGCTTGTCTCTACAACACAGGCCTTGGAAAGCCCTAGCTTCATCTAGATGGTACTTGGAGTCTTTATGTTAAGACATCTTATTTTTATGAAGGAAAAATAGTCTGGACTGTTGGCTATTTTCTGTTTATATTCAAGTAATGTGAATTTTCAAAAGCCAGATGTAAGCATGTCGTTCTAGCAAAAGAGAAAATCAGATGTCAGACCATCAGCTATTTTGAATTCCTATTGCATACAAAGGGCATAAGTGATCCAAAAGAAATTGTGTGAAAACCAGAACCGCCAAATGAGATATTAGGAATTTCAGAGATATTGATTTTAGCAGATGTTTTTTCTAATGAACCTCTAACGAATACCCAATGAATTTTTAATGAATATGATTTTTTATATTTTTTTCATCATGAAAGGATATCAGAAGGTGGAAAAACATTATTTTATCCATTTTGGGGCATTTTACAATGCTTTATACAAAAACTCTATCAATTTTAGAGATATTTGAATCACCTTCTGCATTAAAAGCAGTTGAAATAGTCTTCCTGCTTCTAGATAAACAGTCATGCCACAACACCTCATATAATTGCTCTAATATGTTCTGCGTGTAAAGGAAGGCTTCTTAGCCACTTACTGCATATCCCCCTCACTAGATAGAATATTGCAATATTGCATGCATCTTGGAAAGGGTGGATTTCAGTGTTTCGTAAAAAAAAAAAAAAAAAAAAAAAAAAAAAAAAAAAAAAAAAAAAAAGGACAAGAAGCAAAAGAAAAAAAATTCATCCAACCAAATCCTCAGGCAAGATAGTCATGACATCTGAAAATTTCCCTGTCTCTCCTGCTTCCACAGCTTAATAATAGACAAATTCATATTTTTATTTTTGTAAGGGCTAAATATTCTCTCAGGGACTATAAATGCCCAACAGGAGGTTCTAGACTCTCATCTGTGAGACATGGAAATTCTGAGAGTAAAACCTTTGTATGGCATGAACTCTATCAGCTGTTCTGTATCACAACAGATACATCTGTCCAGCTGGAGCAGATGACTTCTGGATGTCCCTTCCAACTTCAACCATTCTGTGACATGCAAACACCTACAGCTGATTCTCAAAAAGCCCCTCCACACTGACATTCAGATCACTGATCCACCTTTCTTTATTTTTTTCCCATCTCATCTTCTATGGAGCTAAGTTCTAAAAAGGCAAAACAGTTGAATTTTAAATCTATACTATTCAAGTTTAACGAAAATGTGATCAGACTATAAAAATCATCTCTCGCTTTAATTCTCTTCCAATGCAGTACCACAACTACCCCATCCTCAAAGAGAGCATCACTTCTTGTCTTCCATGTAAAGCTGAACAAGGAGGGACTATGCACATCCATTACCCAGCTGATCTGTTGAATGTTTAAACTAATTATTAGCAATCTTAAGAGAGAAAGAAAAAAACTCCACACACCATGATTCCTCTTGTCTTCACAGAAATGAATTGGAGCAGACAGATTGAATCTACTGCCAAGGTTAAATCCTTTATTTTCAATGACACCAATTATTTTGAGCACAAATGCTTTAATTATCTCAAGCAGGCAATTAATAAGTTGAATTCAAAAAAATCAGGCATCACTATGAAACTGTCCAGCATTCAAATTCTCTTTTCCTCAAAGATATAAACCACAAAACCTTTCAAAAAGTTTTTCAGCTTCCATTTTCACGGCCAAAGACTTCAAGGATTTCTAATTCTTTCTTCAATTTAGTGCCAAAGCAAACATGTTGACAAGAGGAGAATATGGGTTTTCTTGCTCATAAGAAAAAAGTAGTAAAAAGTAAACTAGCATACTGGCATCTCTTTGGATCAATATTACTTAAAAGCTCCCACAATAACATGTTCCCTGAACTTGAAATATGCATGTTCAGTGATTTCCCACATAAGAGCAGAACTTTACAATACTTGCTGGAGAACTTAAATAATAAGAAATTCAAGGAAAAAATAAGACAAGATGTGAAAGTTGACTATATGATGGTTGCTTGTAAATGAAACTTTCTTCTTATTTTTAGTGAACTCTCTGTAGTCAAATTTTGTGTTGATGAACGGAACACAGAAGTGCTTAATTTCAACAGCAGAACAGTAAACTGGGAAAAAGTAAGTCTCCACTAAGAAGAAGAACACAGTTTTATGTATCAGCCTAAGATTAAAAATAATGAGAATTTTCTGTGATATATCTACGTAACTGAGTGGAGTACAATGTGCAAATAGAAAATCCTTCCTGACATATTAGGTGATCTTCTGCAGGCCTGTGACAGGAAATGAGGTTACTTTTACATATTAACTTGCTGAACTACAAAGACTTCAGATGTCATAAAACTATACTGGTCTTTTAAAGTTCAGCCTCTATAACAACCTTGATAGCCTGAGGTAGAGGTCTCCGCAGGTTCCCTTTGTCTGATTAAAGACTAAATCCTCTTTATTGGTTCTAATTTATTGGTATTAAGATGCGAGATCCAAAATAGTTTAAACCAGGGTTAAATGGGAAGTTGAAGCTTACTGCAAAGCCCAAAGGCAGTAGGAGTACCTTACTGCTCTACAGGGATCAGAGATTGTATCAACAACTCAAACCAGTGTCTGTACCTCTGAAATAATTTGTTGGCTCAACAGGAAGAGCAAGGGGATTTACTGGCATCTCGTGAGGAAGAAAATAGTGCATTTGGCCTCATCCTCATTTCTCATCTCTATCATTAACCTGATAACTTCAGACTCTCTGAACACATTATTCTTCAACCAATTCATTGTGGCGTTGTTGTTATTTCTTTTCCAGACAGAAAATATTGTAGTCAGTTTGGAACCAATACCAACCTGCTGGTTCAAATAATTTAGGACTCTAATAATTCAGAGGAGATGTACCCCAAAGGCTTTAAAATAGGAAACGGCAGTGCTATATTAAATAAATATATGGATATGGATATGGATATATTAAAAAAAATATGGATATATATGGATATATTTCAAATTTACAATGTAACTGTTCTTTTTTGCTGTATTTTCTGTGTCTCAGCCATATAGAATATTCTGACTTTTAGCAACAAGCATGTGGAGCAAAAATTGTAATCTTTTACAATATCCATCTCTTTGTGACACTGGGATTTTGGAAGAACCACTTGTAAAAATCACTGAAGCCTGTGCATGAACAAACCCCATTCGTAGCAATTATTTTCAAGAACTGGGAACTTGCTTCACACTGCTGTATAATTCAAAGGCAATAGCAGCAGAAAAAAAAAGTTTACCTGTCTTTTAAATTATGGCCGTTCCAGTGGTAGCAAATAAATTTTATTAGGTTAATTCATATTCTAACAATGTGTATTTTTCTCTCACTTTTTATCATTTATTATGCAACAAATGTGGTTTTGTTTTTTGTTTTGGGGTTTGGTTTTTTTTTGTTTTTTTTTTTTAGTTTGTTTTGTTGTGGGTTTTTTTGTTTGTTTGTTTGTTTGACAATTTTATTTTGTTCTGAGAAAAGCTGAAGTTCAAGGAACATGATTCATTGGACAGACCAAGTGCAATATTAGAATATAGCTGTTTTACCTCCAGAGGTAAAACTTTTGGATCATAAAGCACCCCTAACTGGTAGATGGGTCTAAGATATTGAGTCCAATTTGAGTGCCTCTGTTTCTAAGGCAGGTAGGTTTTATCCTTTCCTTCTATCTGCAGGTGATACGATATGCACCAGCTGACCAGTTTGGTTTCCCAATTGCTATCTTGAAACACCTTTGCTATCATAAACTCTGTATTTTTCCTTAGTATGGAGAATCTGTCACAATAAATAAAGACATGATAGAATCCCAGAAAATTTTCTTGTGAAAGATCTTGAAAATTCACCTAATCTATCCATCTATTCCAATGTAGGATTGATTATATCCATAGCATTCTTGATAAATTTGTAATATGATCCTTAAGATTTCTGACAAAGACCTTCCTGGACATATACTTCATGGACAACATATGCTACCACTTGTCTATATTACCACAATTAAAGTGCTCTTCTTAATACCTATTATGCATATTTTAAGTCCCTTTTTATATGTAAGATGATTACTTGCTGTATTGCTTTTAGGCTTGCACTGCTCTTTGAACAGCACACAGAACTATTACTTTGCACCTTTCTGTTCTTAGAAGCCTTTGACAGAATTGAACATTAGCATCATGGACCCTCTAGGTCTTATCTAAGCCATTAATGGACCAAACATAA